>VZTH01009985.1:0-55678 GCA_013397815.1 Aleadryas rufinucha
CAAAAAGCTGGATGTAGAATGACCAGCTGATTGAAGAAATATTTTGAGATAATATCTTCACGGATCATGAGATCCTGCTAGAACTGGGGACACGACCCACCTTCCACTCTGCCTCCAGTCAGTTACGTCTCTGAAGAACTGAAATTTCAGAGAAATTCTTAAACACCCTTGGAGACATGACTCAGGTTTTTTATGGCTTACACTGCAAGGAGTGTATGAGAGGAGAATGCAAGCAGCTCTCAGGCTGGCAGGGAAAACCTCTGTGAGACCTTGCTTTCAGCACGTCCAGAGTACGAGAACTGCAAATTGGAAGGTTTCCCACTGCTCCTTTTATTTCCTCATACCTCACAGACAGATCATTTAACCAACAGGGTGGGGTTCTTCTTCTTTGATCCAAAGTCCACACTCGTTATTGTCATTGGGAAAACCATCTCCCTTGATCTTCCCTCTCAGCACCACAAGGCTTTCCAAACCATTCCAAGGAGCATGTCCACAAGAGAGGACCTAAACCAAGACCTTGGGTTATACATTTTACAATTCTCCACCTCCCAGAGTTTAAACTCATCTCATTTCTGAATTCAGCAATTCCATTCACTAAGTAACACACTTCCCTGTTTTCAGTCCTGGACAATACCATTAAAGCTTCTCTCTGGAGCCTCTTGTGTACAAATTCACGAGATGCCATTCCCCAATCACTATAACCGATTTCAAATGGTGCTAGAAATTATTATTGACTCTGAGCACCAAAAGAAATCAGTCATCCTCTAAAGGGGTTACGGAGATCTGCAAGGATGAAGAGTTAAGTGCTGGACAGGATTTTACACTGGAGAATCCCCAGATACTTGATATAATTCTTATTAAAGCCCTGGTGAGAAAAGAAAGGTTTAGACAGTGAAAATTTTCAAAATCAACCATTACCAACATACTTTTTTAAATACAGGAAAATACTTTAAAAAATATAATCTTGAAACACTTTCCCAGATTTCAGTAGACTTGGACAATGTGACCCATCACTTGTGGTCCAATTCTCAGTCACTGGCCATTTCCATGAGCACATCCAGCCACCAACCCGCACACAGGCCAAGTCTTGTCACACAAAATAAGTAACATATTCTGATCTGCCAAACATAGCACAACAAAAAGGAAACATGCAGGAGGGATGCAAAGAGCATCCAGAATCCCAGTGCTTCAATGCAGAATTACCTGTTTCAAATTCTATAGTCTGTCTTGTATGATACATGTACGAAGTATTTACAAGCGTGATGTAAAGTGGCAAAAAAAATGGATCTAGGTAAGGCTGAAAAACAGATTTTGAGTTAAAAATTTAGAGCTTATGTAGTTCCCTTTCTTATTCCTCACCATGCTGTATAAACTAGTTGTGTAGTTTTTTACTAGTTGGGCCATTAAAACCAACATCTTCAATGCTCAGTTGCAATTCTATACTTTACTTTTTTTTGCCCTGTTTCATTCTCAAAACCTTCCTGGGTTCTGAAGTTGCTGCTCACCACTTACAGGTATTATAAATATGCTGATAGCAGAACTTCTGCCTTTGAAATCACTCTCTGCATTGCTCTCCTAGGGGTCACCTGGGTCACAGACCCCCAGAGTCCCACCGAGGGATTTTGTCTTGTGGTGGAGGTTAACTGGAATGACAGAACCACACAAGAAGATCTTGACTTTGTCCTCTTCTCCTCTGAGGCTCCCGAGGGTCCGTTTCCCTGATGAAGGCAGGCATTCTTCCTCCAAGAACACTGATTTCAAATGGTGCTAGACAATGAATAGTTAAATCTAAACCACCATATGAAATCAGCTTCCTGAGGGAGCTTGTGTCTAGCTGGGAGGATATTCCTGTAACAATAAATTGGAAATGCCACAGAAGAATACCTAGCCACGTTGGGTTTTTATTTTTCCTGTTAAACAGTTGATGCTTTTTTCTTATTCTTACCCTTGATTTTGGTTTGAGTCACTCAAATGTTTCCTTCTGTTTTCTATTACAGTGCTACCAACAGCAAGAGAATTGCTTGCAGCAGTGTCACTCCGAGGAATTTTGTTAGTCAAGCTTGAACAACATGTACAAGGCTTTAACAAGGAATGAAGGACCTTCATCCTCGTTGTGCTGCTGTCTCCTATTAACACATTCTGTCTGCTGAGCTCTGCCCACAGCACAACTACACCCAGACACACCAGCAAGGGCAGCATTGCTTCAAAACTCCCCCTTGTGACAGCGAAACACTTAAGATGTTACCAAATCTTCCATTTCAACAGCAGCAGCACAAGGACCAGCACGTGACACAAGCTACAGATCAGTGCCTAGAAGTTGAATATGCATCCCAAAGGCCATGCAGAAAGCCTGGAAACCTGCCCACCTGTCAGCTAGCTCTGGCTGAGGTGCGATTTGCAAATTAGGGAAAAAGCATGTCCCCAAATCTAATGGTAAGGACTGAGTTGATTACGAACTATTCAAACCTGGCACTTGGCACCTGGAGCCAGCACTGCTTCTTAGAAGTCTGACACAGGGTTTTTTCCTGGAAATCTGCTACTGAAGTGTGTTCTAGACAATTTACTCCCTTTCAAACAATTTTTTTTAAATTTTTTTTTCTGCAGCTCCTCATCTCAGCTGGCAGAACAAACATCAGACCCGAAGCACATCTGCAGAGCGATGTCGAGCAAGTCCGGAGTGTTTGCACAGCCCCGCTCTTGCTGACATGTTCTGCGAAGCACTCAGGTACATCACAGCCTCTCAGAAAAGAACAAATGACCTCAGGCACTGGCACAGAAGGCACCACAAAGTGTCTGCATGGCAGAGGGAGGCACAGAGACACTGCATGCCCCATCCAGTGTAGAACAACAGAGTTTTAAGGGAAACAACCCATCAGAGCAGGCTGGGCCTCTGCAAGCGGGCAGTTCCTGCAGTTACTGGAAGAGCTGTCACCATGCCAGGCCACATCAGCACTGGATTTATTGTGCAGCTTTTCTGTCCAGAAAGTGCCTGTGTGGAGCAGAGCAGGCAGGAAGCAACAGGACGGAGCTGTGCCCGTGTCCCGGGGCTCTGCCCCGAGCACACAGCTGCCCATGAAACTTCCACACAGGCTCACAAAACACTAACAGATAAAATAAAGCTGCTTTAAAGTGCAGGCAGAACCAAACTCTTTTTCCTTCAGCCATGCAGAAGTCCAGAATTTTGCCTTGCTACAGTGTTTTCAAGAAGAGTCAATTATCTTTATTTTTTCCCTCCTGCAGTTTATTACACCTGGGTGCACTCTGTTCCTGCCTCTGGAAGCCCTGTGAGAGCTGATTTTAGTTCATTAGAACCACAGAATCACTGAGGTTGGAGAACATCTCCAAGATTATTGATTGAGTCCAACCTTTAATACCACCATGCCCACTAAACTGTATCATGAAGTGCCAGGTCCACCTGTTTTCTGAACATGCCAAGCACAGTGACTCCAGCACTTCCCTCAGCCTGTTCCAATTCTCAAACCACTATTTCAGTGAAGAAATTTTTCCTAACACCTAACCTGAACCTCTGCTGAGACTAGAGGATGTTTGCCACTGTCCTGTCACTATCTGGGAGAAAAGGCTGATTCCCACCTCACCACAACTTTTTCTCAGGTAAATGTAGGTCTTCAGGTAAACAAGTCCTCCCTGAGTCTCCTTTCCAACCCTCAGCCAGTCCTTGTAGAACTGACATTCCAGACCCTAAACCACCATCCAAGATGAACCCATTTGCGGAGCCCTGAGGACAGGCAAATATTATCAATCTCCTTCTCTTCATGGGGCAGAAAACCATGTAAAAAAACCACCAACTAATTACATCTGTTCCTCAAGTTTCATCACCTGCTGAGATGCACTCTCTCTTCATTTACCAAAAGGACAACAAACCCACCCAGCTCAGACTGGGAATCTAACTCCTGGATGGCTGAAGGAGGGAAATCAAACCACTGTGGACAGTTCTCACAAGGTTATCTGTCAGCAACACAGCTAATACACTGCTCTCCAAGAAAATCTTCTCAAGAAAAGCCCAAGAAACCTGAGATCCATCTATGAAACTAGGAAAGCAGTGGCACTTCATAATTATCTCCCCTGGACAAGACTAATACCTGCTGTAGCATTTCTTCCATGCAGTTGTATCCATGACATCCATGATTTGAAGCCAAGGTCCAGCTGCCTGACTCTGCCTTTACCACCAGCCTTAGGATGGTTGCAGACCACAGCATCTCCATCTGGCTACTCAGAGAGCAAATTCTGCCATTTAATATAATTTGCACTTTTGAAGAAAGCATCTTTCAAAACTTTTAATAACTCTGCGTGTTTCTAGAACAGGCTAATGAGAAACACGCTCACACCAGGGCTGTAAACTGTCATTTCTAAATTGGAAAACCAAATGAACTGCAGATAGAGAGCTATTGTGCTACTCCAAGATGCCTCCTTCTAATTAGGTGCTGGAAGTTTTAAAACATTTTCAAATCTTGGACTGCTCCATCCTTCCCAGATTTAATGATCGGAAGAGCTGAGGGCAATTTCCTTGCTGAACTGGGAAGAAGAAGAACAGAGAAGTTAATGTCTATACATTTACAAGTAAGAACTTGGGAAACAGAGAAGAATAAACCCAGAAATTCAATGACTTAGATAAAAATTGTAGATGGAAGAGCATCTGATTACACTTAGGTTTCTGCAGTTACAAATTAAGTGTTCTGTAATCCTCCAGAGAAAATTATGGGAATGACATGTCAGTGACTTTAAGCTCTAATCTTACAAGCTTCATAATTCATGTTTTTATTTGACATTAATGGGATCACTTGAATGAGTAAAGTTTTGTCTGCAATTAAAGCACTGAAAGAATGAAGTTTACAAAGGCTTTGTTTTGCTTTTGAATAATTTTAGGGATTTACAGGTGGTTTAGGGGCATTTAAATACTTACCAGGGAGCCCCTTCTCTTCCACTGATGAATTCCTGCAGAATTCCTGCACTTGGAAAAACATGAGAACTTTCTGTAACTGCAACAGACAACTGTGGGAGCACTTTACCCCATTAATCAGGGATAATCAGAGAGAACAAGCACTGGGTGCGACTTGGAAAGACTTCCACGGTGGACTAATGATCCTGTACAGGAAATTCATTAAAAGATCAGTCCTACTGCTTCCTTTCCATGCCCTGCCATAACAGAAGCCATGTAAACGGATTTTGTTAGAGCTGTGCTTAGGACAGCTTTATGATCCATCTGAAAGGCAGAGCCAGCCTGGAATTCGCAGACAATGGCCTGGGAGAACATCACATGTGACAAACTGCTCAACTTACTGTAACTTTCTAAATCCCTTTTCTTTTTGATAATAAAATGTGGAGCCAAGGAAGATGACAGAGTGACAAGCCTGCAGAAAGGCTCTGTCTGTACCATGGTAAGGGACTGTGAACTGCCTACTAAACGCCTGGCCATGGATCTCATTTATGAGCTGCTGCAGACACCTCATAGCATGATGGAGATGGAGGAGCCACTGAGAAATTATGTGTCAACTGAAAAACCAATTAATACTAACTGCAGTGAGAAAGAACTGTCTACCCAGATAGAAACTGGGATTGTGAAGTCAGTTACAGATGTCTTTAAAGGATTTTTTTTTTTGGTCATTTTCAACTTGAACTTAAACCACAGCTATTGGGGAAAAAGCTGCTTCATCTTTTCTTTTTCTGCACCATCAATCCCCCAGCGTTTTCACCACCAGCTTAATGAATTCCAACTATCAAGAGAGCTCATCCGCTCTGTAATTTGTCTTTTTTTGTTCCCTTCACTAAACAAGCAGGAAAAATGTTTTTAATTTGCAAGGCTGAATAAACACCTACTGTGTTTGCCAAGACTTTATTGACATTCGTGGCTGTCCACAAAGCTGACTGACTTCTCACAGAGATGGTTTATCTCCTCAAGTAAAGAAAATAAACCTGCCCTAACAAGAAGATGTTAATCTTTCTAAATAAAATAAATGAAAAGCAGCAGTTCAATAAATAATCCTGTGGCTAGTGAAAGCCCTTCATTCAGGATATGGTCCCAGAGCAGATTTTTGTTGACAGCAAGATCACACAGCACTGGGACAACCCTCCAGTGCTCACTGCTGCCTCGTGATGCTGCACTTCTTGTCACCTTCAGCAGTACCAATACGACTGCCTGTGGGCCATGAAATTCATTCAAATCATTCTAATTCAAAGAAAAAAATGAAGCTTTTCTTGACTGAGTTATTTTCAGTCGTCTGGTTTTCCACACGGTCAGGGAAGAGGTGGCACTGCATTGCTGCTGAGCTGGAAATGAATGGCTGGGAGTGGGCAGAAACTGATTAAGCTGGCACTAGCAAAAGACATGAACTGTGGAATTACACCTTGGATAGCATCAAATCCCATCTCTCTTGCTCAGCTGGTCATGAGGAGCTGAGATGAGTTTCAGCCTGCAAGGAAACACAGTTCTTGAACCTTCACAAGAAAATCAATACACTGAACTCTGAGGTTCTTACTCAAGCTTTACAGGATTTTTACACAAGGTTCAATTTTTCCCACAGGCCTGTTTGGCTGGATTTTTCCATTTGAATTTCTCTCACTGAACAATTCTGTCATCTTAAAATGAGCAACGTGCAAGGAACAATCAAAGCCTCCACAGCTGGAATTTAGTATCATCAGAAAGTCTGTGGTGGCATGATATAAACAGTAGGAAAAAAAAAAAAGCATTTGAGTAGTCTGGGAGGAAAGTAATGACAAACCATTACTGAAAAGATTCCTACACTGATGACAGTACTTCACATTCCTTCCCGTGCTTTGTTTAGCTGCACTGAGAAGCGCTATGAAGTAAAGAGATGTGGGGAACATTCCTCTGGAACAGGCAAAACAGCCCTCAAAATAAAGGCAATTATTTCCCACTAGTGAAATATCCAATTTACCCATTATGCAGGCAAACCATACACTTATCTTTTTAATTTCAGAGCTCCTCAAAGCTTTGAGCAGGAAAGGTCTGATGGCTACAAGGGATTTGTAACAACAGATAACTAAGGAAGGACACAGATGGGCTGTACCTGAGAAAAAAGTCTCCACCATTTACAGCTTTATCCGTGAACAATTCATTACTGACAGGTTTGTCCTCAGAACCTGGAAGAAAAAAACCACCAGAAGCTGTTTGAATTAGTCCCCTCCGCGTTGTTCTGTAAAGAGATTAATTAAAACACAACTTGGGAATAATTTTTCTCTTTCTCCAGGTTTTACATGGACTTTTAACCATGTTACGACTCCGCACAATCAGTACTTGTGTGAGGACATTTACAATCAGAACAGGCAATTGAGGTGTGCCACTAACCCATCACTAAGTCCAGGCATCATGGTCCCTATGGAGAGAGTAATTTTGGATTAGAGCTCCAAAATTCACCAAAAAAATTGCTGTCTTTGTTTCATAACAAAGGGTATGTGTAGGCACTCCCTGTGAGATGTATCCACAGATCTATGCAAACCTCCTGGTAGGATCCCTTCAGCTGCAGTGCACTTGTGCACTGACTGTGGCAGTGGTGCCACAGGAAAATAATTCTTTGTGGAGGCAGAATGCAGAAATATCAGGTGCCAGAGAATCAACTGCTGCACAGAGCAACATCCTTGACGTAAAAGTTGTCTCAGATTTACTCTGAACTCTGTTTTGAAACCTCTTCAGGCTGATTTTGGGGATTAGCAGGGAAGGAAATCCTAAAAATACAAAAGCAGGCTTATCAAGCTGGGGGAAAGGCAGTAAGATGTTTTTGTGACAAAGGCTTCAGGATATGAATTATGCATTACCAAAAACTGACTTCAGTCTGGATGGGAGGAGGGAGATTTCTGTGCATCCAAATCCCAGCACAACGGGCACAAGCTGCTCTGCAGGGAATTACATGCATCCTGTACCAACATTATCCATTTGAGAATCTCACTCTCCTTTTTGCCCGAGTATTATTTTGCGCTAATTGTGAGAATCTGAGGCAGAAAACCACAAATAACCTGTGAAATCCTTGGAATCAGTCACCATCCAGTTCAGAGAGGGCTACTGAAACCATAAGGAAGCAGGAACAGTCTGGCTTCAGCCTCCCTCTATTTCTGTCCACATTCCCACCCTGTGCCCATCACCATAGCAGCTGACTGCTCCTTCTGCAAAACACCAACCTTTGGGGCAGCAGAGGCAGGAAAACAGCAGGGGTTTTTTTCCCAAATGGACCACCATTTGCTGGATAAAAGCAGCTGATGTTGTCTTTTAGAAATTGGACAGGACAGCCATAATAAAAAATGTAATTCCCTGTTGATTGCTGAGGTATGTTAATGAGGGTATGATAATGAAGCAGCCACCCACAACAAAACTCACTGTTGATTGTCCATGTCTTACATTATAAAAACACTTATTTTCATTCCCACTGCTGCCTTACACATTTAAAATCATCTCAGTGGGGTCTGGAAGAAAAACAATGGCCATTAAGAATAAAAATCCAAAATATTTCTTCAGCTTAAAAATAGTCCTTCTGACTTACAGCTTTTGGGACGTAAGAGCGATGAGCATCATTTTTAGCAACCACCCCAGCACCGTGGCTGTTATCTAAATTTCAATAGAAGCTCTAATCCCACCCCTGAGCAGAAATGCCCCTGTCATGAAGCACTCCAAAGCTACACCTGCTGTTTGTATCCTCGTGCCACGAGCTGGATCACAGCCACTTCTGTCCCTACAAAGTGAGCTCTCAAAACCAGGCATTGGCTCACGCCGCTGCCCCTCTGCTTATCTCCACACTGGATTAATTTGTGCTGCTCCACACATCATCATGGCACTTTGTCTGTCAAAGCATGAAAAGTGGCTGGTAAGAACTGCTCTAATATATCTTTTAAAAATAACAATAAACAGCACAAAAACATTTATTAGTCTATGATTTTTTTGTCTGATGTAACACAAACTCGGACTACTCCACGATTACCCAAGAGGAAGTGAAATTAAAATTATCACACAGAAAGAAGATAACAATTAAGAAAGATAGGAAGTTCAATCAGACCACTTCAAGTTTTAACCCCAGTTGAATTCCCACGCCTCACAAACACACCGCAGAGGACCTTTCAGTCAAAGGCAAATAGTCTGTACTCCTCCCATCACGTATGACACTGTAAAAAGACCATGAAACCCAAGCCAGAAATATTTTCAGAGTGAAACAAAGCACTTTAGAACCTTTCCTTGTTATGCTGAAGAAGCAAAGAAGCCAGATGTGGCACTGAGCAACCTGAGACAGTCGAAGGTGTCCCTTCCCATGGCAGAGGGTTGGAACTAGATGGTCTTTAAGGTGCCTTCCAACCCAAACCATTCTGTGATTCTATGATTCTGTGAAGCAGAAATCAGTGTTTTTTGAAGTTACTCACTTCCTACATTCTGCTGCTGCACAGTGACAAATATGTATGCCAGATACATTTATATACTACATACTTCACAGCAGGAAAAATAACCAGCGCAGACATCTTATTCCATCAGTGTACTGGAAACAGAAATTATTTACCTTTCAATTTGTACAGATCTGTAAGCAGGTTTTCCCTCAAACAACATGTTCTTCCTCTGGCATATGCAAGATGCCCTCATGACATCAGCACGTGGAATTTACAAAACTGTTTATTTAAATGTGTGCTTGCATTTCCACTTCAGCTTCCCTCCATGAAACGCAGAGTAAGTTTACAGTAAAACAGTTACGGTAAAAATAAAGATTTTAGGGACTGATCAATGCTCTCTTAGCCATGCTAGGGACTGGAAGAGCCAGGAGATGAGAGGGATCTTCACTGTATGCTGAGCAAGGATCATCTGGATGAAGTGGTGAGCATCTGGTAGTGCTGGAATCAATTACATCTGCACAACCATGCACAGCTTAGAATATTTACTGATCCTTACTCCTGAACCCCTTTTACTACTCAGTTTGTGCTGGAATCAATTACATCTGCACAACCATGCACAGCTTAGGATATTTACTGATCCTTACTCCTGAACCCCTTTTACTACTCAGTTTGTGCATATGACTTCTGTGACAGGACAGTCACACCATGAGGATAAAAGCAGACGTGCTTCAATAAGCACACTTCACACTGACGCTGGCACAAGCCATGGAAATTACAGAGCTAATTAGAGGACAACATAATGCTCCATATATTGAACACAGCCAGGCAAGGGATGGGAAAAGGGGCTGTGGGATTCTGAAAACCAATGTGTTTTACAGACTACTTTTTGGTTTGATCTACAACAGCTATTGAACAACTTTAGTTGCATTAGAAAAATATGCTCCTGTCCATCGGAAAACATAATGTACATACACCCAAATTACTCATTATCTTTTTAGTCTCTGCCCCTCATCTGGCTCCACCTTTTGAAGCTACAAGCAAGGCCAGCATCTCGCAATTGGAGCACTAAAGGATGGATGAAGTTCTGATTTTCTTTGGGACCTGAGAAACTCAGTTTGTGCAGTAGGTATTTACCTTCCCAGTGATTTCCAAGGAAGGCAACTACTGCAGCAGGGCAGAGTCCCTGTCGTGGATTAAGACACACTGATCTAGAAGCTTCATATAAAACAGAATAAAATGAGCTTGGTTTCTAGTTTATTGCCTGAGGCAAGAAAGAGAGAAGAGACATTAAAAAAAGAGAAAGTGTAAGGAATAATAAGGCAATAAAACCTGATATAAAGGTAGATTAACAGATCAAAGCCTTTCTACACTAGGCANGCCCTCATGACATCAGCACGTGGAATTTACAAAACTGTTTATTTAAATGTGTGCTTGCATTTCCACTTCAGCTTCCCTCCATGAAACGCAGAGTAAGTTTACAGTAAAACAGTTACGGTAAAAATAAAGATTTTAGGGACTGATCAATGCTCTCTTAGCCATGCTAGGGACTGGAAGAGCCAGGAGATGAGAGGGATCTTCACTGTATGCTGAGCAAGGATCATCTGGATGAAGTGGTGAGCATCTGGTAGTGCTGGAATCAATTACATCTGCACAACCATGCACAGCTTAGAATATTTACTGATCCTTACTCCTGAACCCCTTTTACTACTCAGTTTGTGCTGGAATCAATTACATCTGCACAACCATGCACAGCTTAGGATATTTACTGATCCTTACTCCTGAACCCCTTTTACTACTCAGTTTGTGCATATGACTTCTGTGACAGGACAGTCACACCATGAGGATAAAAGCAGACGTGCTTCAATAAGCACACTTCACACTGACGCTGGC
Organism: Aleadryas rufinucha; assembly: GCA_013397815.1. Lineage (NCBI taxonomy): Eukaryota > Metazoa > Chordata > Aves > Passeriformes > Aleadryas > Aleadryas rufinucha. Next base: position 11,230 of record VZTH01009985.1, read on the forward strand.
ACAAGCCATGGAAATTACAGAGCTAATTAGAGGACAACATAATGCTCCATATATTGAACACAGCCAGGCAAGGGATGGGAAAAGGGGCTGTGGGATTCTGAAAACCAATGTGTTTTACAGACTACTTTTTGGTTTGATCTACAACAGCTATTGAACAACTTTAGTTGCATTAGAAAAATATGCTCCTGTCCATCGGAAAACATAATGTACATACACCCAAATTACTCATTATCTTTTTAGTCTCTGCCCCTCATCTGGCTCCACCTTTTGAAGCTACAAGCAAGGCCAGCATCTCGCAATTGGAGCACTAAAGGATGGATGAAGTTCTGATTTTCTTTGGGACCTGAGAAACTCAGTTTGTGCAGTAGGTATTTACCTTCCCAGTGATTTCCAAGGAAGGCAACTACTGCAGCAGGGCAGAGTCCCTGTCGTGGATTAAGACACACTGATCTAGAAGCTTCATATAAAACAGAATAAAATGAGCTTGGTTTCTAGTTTATTGCCTGAGGCAAGAAAGAGAGAAGAGACATTAAAAAAAGAGAAAGTGTAAGGAATAATAAGGCAATAAAACCTGATATAAAGGTAGATTAACAGATCAAAGCCTTTCTACACTAGGCATGATAGGAAGATATAGTTTTAAAACAGAGGCTTAAATACAAAGGTGTTTTTGTGGCATTTACAGAGGGTTGGCATGGGAGAAAGCTCCTTTCTGTTGACACAGAACTGAGCTGCATCAGATTGCTATCAATCCACATGTACAAGCCACACAAACATCCTGGAAGGAAAACAAAATGATGCACACAGGTGCAGGTCTGGAACCTGACTACAGAGACAGAGTAATCAAATCCATTACTGCAAGTGAAACCTGGGAAGAGTGAAGATGCAAAATGTGCACACAGAGAACATCCCTGTACACATGAAAAACATGATTAAAAAAGACCACAAAACCCCCCCAGAATCACGGACATCCAGTCAGGATGGAATCTCAAGTGGAAACATGATTGATGCTGTTGAAAGTTTGAGCAGTGTAAAAAAGGAATGATGCAGAACTAGTGTTAATATTCGGTTAAGAAAAAGCAACCAGAAATTTCGAAGTTTCCAATGAAATCAAGAGGCAGATGTAAGTCTGGAAGTGGTGTAGGATGGAATCACAGAGGTGATCCCTCAATTGCAAATGACTGGTTTAACTTCCTACTTCTAAAAATGTGGCCATTACTAAACTAAGGAAAAATAAACTTAAAAAAACTCCTAGTGATTCAGTCAATGAGAGATTCCACCGTTTATTCTGCCAGTATTCAAGTTCTCCTGTTTGTAACAGACATATTAAGTTAATTCATCAATTACTAAATGAGTTCAGTTAGTTCACAGCGTGTAATTAATTTATTTTCCTCTGTTAACAGGCACATCCTAATGTCACTTTGTACTATTTTGCAAATTCAGTTTAATTTAGGGGACACAATGAGAAAAATGGAACTTTGAAGGCAGAAAATGAAACTGCAGCAAAGACAGATGCAAAACCTATGGAGATAATGTCCAACACAAATAGCATCTGGCAGCAAGATCCTTTCCCTGCCCAGCAGGGCTGACTGTTCTGCATTAACTGTTTTGTGGTTGGAACAGGTCTGGGATGTTGGGTGAAGGAATGTGGCAGCTGCCAGCCCATGGTGGTGTCCCCACAGCCATTTCCCTGCAGCTGGACTGACTTCTCATTTCTCTCACCCCTTCCAGTCCTTTGCAAACAGTTTCATCAGGAGATCCCTTTTTTCATGGAACTGCTCTGGATTTCTTTGTGGTTTTAACAGTGGCCAAGGAAATTCACTCAAGATACTCACTCAAGAGGAAATTCACTCCCCGTAATTCCTACTGTAGCCACTGTGAAGGTTAAAAGGATTAAACGGCTTAAGTGATGACTCGGATAATGAAGTATGTGCTGTGTAACGCCAGCTGCGCAGGCCTTGACAGAGTAAAGCTTAACAAAAAAAACAGAAGATGAAAGCCTTTTAATATAAAACCTGACAGTCCCTTGAACATATCTGCACTCCCAAGTCCACGTGTAAAGCAGGAGTCAGGAGGAGAGCTCTGGATGGGTGTGGGATGGAGATTTCAGGCAGCACCTGCAGCAGCGCCAAGGTGGGAGCAACCCCAGTTAGGTGAGATCTGCCTCTCACATTCACCAACTCCTCCAGCACAGAGAGAAAATAGCAGCGGACACACCCTCAGCCAAGGAGGGGAATCAGCTGAACCACGATAACGGTAATGGGCTGCAATTACAGCTTCATTAACAGGAAAATTAAGTTAGCTTTCTGTCAGTAACAAGTCATAAAATTTTTCCTGTGTTGGTACAACATATGCAGGGCTGGAGCTCTGGGAAGGCCAGTCCTGCTTCACGAGTGATACAGCACCAGGCAGGGAAACACAGCTGTCCACAGTGCCCCTTGCCATAAGTCTGGGAGTCTGCAGGCATCAGCCACGTGGCCTCAGTTCTGCCTGGATTTTGGCAGCATTTAGGTGCCTAGATTCTGGAGTGGTACAGCTTTCTATTCAGCAGCTGCTGGGACATCAGCATATGCTGTATCACAGTCAAAGGTGTCCCAGCCAGAGTGAACGAACCTGCTTCTCATCTAGAGTTTTCTGCAATCAAAAAGCAGGCTAAACACCACTAAGACCCCTGGAAGAGCCTGAAATCCACCAAAATCCATGCCAACACCAGAGCCCTTTCCAGAACAAAGCAGCACAGGAGCCCCAGTGGTCACTACCTTCCACTGGACACTGAAGCACCACTCAAAAACCAGGAAGAGACCCTTTCCATGCCTGTTCAGCCTTCAGCTTCACACTACCCTGGAAAACTGGAGCAGCACAGCTCCCACATGTGAGGCTGAACACGTTTCTGCATCATTTGTGTGGCTCCTGGTACCCAACAGGACGCTGGGTTGTTTCAGAGCCAACCTGAACTTCCCTGCCAGGCAAACACACCCTCAGAGCAACTGATGACCAAATCCCGGTCTAATGCATCACAAACAAGGTCTCTCTGGAGTGTCTCCCTCTACACTGGTTCTTCTGATCCTGTAATGACACGACATCCATACTCCTGCCACCGTCTCAACACCTCAAGGGTCCCCCCCAGCTTTTTCAGTCTCATTCTGTCCCATTCTGGTGGAAGCTGAGCTCTGCCCTGCGATCCAGGACTTTTTTGCATCACATGTAGAAAGCATTTCCTAATTCTGGCCCAGGCAGTTGAGTTCCACACCCAAGGGCAAAAATCCAACATGGCCACACAAACTGGACATCCATGTGCTCTAAAGGGATTTAAAACTAGCTCAGCACTGGATATTTCTGAAGAGGGTGTATGTTGCACATACAGGGAGACACAGCTAAGCATCATTTTGGGCTTAAGGTTAATATACACAACCTTTTCTGAACTATTTCTGTATTTGCATGGCTAATTAGTAATATTCTTGATGAAAAATGAATAATTAAAACAATTTTAATTCTTTAGGATGTGTTTAAAAAGATAGTAACAGAAGACAAAACTGATTCAGACTACAGCACTGCAGTGAGACAAGGAATGACTATGATTATGTTTGAGGTACTATAATTTAAGAGAAACTATAGCAGAACTGCTACAGCAGCTTGCTAATTCTATTACTAATCCTTACATCACACTTTCCAGACTCCTCACGGATTTCCCTCCTAACAGCCTCTGCTTTATCAGAAATTTTTTTGGCAAAAGGAATTACAGTAACTTCTGCTACGAGGGAATAATTGTGTCGGGGGGTTGGTGAGGAATATTCCCTTGCATTTCCAGACTAGAGCAGCACTCCTCTTTACTGTGCTCTTGTGAGGAGCCAATTCGGTTTTAGTTAAGCCTCAACAATGATTGACGGAGGGCTGTGGAGGAGGGGTGCACTTTTGCCACGGGCAGGAGGCAGCCAGAAGCAGCCTCGTCTCTGCGAGGACCTCGCCTGGCAACACCCCACACGAGGCACTCAGCAGGGGACACCGTGCAGAGGCTTCTCTAATTAAGTCGTGAAAGGGTCTCCACCCATGGACGGCGAAGAAAGCTCGGACTGGGCCAACGGTTCCCTGTTACCGAGCGGGCTTCGGGCCGGGCCAGGGGGGTACGAAAATCAACTGCGCCACAGCTCGCCGCTGCTCGCGGGGGCCCATTATTGTTTATTTGCTGGGCCGCTGGCTCCCTCCTTTGCTCTGGCCCCAAGCTGCCTGCCTTCTGGCTCTCCTGCCCTCGCTGGTTCGCCCTCGCACCTCTTTTGCCGCCCCGTGCCCCTGACCGCCGCCCTGCCACTTCGCCCCCGCGTCCTTGCCNAGCACCCCCCGCTGTCTGAACGCCGACAGCTCTGCCCTGACTCGCTGGAGCAACGCCCTGTTTTGCTCTCTGTCCCCTCTCTCTCCCCCATTCCTCTCCCATTTTCCTTAGTCTTCCTCTGTCTTGTCTAGCCCTCTTTCGTTTGTGCAACTCCTTTTCCTTCTCCTTTTTGTTATCAATAAGCGGTTCTCAGATACAACGTCTGCCCCGTTTCGGCTTCATTTCGTTCCCGTTCCATCCATTTTTAAAAGAACTCGCAGTTCCCCGCAGTGGAACGCGACAGCTCTCTACAACACCAAACTGAAACAACCCTCATCCTGCCCTCAGCGCCATGAAAATTAGATCACGTTTCCAATTAAGGTGGGGATAACGTGTATCTCCTGCGTGGCTATGAAAAGATAGGCTAAACCAGCTAAAATAACTGAAGTAAACATGCAAACTGCACTCTAGAATACTATACAGATCTATAAAATAATGCAGAGTCAAAGCAAGAAGTCAGAAGTCTGACAGACCAAAGGAATACAGATTATGAAACCATAAAAATTCATTTAAAGGTGTATAATTAAGCCCACACAACAGATACTACTTTTTATTATTCTTATAATACAATATCCCTCACTTCACGTGTCAATATTATTAATATATTGCCTTCTATCACTGTCCATGGGTACAAACCTCTTTCTTTAAACAGCCCAGTCCCAAATATTTTCAGATGCAAAGGAATGGAGGGGAAGGACTGGCTACAATGCCCCAATCAAACTTGTATTTTTTTTTCTGCCCAAATCCATAGTTCTGTATCTTAAAAGACAGATGCTGAGCATATCTGCTGCATCACTTCCCTGAATCCCTGCCAGCTCTATCTGCTCTCTGAAATCCCCTGGGGAGATTTCCAACACACCGTGAGCCCTACACAGCTCTGCCTCCGACCCTTCCTGTTAGGGACTCCTGAGCAATGAGTTTTATCTCATTAATTCAGTGTTTTTTAGGAAACTACTTTTCCCTGCCAGTTTTTAAACCCAGAGGAATTTTCTAGATGTGCAGTGACAGCGCATGAGTAATAGCTCCCTCATTAAACTACCAGGGAGTCATAAAACAAAACAAATTGTTCAGCTTCCCAGTGTTTTTCCGATTTGCTTTCCCTTTCCAAGTCCTGTAGTGCTCACAAACATCCAAACTATCTCAGTGACGTCATTTCTAGTCAGAATTCTTAAAGGAAACAACATGTCCTTTGCCTGTTGCTCAATCCTCTGGTATTCTTGCAGTCATTTATTTGTGCCCTAGAGTAGTTTCAAGGAATTTTATTTTTTAAATCAAGAGCTAGTTGTGCCCATGTGAAACATGTACTTCCAAAACACACCATGAAAAGCTTGTCTCGCATGGGAGAGGAGCTGTGTTGTGTTTGCTCCTGCTGGGAACAGGTTCTTTATCCCGTTTTGAAACCTGGGAGTCACAACTATACAACATACAGAGCAGTGATTCAAGGAATACTCTGGAAGGCCACAATTTGTGCATTGGTTTGTGAGAATGAGACAAGATCTCAGTCTCCTGTGTTGCTGTTCAGGATGAAGAACAAGATACCAGAACAAGATACCAAACAATCCTGGGAGGTAAAAAGGCTTAACAATATTTGCATTTAGTATGCATTTTGGCAGCTTGCAGAAGTGCTAACTACCATCATTTTCAAAACAATTCTTTAAGGTGTTCTTGCAATCCTCACCTTCAGATATCAAAGGAACGACTGAGTAGAGACAGTCTAGGGTGACCTGAATTCAATGTTCAGTGTTTTTACTGAAAAATGCTTCAGGAAAACTTCCACTCCTTTTGCCTGAACAAAATCTGGGAGACTCAGAATGAAAACCATTTCAGACAGCCCGGACATCTCACACCACTGAGATTTTAATTCTTTTAAACTCTTTTAATGAGCAGCAGAAAGCAAATGAATGAGATAAACTGGGAGCTGCAGACCACAGTCCCTAAAACATTTTGGCAGCTGTGAGGAGACCCATTACACACACCAAGCTCACTGACCTTGCAGATTTCTTCAGGATTAGAAAACAAACCAGCTGAAGGCTTATTCCCTTTTACAGGGAACTGTGCTCTCTGCATCTACAAGTCAATGTTTTGATGCTGATGAATAATCAGAAGCTTTAAATACACACCTGAGTCAGGCAAAGAAGTGATGGAAGTCAGGGAAAGACTACTTGAGCAAAAGGTGAGCAGAGACCCCAGCCCAGAGCCTCAGGGATGCTCAAAAGCCTCACTGCTGATGATTTCACTACGAGTTAGGTATTCGAACACCTCTAAGGACACAGGCTGTCAGAATTTGCCTCTTTACACTGCTTTATAATTGGCAACAGAGGTGGGAACAACTTGCCAGCTTTGCTTGTCACATCATCCTTACGACAGCGTGCGGAGGTACCGCTGAGGAAGGGGGATTTCGTCAGGACTGAAATACATCGCAGACACCGTGGCAGATGGCACTGGGTGAACTGAAATGGAATTGAAAAGTTCAGGGTATTTTAGAGAAGGTTCATTTAAGATGAAACGAGGTAACAGCTTCAGAAATACAGAACAGTGAAGGGAGACAAAAACGTCTCCTCTTCATCCTTCTCCTGCCATACGGAGACGCTCAATGAACTAAAACGATTGTAAATATTTTGGCATTTACATCATGGCCACAACTGAATGCTGACTTGTCCTGATACACTGGCACCTCCCCAGACACGCAGCCCCCACTGCCCTGCACATTCTGCAGTCCAAAGGGTGAAGAAATCTCTCTTGGCATCTGTTTAAATGCAAAGCACAGGTGAAGTGGGGATCTCACAAGAATATGCCAAGAACGGAGAAGGGTTAAGAAATCAAGTTTTTGGACAGATAATGGAAACACCCAAGATTATTAGACTAGTATGAAAGAGCAGAAATAACCCTTTGAATCTTTAATAATTGTCCTCTATAACGACTCCATCACCTCTCCTTGAAGTCTTCGGTACTGGCTGCTGTCAGAGAGCTTACTGGAATGGGCACATCATACGTCTGAGACTCTGCTGATGCCCTAAGATACAACTCAGTTTAACATTTCAGGAACAAGCCTGCTACTGAAGCAGAGTTTGGACAGCATTCCCAAAGCCACAGAGCCCACTAGGCCTGTAGATAGCTCTTCATTAAAAGAAGCAACAAGGAACAAAACCCCAACCTCTTTTCCAGGCGGTGAATGACACCAGCATGAGACTGACAACTTTCAGGATGAGGTCACCTCCGTTTCCCTTCAGAAATGAAGCTGGCAAGTACAATTAACAATAATTAAAAACTCCTTTCACAAAGGGACACTACACTTTTATTATCTCTGTTGAAACCTAATCAAAAGCATCACAATGGGCTTGTTGATTTTTTTTTTAAACCAAGACACGATAAAAGACAGAAAGAAACTGGCAATTAAGAACAGAAACCCTATTTTCTTGGGTGCTGTAGTATTTAGGCTCAAAATACGTATTGTCCCCTGCTTCCTTAAAAGAAACTCACTACTTACTAGATAGCCATGGGAAAACATAACCAAAAATTTTAATTTACCAAAAAAAGAAACTTAATGGATAAATAAAAGTGCTCATGACACTGGAAGTTGTATGGGAAGTGCAAGCAACAAGCTGTAATCACAGTCATAAAAAGTTCCTGGCATTGGATCTAATGATTTTCTTCAGCACAGAGCTCCAGCTGCATTAAGTTCCTTTGCATCCCAATTTACTATTAAAAAAAAAATATGAGAGCCAAACCCTATCCATGTATTTTGCTGCACATCTACAATGCAATAATAACTTTATAAACCCTTTAAAATGTTTTTATGTTTGCTGTGGACATTGAAGGTCCCACTGCTATCGGTGTCTCCCCCCATGTGCAGGCAGAACTGCCAGATCAGATTTACCAGCAGAGCTTTAGGCTGCAGATTAAACATTGGCAATTTCACCCAGAAACTTGAGCGCTTAAATCACTTCTAGAAGTGTGATTACTTTTGAAAGATTTAGTGTTACAACCCCAAAATGAACCTGCTGCTGTGCAGAACACGCTGCGCTCCCCCGAGCGATCCGAGCGGCATTGGGCACACGGGTCCCCCTCTCCCAGGAGCGTGGGTGGATGATTTTCCCAAGATTGAGCCAATTTTAGGACAGAAGGGTAAGCCTAGGGACTGAGGAATGAGAGAGTTAAGTGGGAAGCAGGCAGAGGGGAGGGTGAGCCAGCAGCAGGAAGCCCACCTGCCCCCGGAGCGATGCCCGCCGGACGAGGAGCGGTGCCAGCCCACAGCCCGGAATAGCAGCGGGGCTGGCGGAAGGGAAGGAAATGTTCAGTCTTAGGCAAGAGGTCACCCCAGTCTGAACACATCAGCACTTGGAGTATGGTTTTCCAAGGGCCTGACTCCACAAATCCCCGCTGGTACCAAAGGTTGTGACTCGAGAGGCCAAGGACCAAGGACGCTGTGACACAATCCGGTCACTCTGTCACTTCGTAGACATGGGCTGAGTGTAAACAGGGAAGTCACGTGGAATCCGTAGTGTCATGTAGTGGCTTCCTGAGTGCCACCCGGGCTCAGAGCATCGCCTGCAACATCTCTTAGCCCACACAGCGTCTGCAAAAATGGGAACCTCTAAGCACCTCCTATTACCGACACCCATGCCCGCCACCCTCCGTGACTCAGGAATCCGTTTCTGGATGCTAGCGTGCATTTCCCACTTCCTTTCCCTGCAGTGCACAGAACAGAAACGGAGCTGAATGCTGACACAGTAAGTAGATTGATTGCAGTATTTTGCGTTTTGGACCGAGTCCCAATTTCAGTCTGATCTGGTTCTCAGATAGGAGGCTGTACATTGTCACAGCGTTTGTAAGAGCGGTTGCTACACTGATTCCACGAGATAGGCGAGGCTGTGCATCTGCATATCAGAAAACCAGATCGTGCACGCTGCAGATGCATCGAATTTTCTCAGAATAATAAAGTGGAGAAACACTGAAAACGGCATGGAAATCATTTGATGGGCTTCTTCCAAACACACTGATATAAATACAGGTGAAATTTGCAAAGAGTGTTCAAATTTGCATCGTTATGTTTTTAAACCTTTTGAAAAGCAAAGATTTTCTAACAGTTCAGACAACAAGCCTGGGAGACAGCCGATTTGGACTGGTTTATCCTATCACTACAACACTGACCGTGCATCGTGCCAGGGAAAAACTCAACTTTCAATCAACTGCTCAAATAACAGGTGAAATTTTCCCAGTGCTCAGCATCCAGAAGATGTCACCACAAGCTGGAATTAAGCACACAGGTGCTTCCTGCTGCCTGGCACGTTGAAAATCACTTCTTAAAAGGATGGTTATACACTTAAAATGGAGATGTGTTAACCAGTACATATCACCAAATATATCTGAAGTACACAAGCAGCTCAGAAGCTCCTTTCCTACATACTATAATCCCAACAGATCCCTGTCCCTTTTCTTTGACACTATTTTATTAAGTTTACTGAATAAAGAATGCAGCCTTGCTAATCCATGGCACTGCAATGATTATCTTTTAACAGCTGTACCATTTTGAGACAATTTTTGACAGCAATTCACATGCTATGATACCACTAGGATTTGATCTACACATATTTTAAATCAAAACCTTAAAGCTTCCAGGCATCTCCTGAAGGACTGGAGGAAGGAAGGTCTTCAGATCCCTCACTTTGTGTTAGTTGCTCAGCATTTCTTCTGGTAAATAAACTGTAACCTTCTTAGGCAGACAAATTACCTCTCACAAATGTACTGGTTCTACCAGACTGAATAAGAGAGACAAACAGTGAAAACTTATTTCTGGCAATAAATAACGAGCTGCTTTGAACTATTTTTCAGCCCAGAACTGCAAATTAACGAGTCCACACACAGTCTCCATCACAAAGCACTGTAATATGTAAAAGGGTGCTATGAATTTTAATGCAAAGGTGTGTGATGTATCTTCCAGATGGGAAGCATTAGAAAAAATTTTATTACACACACATATTTTTAATATTAGGCAAATGAGACATCTTGCATTCAGCCACGTTCTTGGGGCAGCGATCACAACTGAAATGCGTGGTTAATCATAGGGAATTAAAAAAAAATAAATATTCGGACAAAACCACAGAATCACAAGGGATGGGTGATGTATTTTTTACCACCCTCCTTGCCCTACCCCTTTGCAGCAATTTAAATGGTTTCAACATGTTAAAAAAACCCCAACAAATAATAAAAAAATCTTACTTCTTGAAGCTGTCTGGTTGTTTTCCTACAGACACTACCTCAACATTACGCAGCCACTACGGCCATGAGCTGCTGCTTTCTGGTTTGCTGAGATCAAGTGAGTGGTTCCCTTGAATTTCTCTTGAGCAACCAACAGAAAAACTCTGGGTAATGAAAGCATTAGAAGATAGAATCTCCAGTAATAAAATCTATTTTACAACAATGGGAAACAAATTTAAGATGATACGTAGAGACTTCAGGGAGATCTTGTAATAGCTTTCTCCCACCTAAAGGAGCTCCGTGAGAGCTGGAGAGGGACTTTGGACAAAGACATGGAGTGACAGGACACAGGGAATGGCTTCCCAATGACAGAGGGCAGGGTTAGATGGGATACTGGGAAGGAATTCTTCCCCATAAGGGTAGGAGGCACTGGAACAGGTTGCCCAGAGAAGCTGCCCCATCCCTGAAAATGTTCAAGGACAGGCTGGATGGGGCTTGGAGAAACCTGGTCTAGTGCAAGGTGTCCCTGCCCACGGCAGGGGGTTGGAACAAGAGGATCTTTAAGGTCCTCCCAACCCAAGCCATCCTGTGATGCTGTAACTTCATGTCAGTGTGGTGTTTAAAATAGGAGCTGAAAGGCTCAGAACTCTCTGGGGCAGAATGAAGTGAAACAAGCTGAGCCAAAGGGTTTTTATTTCTCATCAATGCACCTTTGACCACATTGTTCACAACTTTCTCTGTATTGTCTGAAACATACTGATCCCTTACGTAACCCAAGCCTTGGAAAAGCCAACAACCTCCACTCCTGTAGTAGCTTCCTGCACCTGCCCCTACAGGTAATAAAGGATTACACGGATCAGAACTGCAATGTTTATGAAACTTTGTTTTTTCTGCTCAGCAAGCAGCTCGTTTATTCTTAAAATGAAAGGAGTGGCTGTGTTAGGGGAAAAAAAAAAGAAAAAAGGAAAGAAAAACAACATAATGAAAAGGAAGAACACACCCATATGGAAAAAAATGGCCAAAGACAAAGCAGGCTTATTGCAAATGCTGCGCAACCCCATCACTGACAAAAACAAACTACTAATTAACAAGAAGGGAAACTTCAAGGTTCTCGTTCCTGTGTGTACTCAGAATCTGTCCACACTTCCACAGAAGTGCTCACGCTGCTCTTATGATTGTTGTGATAAGTTTTCATATCAAGCAGAACAATAAACAAACTTCTAGTTAGGCCTGCCACTGTAAATATTTCAACTGTGTCCGTGCAGACCCACAGGTGGCAATTGGGAGCAGAGTTTTTTGACAAAGCAGTTCAGTTCCTGCAGTTCCTAAAGGATGTGTAAACACCACCAGGATCACTGCTTATGTAACGAATGCAAATTTGGGGCTTTGACAGATCTACAACCCAACAGGCTTGTATTAAACATACCCCCACGTTCCTCTGGATTTTATTTTGCACTGTTACTACAGCATTTGAACATCAGCAAGAGATTTGGGCTGGTTTAATGGTAAGAAGCATCTGCTTAAGTACAGCAAATTGTTTCTGGATTTGTCTAGGATTAAAAAAATGAGTAAACACTGACTACTGTACAAGCTGTCTTGGCTGCAGTTCCAAGCTTTATAGGAAATTTACTTTGCAACAGGTGACCATGTTCAAGACGAGGAAGATTCCACTAAAATGCTCCAAAGCCTGGAGCACATCTGCTACAAGGAAGGCCGAGAGAGTTGGGGTTGATCAGCCTGGAGAAGGTTCCAGGGAGACCAGAGAGCCCCTTCCAGTGCCTAAAGGAGCTCCAAGAGAGCTGGAGAGGGACTTTGGACAAGGGCCCGGAAGTGACAGAACAAGGGGGAATGGCTTCACACTGCCAGAGGCAGGGTTAGATGGGATATTAGGGAGAAATTCTTTACTGTGAAGGTGGTGAGACATCTTATCTGGATACTGATGAAAACCTGCAGGGACTGGTGTTTTCAGAACACTGCATATCAAGTTATTCCTTAGTAAATACCTTTCTGTCAGCTAAGACCTGTCACTTCCTGCAGTCACTCACCACTGTTTGGGCTTCAAAAAGGACTTGCTCTACTACAATAAATATTGAAAATGTACTGGGTACAACAATAGAACTTAACAGGACAGCAGAGACCTTACCTTGGACAACAGCCTGACTGCACCTGACTACAGAGAGGTCACACCTGGGGCTGTAACTCTGCCTTAGTAATTAAAAACAGGTACAGATTAGTCACAGTGAACTACATCCAACCTTACAGCACTTACAGTAAAAGATCCTAATAAAAGCCTTGTCAGGCAGGGTCTGAAAATGATTTAAAGTTACTTTACTTTCCCATCTCATTCATTAAAATTAAAGGAACTTCCAGTTTGGGACCTGCCTTTATGCTGAGGCATTGCAGGTTTGTAAATCCAGCATATCCCTTATCCTCACACCTTTTATTAATCAGGTAACTCCTTCCCCCTGCAGTTCTCGGGTCACTTCAGCTCCTGGGAATGACCACTACAAACTGCAATGAACCAGACGGACTAAAAGTCTCTGTCTGTGACTTAGAGCCAAAAAAACCTGCAAAGGCATAATTATGGTCTGACATATTTCTGCAAGAACAGCAGCAGCATGCAACCAGCTGACCAAGGTGAGGATTACTGTTTACTGCATGCCCAGACACAGTGAAGTTCAGGCAGAGTAAATCACAGAGTGCCACCCAAACCCGCTGGGAAGCAGCAGGAGGGTCTGTGGCAGCTCTCCATCCCCTCTGCCTGTCTCAAGGAGGGAGGTTGTTCCCAGTATTTCAGGTATCCTCACAGAGCCAGCCCAAAACACTACTCCAACATTTTGCTACCTCCCTCCCCATGCACTCACCCCCTCCCACCTCCTCTCTCACTTGCCAGTCTCGTTCCCCGCCCACTCACACTTTCCCTTACTCACTCCATAACCCACCCATTTACACATTCCTCATTCATCTCCCGGTTCACTTACACAACCTGAGCCTCAAACACCTCCAATCCACTCAGGGAGAGGAACTTTGCCTCCCAAGACTCACCAGTCCACGCCTCTCTCATCAATATTCCCATGCCCTGCATCCAGCTTCCCAGAGTCTGAGGGAATACTGCTCCGTGCTCCCTGTGTCCATGAGGCTCCATAAATCCATCCCTCCACTCACATCACTGTTAATCTTCTCCTGCCATCCCTTCTGGATGAGCCAAACGCTTTCTTTGGACAGAGTGAGGATGGATGGTGGGATAAGGACTGGGCACTGCTGGCCCTGCCTCTGCCACATCCGTGCGCACTGTGCCTCCAGCAGGCACCCAGCACACCCCCACCCTGCAAAAACCCCATTTCTGGAGGCTTCCAACACAACCCTCTCAACCTCTGGGATACTCTGGAAAGAAAAACAGAGGTAATGCTTCAGGAACGAGAGGAGGACTGGGGTAAAGGTGCTGGATCATGACCAGAGGGCAGCTCCAAAGGGACTGGCTGAATCCAGCGTGGCCATGTGCCAGCTCACACCAACCACCCTGCCTTTCTCTCATGGGGTGACTGAAAAAATAGAGTCCATTTGTCCTTTTTATAGCCACTGAATGTTGGTTTTTTTTTTAAAGGGGAGATACTGATCTAGCTTTTAGTGGTCAAGACAAAGGAAAACTTTTGAGACAACCATCCTAAGGCACCCGAAGCTTCTGGTAGTGAAGAGCAAGCCCTGAGGAAGAAACAACAAACAAGCAAACCTCAAATCCCACAGAAACAAGTAAAACTATAAAAAGAAACAATAGTTATGAAGAACTTGAATGGAAAGCTAGGATGGGGGGTTGGGGAAGACTCCAGTAACTACACTGCAACTTCCACTAATTCTGTCACTAATAGAAAACTAATTTTTTTGGTTTCCCTGCAATGCCCTCTGCAGACTTGCCTGCACACATAGCTTCCCCAGTTTAAATGCCACAATGGAGTTAAAAATCACTTAAATTTTATCTCCTCCATACAAAAACATTTTCATTTCCAATTCAAATTGGCCTTTTCAGGTAATTTTCAACAATTTCTCAAATGACACCAGAACAGACCACTCTTATGCTATAATAAAATATGTGTCTGAGGAATTATACTATTAGCAGTTAAATTTAAAACGTATCTTCAATCAGTAGAATTTTCCCAAATCCTGAAAAACTGAACATGCAGCACTTAAGATAAGTGATACATTTAATATTCAAGAGCACATAATACTATTCCACTCATATTTACGAGCTGTTAACACCAGAGAGAATTACTGAAAGATGAGAACGTAGACTTGAAATAATATGAAATATTACAAAATAAAGAAATGGGAAAATTTAGGGCACATATTAGGCACAGAAAAATCCTGCCATCAGACTTTGTGGGAAAGATTCCAGAGGATCAAAGTGGAAGGCCAAGTTCTTAGAGTATCTCTACCCATAAAGTGCAGGGAGAAAAAAACAACCCAACAAAACCAACCACCCAAAACCACGCAGCAGGAAACATGTACTGGCAAGACGAAGGCCTGGATGATCTAATGCACTTTCCATCTCTAACATCTCTGATTCTGTAATTCCATAGGAGCTCTTAGCACAGGGCTGGCCAACTCCTGCAGCAAACTCAATCGTCTGATTGGTGTGTGATAATCACAGTGCTCAGTTAAAAGGAGGCCCTTGTAGCTGGGTGTTGTAGCTATTCCCCATCCAAGCCGTGCCAGTAGGGATGTGACTGGCAGGGGCTCAGTAATGACAGGGTTGTGGGGAGCTCTCCTAAACAGGCACAACAGAATTTATGCCATCAAAGAGGCAATCATCATCTTCCTTGCAAAACGCCCAGGGGTCAGCTTTTGACAGTGGATTTGATAACGCCGAGTTCAACTGTGTCAACATTTATGTATGCAAATAACTCCGCTCCTACGTGCGAGCGAGCCTGAGTGCGGCTGGATCTATATTATACAGCATTTTTAACTATTTACTCTTGATTTGTGCGCTGAGAAAATCTTCCCTTAGGGTAAAATACCAGCTTGTTTCTCAGATCATGTGCTTTGTTTGCTATTTTCAAGTTGTTAGGTAAGCACGCATGCAGGGAGAAGACGGCGCAGAAGGACGTACGGCATGAGCACACCTCTGGTGTTTTAAAGAGGGTTGTATGAGGAAAATGGATTATAGCAACAGCAGTAAGAATCAATCAGGAAAATTGAGAGAAAAATGCAGAAGAAGAGAAAAAACTCCAATGCAAAAGAGTAGAAAGCAGAGGCATGTAGAAAGATAATCCTTCCCAACACGCAGAACTGTGCTGTGCCTGCTGAAAGCTGACTGCCCGAACTATTGCTGCCCCGAAATCTCCTGCACAGAGATGGGTTCGGGGGTATTTTGCCTTTTTTTTTTTTTTTTAGCCCCTGGCCAATGGAAATTCTACCCCAACTCTGATTGCAACAGGATGTGATTTGTGGAATAATAGACAAAGGGAAATTTTGTGAAAAGTATGAAGAGAAGAACAACTTGCGACACTGTTTGAAAAAATGCCAGTTTGATAAATGCCATGAGCCTATCAAGGCTATCTATAAAGTTTATTTTTACATATTTATTTGTAACAGTAAGAGTTAATGTTGAAATTGGATATTGGGAAGAAATTCTTCCCTGTGAAGGTGGTGAGGCCCTGGCACAGAGTGCCTAGAGAAGCTGTGGCTGCCCAGGAAGTGTCCAAGGCCAGTTTGGATGGGGCTTGGAGAAACCTGGGACAGGGGAAGGTGTCTCTGCCCATGGCAGGGGGGTTGGAATTAGATATCTTTAAGGTTCCTTTCAATCCAAACTATCCTTTGATTCTATGATCAATTACCAGAAATTTTAGCAAGGGATGGGCTCCTCTTTGTCACTATACAGTATTATTATCCCTTTTCTTAGGTACTTCTGCTCTGAACAGATGCTTAAGTTAAATGCAGACACCTAAAATCCAGATGCCGAAGGAACACAGGAAACAGTTTTCAACAGATTGCTTGTTTTGGAGAACAAGGTTCAATCAGCTCTTCCTCGAGCTCCACTGTGATGAACAGACAGGAGAGGTGAGGTTTCCTGAACATGATGAACTTCATGCAGGTGTCACTGTAAGTGACAGAGTCACCTCCTCCTTTGCTTCTGGCCATGAATTCCTCCCACCTCCCCATCAGCACCAGCAGCCCTGCAGCCACGCCATGGCATGGAGCAGCTCGAACTTCCCTAGAGAAAAGAAACGCAGAAGAAAAATCTCTTTTTCAAACCAGCTCAGCAAATTGAGCTGTTCAGTTTGGCTCACTCCAAGGCCACATGGTCATCAAGGATGGCCATGGAAGGAGCTGAGCTTGAAACCACATGTGAAACCTGCAGAGCAGGTACCCTCTGCTCACACTTAAACACCAATGGCAAAACAACGTCCAACCACCACTGCAACCCAAAGCCATGTCCACAGAAGACAATGCTGTCACCTTTAAACAGTATCCCAGTGGTTAAGAGCTCACCTGGGAGGCTGGGCACTTCTCCCAGGGCTGGGCATTTTTCTCCCTGCAGATCCCACCTCCTGCAAAGTCCCTGAACCAGCAGGCTTCAAGCAGAGCTTGGGCTGAGGCTGCTTTCTGCCCTCCCGCTGGAGCCGGGCCAGCTCGCAGAGGAATTCAAAACTCACAAAGCCATAAAGAGAAAGCCCTGGAGGGCAAGTATGACTCCATGAGAAAGAGACTCCCAGGAGTAGGGGCAGAGCCCTATATTCTGGTCCCTTCTCCAGGAATTGCTCATGCCTACTGCACTGAAGATTAGATAAAATGTATACATAGCTCCTTTTATACTGAAGCTTCAAAAATACATCCTATGAGCTATGTAAACACACTTAAGAGCCAGTGAGAGCTCTGCCCTAACAGGAGAACAGCATATTCCTACCTGTATTCTTGGAAACATTTTTATACTTGGTGGATAAAAGTAAATCAAAGAGCAAAGCTGAGATCTTCCCAGTTATGACTCACTTCTGCCAACCTCATGTTTTGGCAATAAAACTACGTATACACTCTCACCTGAGCCTGTAATAACAGGTCATATGGGGAATTTCTGTAGCCACTTGGGTTCTTAAAGGTGCAATTCAGGTGCCCAAACTTTGGTGGGAAGTGAAAAATGCCTGTTAGTGTCCATTTGCTGCACCAGGGAACCCCTGAAGTCCCAGCAGGGCACAGCAGCACTGCCTAGAGATGGCCCAGTTTGGCAGCAGACACAAATCCAGTTCTGGATACCCCATCCCTGGAAACGTTCCAGGGCAGACTGGACATGGCTTGGAGCAACCTGGCCTAGTGGAAAGTGTCCTTGCCCATGGTAGGGGGTTGGAATTGGATGTTCTTTAAGGTCTCTTCCAACCCAAACCATTCTGTGATTTTACGATGTGGGAAGGAAGCGAGGGGATGAGACACCAGAGATCAACAAACACAACTAAATCTACTCTGAAAGTGCACCAGTAAAAGTGTCTTCCATTCATACCTCACACTGCTGGAAAACAGGCATTTTTATGTGCTTCAATTACTTGTTTTTTTAAGGTGTTGATGTTACCATTCCAGTAGAGTGATGGAAGAGGAAGACTCCTCACTCCTCTTTTCCAGGTCCAATTCTGAGCTCACCATTTCCTATGCAAACTTTAGCTGCAAACTCTGGATAGCCACGGGCCATAAAAAAAACTTAGAAAATTTACAAAACAAACAACAGCCTGTGAACTTCCACTTGGGAATCACTCAGATATCAGTACAAATCAACACTATCAAAAAACATTACCCAGGCCTAAAACATCAAGTACTGTGCTGGTACAAGACATCACATTACATACCTGTGCATCCAATTTTGGACTCTGTTAAGTGTTTTCCTTACATGTAATTTATGGCTTGTGTTTCAAAAGCTACTATTTATGATAAAGGCCTTTTTTTTTTGTTATTTTTTGTTAGTTTGTCTGTTTCTTAAAAAATCCAGACTTTCGTTAGCTACTGCAATAAACAATCCTCTGCTTCAGAGACAAAGTGCTGTTCCACCTGCCTCCAGGTGCTGACCTTTTTTGGCTCAAAATAATAACCAAAGGCATGGAAAAAATCACCTTTGCAACATATAATTTAGATTCTTTCAATATTAGGTGACATTTTAAAATATGCCAATAAAAGGAGATACTGCTTGCATGACCGACTCAGCAAATTCTATGATTCTATGACTCTATGTAAAAAGAATCATGTTTAAAATATGGTTTTTTCAATTATTTTGGGTGCAAACCATCCCTGTGCACTGCATCAATGGTAAAAGCCCATTTCCCAAAACAGGTGATTTCCAAGAGCAGCAGTTTCCCTGTCCCACAGGTGGGTACACAGCAGTGAGCTCAAGATCTAAGACTCCTTCTCCTCAAACAGGGCCTGCTTGGGATTTTTAAGTAAATGGAACTGCTCCACTGTGATCCTGAGGAAATTTGACCCACTGCTTCAATTCAGGTTTAACAGTTAACAATTTAGCGGCAATAAAAATCTGCAACTTCCTTTCTTTTCATCTGAACTGATAAGAAAACAATGATTTTTTTTTTTCTTTTGAAAAAAAAAAAAATCCCTCCTGAGAACATTCTGATAAGGTTACAGTTAAATAAATGATTTTCAGGAGATACGCAGTTAATTCACAAAAATACTTGGCAAAAATCTATCTTTGAATATCTAATTCATATAACGTTCTCCTTTATTTGTTTAATTCAAGTAAAATATTTTCCTCCACCCTTTCCTTTTCATAGGCTTTTCACACCCACATAACAACCAAGTGACTCTTCCCTGACCCGGCCTCCCACGCCTTTTGGTACAACTGCTCCCCACTCTTGAGCTCTTCTCCCAAGATCCAAAGGAAGCACTTAAGGAAGGGAAAGGAAACCCAGTACAATGCTGAACCTTCCTTTTTCTTTTTTTTTTTTTCATTAAACCACTGGGTTTATTTGCTGTTCCGCAGGGATGTGTGGTGCGCGGACTGCCTCCTCTGTGGCTGTTTTGGAAAAAAGGGAAAAAATATCCCTGAGTGCCCTCTTACAAGTGCCAACACAAGTGGGTTTGGGAAGGCAAGGTGTGCTGATGTCACCATCCTGGGGAATAACAGCAGCAGTGAATCTCTCCCTTCGTGGAGAACCTGAAATTCCTACAGCTGTTGTTTGGAGAAGACACGTCACAGAGCAAGATAAATGCAATAATTACTATTCTGCTTTTCCCATTTTGTAATAATCTCAGCATTCCAAACAATGCTCTGCAAGTCCAAGAGCTACAGTATCCCGTACCAGCATCCTCTCTAAATGGAAAACACAGTGATAATGCTGGTAAAGCACCGAAGGAAAGTTAAATATCACTGCCCTCATTTCATCGACAACTAAAAATAAATGACTTGCCCAAGAAGCTCCCCCCTCCAAAGAATTCCTCCCAAATACAGTGACAGCAGATTCAGGGAGCACAACTTCCAGACCCAGCTCTGTCAGCCAACGTGATTCCTTCCAGCCAATAGTATGTTAATGATTCGGGTTTTTTTGAGAAACCACTAATTGATATCTTTTTTCTTGGCATTTTTCAGAGCCACTTAAAAATAACATCGTTTCTATTCTAGGCATATTTTAGGGAAAGTATCATTAGATTTAATTCCAGGGATGAACATCTGATTTTCATGTGAAATTCTGGAAGACCAGAGCCTTGTTCATTAGTGTAACAGGGAAATTACAGCTTAGCCATGACTCCAGGATGATGTGATCCCAAAGCTGCAGCTCTGGCCCATCCCTTTTGCTCAGTACCAATGTCAGCAGAGTTTTGTAGGTGAAAGGTGGGAGGGAAAAGCAGTTTCAAACTGTTTCTGTCACCGTGATCAAGAAAGTTTCCCCCTCATTCACAGACTCCTAACCTGTGGCAGGGCAGCCAGCGCTTTCTGTAAAAGCTCCACTGAAAATAAAATGAAAGCACCTCTTCGAAGAGCTGCTGAAGAGCTTTCTCTCAATCACATTCAGCAAGATACCATCTCAGCACTGAAAATAAGCACATAAACTTACCAGTGCACTATCAGGAGAAGCATCAGAAATAAAGTTCAGGTGTTACTCAGCCGTCAGCACCTCAGCTCCTCCCTGGCACCAAGTAAATCCCACAGCAGCAGGTACCAGAACTGCCTCTCCTCTGCTGCTCACACCCGAACGCTCACAGCCGGGCTCTGAATCTGCCACCAACAAAAGAAACCACAGGAAGACTGCTTCCCTAATGCTTCAGAACTGAGTCAGTGGGTCAACAATTCCTTCGGTTTAGGAGCCAGACCAATTCCCTTAAACACCCCTTTTATTTTTTTTTTCCTGATGGAGAAGCCAACTGTCTCCTGCCAGTGGCAGCCCATCTGCTTCCAGAACAGAACCAAACCACTCCAAACCACCACCTCGTTTTGGCACAGGCATCCGTCCTGACGCAACTCCATTTTGTCTCCCACGTCTGGGAAAAGCCATGAGAAAATACTTACAATGGAAAAGGCAGCCGGGAAAACTGCTCCGTGTGCACCTTGCACAGGCTGTGCCGGCTCGCAGCCCACGCTCCCATCTCCCATGCCTGGCATGGAGTGGCACGAAGGAGAGCGCTCCACGTGGCCCCAGACCTGTCCCCTGGCGGGCCCCGTTCCATGCAGGCACAGAATATCCCGGGTGTGCATTTCAGGAGCACTGCCTGAACAAAGAGAAAGCTCCGGAGCTGCTATCCCTCTTCCACATCCATGACTCAAAACGTCTGGTTGAAAACTGGTTTCGTAATAACCCTTTAGTACCACCTACTCACATCACAGAGCGATTCTTGCAGCAAATGCACAGGAAATCACCAACGAGTGCCAATGGAGCTACTATTCCAAGAACCAGCTCTTTCGGTTATTCCTTCATCACTTGGAAACAGAGATGCTTTTACTTTCCCTATTGCACAGGGTGTAATTTTTTTTTAAGATGAGCCTGTAACTATGATCCTGTAAAATACTTTGTTGATAAATCACCAGCTGAAAACTTGCCCACTGTATTTAAAAAAAAAAAAAAAAAAAAAAAAAAGAGAGAGAGACAGAAAGAATTTCACAACAGTCATTCCAGAAAATACAGTAACTCCTTTCTGGAAATAACTCACTGGACGAATCAAGCGAGGAGAATTAATTTTTGGAGACAGTCTGCATCCTGCAGAGCACACAAAGGCGGTGTCGTCAGCCACGTGCCTTTGTGACCACCAACAGCAGACCCCTGACTCACCCAACCACGAGATGAGTCGCTATGAATGGTTTCCTCTTCTTCCACGCTCCCCTGGGGTGCTCGGTGCCACCGGCATATCCTGAGCCTAATCCCGACTCTGATGGAAATTCCAAAACTCATCTGGGAAGGCTGTGACCACCAGCTAACGACGTGGCCATCTGCTCTCTCCTGCTTTGAGTCACCTGTCAGCAATACAAAAGGAAATTACTCAGCAGCGAGCACGTGGAAGCCTCTGCTACAGCCTCTGGCATACCCCTTACGGGAATACAACATTCTGGAGCACTCGGATCGCCCTGAAAGGAAAGTGTTACGTCCTGTAGCACTCCCATTCAAAAAAGTGAAATTTGGTTTAATATAAAGATAAAAATGAATGCCAGGAGTGGGGGGAGAGCGCGTTTCAGCTGGGTTCTCAGTGCCAGCATCACTGAGGCTGCCATGGAAGGGGGGACAAAAATAAAAGAAGACATTTCACAAACACGAGACCTTCACTGTGCGTGACAAGAAAAATAATTAAAACAACTGAGAGAACTAATCTGTGGCTGCTTAGGAAGTTAACTCTTCGAAGGAAGTGATTAAGAGAACAAAAGCAAAGTGTTATGTTTATCAAACAAGTGAACTTAACCCATGGAGAGGGCTTACTCCTTTGAGTATAGGCAGAGTACTGTCACAGCCCTCCCTGCAGGCATCAGTTCACACCACGCTGGGATCTTAGTGAATATTAAGAAATTATTATTTCAAAGAAATAAATCTTATTAGAAATACGAAGCACAGCTTTGCCAAAACACCAAATACTAGCAGAAAGGCAGCCACAATGTCCTGTGGCTCTTTACAAAATCCCCTTGATCTAATGCCTATTCAGGACAAAATTCACAAGTGTTTTCCTGGGAAGACCTGATTAACCACGTACAGCATTCAGAAATTCAGTCCCAGCCACAGACATTTTTTGTTTCATCACACATTACGCAGCACATGAATTCAGCCCTCTGAAACAAGGCTCCCAACTTCTCCCCAAAAACACAACCCACAAACACAAGACAGTTACTACAAATGCTGCTTTGAATCTTCAGGAATTCCACAAAAATTAATTAATACTAAAGATCTAATTGTCTAACCTGCTTCTGCATGCAGAAAGAGCCAGACCTGGTGCTTCTACGGGGGGGGAGGGAAGCGTTTCTTGTTCCTGTTTCGTACTTGACTTTTTTCCTGCGCAGGAGATGATCTAATTATCCAAAGTGTCAGTATATTGCTTCACCCTTCCTCGTGTGTCTCCTTACATTAACATATTTTAACAATTCAGCTCATTAGGAAGGAGGCGAGGAACAAAATGGCAAATTATCCTTAAAAATCAATCACAAAGGCTGAAGTCTTTCCATGTTTTGTCCTGTATCTCTCCAAAACTCTACCGGAGCACACAACTAACAACGCTGAATGCAAACGGGTCACAAATCTCCCCAAATCCCACATCCTCACGCTGCTCAGATGGAAGTGTACCTGTTGAAGACAGGAGCCTGATGGGTGAGCTGTGCAAGGGAGCAATTTTGGGTCCTGCCCAATTAGAAGGGAAAGAAACTCCCAAATGCCAGCCCCT
The DNA here is from genome assembly GCA_013397815.1 of Aleadryas rufinucha. Classification (NCBI taxonomy): domain Eukaryota; kingdom Metazoa; phylum Chordata; class Aves; order Passeriformes; genus Aleadryas; species Aleadryas rufinucha. The sequence goes on from VZTH01009985.1 coordinate 34,625, forward strand.
TATTGTTCCCAACCGTGCTGATGCTCAGCTGCAGGCACTGTGGCTGTGAGGGGGCTGGTGGATCTCATGTATAATAACTGGGGATGGGTGATGAAAGCGAGCCATCAAACCACATAAGGCTGCTACCCATCGCCTTGAAATGGATCTGAAAAACCCTGAAATCCAAATATAACATGGACAGCACCTGCATTTGCATATGTAGGATGCCAGCCGAAGTTTCTGAGCCTTTTTATCAAATGCCTTTTTTTTACAGCGAAGAGCCATTCAACACCCAGCCCTGTCAGCAGACACAGATTTGAGAGATGATCTTGTGTTTTAAACCTTACCCCAAATTCCTACAACAGGTTTAGCCTGAGCAGAGTCCCCATGGCATACAGTAAAACCACGGGAGCTCAGGAAACATTTCTTCAGCAAGTTTTGTGTATAATAGCAGTGCCTATATATAAATGTGTTTACGGCTATTCCCAAAGAAGAGCCTGTTCTGAAGCAGCTCCTTTATTGTGATCGAACACGCTGGATTCATTCCCAGTTTTAAGCCTTATATAAGGCCTTCAAGGAAACAGAAACTTATTTTGTACAAAATCATGCCAGTATAGTAGTAGGTGCAACGGAATTATTCTGTTACACATTAAGTTTTACTAATAAAAGACCTGCATTGCCGTCATAAAGTCAAATGCTGCTTCCCACTAGTACAAACAAACATTTCCTGCCAGGTACGTCCACTCTGACTAATAAATAACACAGCTTTCTGAACCATGGGCTGCAGCATAAATGTGTTACATTATCCCTGTGGCCTGTTAGGAGGGAGCACAGCCCAGCGTGCTTGCAGGGATGGCTCACTCCAAAAACCCTCAAGGATGCAGCACAGGTCAGGCCATCCCAGGTTTGGTTCCCACGTTCTCATGCAGGCTTCTGGCACTGCTCCAGCAGAATCTGCAGTTCCCAGGACCACCAAGGAGTCAAATCACTCCAAATTCAAATTGTCATTAGGACCAAAAAGCTGGGTATGTGACCAGGTCTTAAAACTCAAGCTCTTGTATTCATAATAAAACCACTAAATTGGTAATTAGCATCAGAAGCGTTAAAATGAAAAATACCACCAAAACCCAACAAACCAATAAAAAAACCCCACTTGACAGAAATGACAGGTTATGATTAACATCTTATGGTGGTCTCCATGCTGTGCTGCTGCAGAGAATCTGCTTGCACAGAACACAGCCATGCCTTATGTGGCCTGGGAGGACAGCGCAGCTCCCTGAGTGGTACAGGCAGCACAGACACAGCCAGTGAGACAAAAACACCCACCTCAGTGTCATTTAGGTGTCTACATCCAAATAAATAAATCAGTCTCTGCTGGATTAGCACATGCACTTTGCACAGCACTTCATCGATAGCACCAAGGCTTTTTCCCTGCGGCCATGTCCCATTTTGTGTTACCACACAGAGGCAGCTCAAGGACTAAACCAGATCAAAACTAAACCTCCTCTTGCTTAAGACTAAATTATTACAGGACTGACCTTGCAGATACCTTGGCCCAACCTTTCAGAGGGGTTCACAAGCCAGCACTACGGTTCAGCACAAAGCACAACACTAAAATTTTCTTTGGGAAAGAGATCACCCTTCTGCATCCTCCCATTGCAAAGTCTCTTCCCTGGGATGTGGGAGACTTGTATTCTGTTTTTTCTTCCTATGCCCACAGCCTGGCACTGCGCTGTAACTTTGATACTACACATTTATGAGCAGAGTAGTGACCTCTCACCCCTCCTTCTGAAACACGCCACTGCTCCCAAATCACATAAAAGATTTAGAATGCGACAATATGCAAGCACAGCTTGACCCTCACCCTACAGAGAAAAGGACTTCTCTGGGCAGCTGGAAGTCTACGTTTTGATTTCTTTTCCTAATCCTCTTTCTACATTTTATCCAAGCTGTTTAAGCAGACCCCAAGTTAGGACACCATTTAATACTGCCACACCTTTTTCTTCCCACTTCATTTGCCGGCAATTCGTAGATGCTCAACTCTTCCTATTCATTCTACAGGCAGCTGCTGTATTATTTTACATCTGCAATTCCAGGGTTGGCAGTTTTTTAGATTTCATTTCACGGGCTTGCACGCAAGCCATGTTCACAAATACATTCTGGAGCTGTAGAAGCTGACAGGAATGGCTGAATTCTGACCCTGGCATGGAAAGGATGATGTGAGGGGCAGGCGAGGCAGGACGGAATTGCTCTCCTGACTTACTCTGGTAGCTACAACAGATGGATCACATAATCCAATGCAAACAGCGAGCAAGTTTCTTGGTAATGAGAGCAAAGGACACGATGACCTCTAGGTAAAAATCCTGGGAACAGCAAGCACACATAAACATCAACCTGAGCAACTTTAATTCCGTGCCAGAGCCTGAAGTGGAGATAACAGCAAAGACAAACACCCAAGACAGATTTAATTCAGGCTGTAATTCACTGCATGAACATGCCAAATTGTGGTACAAACCTCATGCCTTTTAACACTCCTCATTGTAAGGCCTATTCTTATCTTGGTGATGAATGTAGGATTTTAGAAAGATTTTTTTTTTTTTGAGCCTTTTGCCATTTTGGTGCTCCCTGCTTTAGCTGGGAGGAAACTGGAAGTACTTCAGGTTACGAGCTGGGGTGGAATATGCCCTAGTACTGATCCACAAACACAGGGCATTTCATGACAGGGTGCTGATAATGAATTGCTGCACCGATACAGACAAGCACATTACTGCTACCCCCCTCTCCCCTCCTAATAAAGGATGTTTTAATTTAAGATTTATTTTGTTTGCAAAGTTGATTCAGCTCCTCCAATGGGAGGCAACATCAGCACGAACTGTGTTTTCTTGGTATGAAGGTACAGATCTCTTAGCATATGCTTTAAATAACAGACTAAAAAACTCCCTGTTCCTTCTTCTGATTAAGAAATCCTTGAACAGCTCAGTTCCCCACCACTCAGAAACCCCGACAGGGTAGCAGGGGCCATAAATACTCATTTTCTGCCCCAAACACGGGAACACTTCAGAAATAACGAGCATTTGGAGGAGGGTGGATTTTTGGGGGGATTTCCTTTATTTTGAGTGCTCCAAGCTCATACCACTAGATGGCACGTTTGAAACTCTTGGCATCTCAGTGAAATCACAAGTCTCTGCTCGGCATCACACCATGTTTATCCTCTCCTGGGATGGAAAAGTACAGGTAAAATGATACCTCAGGAGCCAAAGAACCGGGACAGGCGGACAATGGCATGGAAAAATGTGCCTGTATGCGAAGGCAGCGTCTGCCAGCGAGCTGAGGGAGGGACTGCTGTGGAGAGCTGAGCTCCAGCACCTCCAGCTCTCATCTTGGTGTGGCCTTGGTAAATCTCTTCGTGTCTCAGGAGAGTATCTGAATGTGTGTGCCAGAGGGAGCTGAGACAAGAGGGAAATGGCAAAGGAGGGTGAGAGTTGAGCCTTTGGATGCACAACGCCACGTTCCCCCGCGAGCTGAGCAATGCTCTGCTCTCTGCACGTCCCCGAGAGCTCAACAGACCAAAAACCATCCACAGACTCTCCAATGCATCACTGGCATGAACTGATGGGAGGGAGACATTCAGGGCACCACCAAACAGCAGGGGAAGATGTAGCCAACCCACAGCATCCCATCCAAGATGTGACTTTTCCAGAAGTGTCAGGCACTTCCTGCCCCACAGACCTCCATAGACAGATAAACAAACACACAGCAGCCCATGACACTGAGTCACAGCCTCATGAGCAAGTCACCTCTTGTGCAGGACACGTTCTGGAGTGTACCTAGATGTGCCCCAGTGTACTGGCCTTGGCAGGGATGCCAGAGCCTGGCAGCACCACTTCCTTAATGCTTCTGGCTCGTTTTTGCTGCCAGTTCCTTAATTTAACTCAACCCACTTAGAAAGTGCATTAGCACAAGCATGTACCAACATTCCAACCAAGCAAGTAACATTCTCTCAAAGAAGAACAAGTCGGTTCAGCACCAGTGTAACGATCGCGGGCGCTCGGAGCTGGTACTTGTCATGGCATTGCACCCCACATTCCCTCCGTGGGCAACTTCAATAGATGAGGATTAACGATTTACTATGAGCACTTCAACATCTGACTCAGTCCTTGGAACGGGCACTCGTGTCAATGGAAAAAGAAAAAACCTGTCAATTTGAGCTGGAGAAGGAGAGAGATGTTGTTGATAGACCCTCAAGGGCAAAGGCACAGAGTGCTTCTTGTCTGGGTGGAAGAAGAAATAGCATCTTCCTTCTTCCAAGAAAGAACAGCTCAGCCCCAGAACAGCAGGAGGAAAAAAAAAAAAATAATTCCTTCTAAATGTAGGATTTAGCTCTGAAGTGCCCTCACCATCATCACCCTCACTGAAGGACCAAAATACACTCCTGAGGCAGCACAAGAAAGCTCTGCCGTAGCACCATCCATCCTACGTTGCTCTTTGGGAATTCTGCTCTTTCCTGATCCATCAGTTTGGCACTATTTTGTGCATTTACATGCTCCTGTTTACGCAGTACGAACCTGCTGGGCAAATACTCCTCAAAACATGCTGGAGTACATTTCTGTGTTGATGTCTGCAGGCTCTGCCAGCAAGTCTGCAGACATCAACATGTGGCTGTAGCATCCTGCTGAAATATTCCAGCAAGGCCTCTAATTTTAGTGGACAAACAACTCAAGAGAATTCAGTTTCAAACATAATGATGCAATAACCTCATCTGAATTTTTCCAGTCCCTTTGGGCCTGCACCTTGGATGCAGCTCCATTCCTCTAATCATTCCTCTCTTTAATAGTGGATGATGCTGAACCTCGTGCAAGTAGGAATATACCATGGTGTCTTGACTGCCTTTAAATGAAAACCACAAGTACTCCAACAGACAGCTAAATTCCTCAGTGTAACTACAAACCCCACTGCAAAATTTCGTGGGGGGAAAAAATGGTGGATCATCTACAAATGAAAATCCTTGGAATTCTGGTTAAGATTTTCCTCCTAAGGCAATGAAACACTCAGTACACTGCATCCCAACTGAAAGCGAGGAAAATACTTCATGAGTGGGATTATTCTCACTTCTATTTAAATACCTGCAGCACAGATGTTGATATCTGGGTTAGTCACAGGGAACTCCTTTAAAGTCAGTGCAAAGAAACTGTCACTTGCATGACATGATTCATCTGACTTATTCCAGGCAGTTACTCGGGATGTTTTCCCTCTCAGAAGGGAAGCCAGGAACGTCACAGCCCTGTCAGATGAGTTACAGTGATACCAATTCTCAAATGCTGCTTTAAGCTACTGTAAAAAAACGGGAACTTTTAGATAATGATTTGTGGCATAAACTTTTATGTACTTATTTAAGTGGAAAACCACAAGTAAGAATGGTGCCCCTCAGAGTTTTTGTTACAAGGATTTTCTTCCTCAAATTTGCAAACTAAATTTTGCAGTGCTGGCCCAATGCAGAGAGACAGACAAAGAACTTTGGGCAATGTGAAAGTAACTGATCCATTTCCCTCTTAAAAGAATTAATTTGAAAGCAAACACAGTAACCTAAAGAGCAGACAGTGGATTTCATCATGCAATACCCTTTTATGTTAATAAACGGATGTTTATTAGGAAGGAGGAATAATCTTATGGTTAAGGGCAAGATGTTCAAAGTGCACTGCTAGCTCTGGACTGTATTTTTCACCACTCAGTCTCCACCTCAATGTCACACACATTATGTTTATTGCCTCAGATTTACATTTTTGGAGAGGACACAGTCAGGGAAGGATGTCTCGGGAGGAAGATGAGGCTGTTTTTTCTCTAGCACAGTATCAAGAGCTGAGACCCCCTTGTATGGGAAAGCTGACTGCAAAGAGGATGGAGCTCATGGACAGTCACAAGGACATGGCTATTAATGAGCAGAGCTGAAACTCGTGACTTTGCTCTGGCCTCTGCAGCACGGCTGCATTTGATGTATCTTATCTGGAAACTCCCTGGCCACTCAGCCTTGCTCTCAGCGTAAGGAGAATGAGCACCAGCATTTCCTTAACCTCGCTGCCCTTGCTGCTCTCCTCCTCAGCAGACAACCACATGTACATTAACAGCTTTCTGAAGAAACTGGAGAGACCGCAGGGATCACTTCTGCGGAAGTGACGCGAGCTCTCAGCGCTTGAGCGCGTGTCCTGGGGAGGTGGCACCGGCCTGGCCATGCCCTCTGCAGTCTGTCCGAGCTCCCCAGGTCAGGACTGACCTCTGAGGCACCACGCTCCCTGGGAACACAGCAGACAGTTTTGCCACTTCTGAGCTCTCTCCTGCTGGTGCAGAATCAGAAATTCTGCATTCTGTGTAAGTAATTCAGACAATCACAGAGTGGTTTGGGTTGGAAGGGACTTAAAAGCTCACCTCATTCCAACCCCCTGCCATGGACAGGGACACCTTCCACTAGACCAGTTTGATCCAAGCCCTGTCCAACCTCACTTTCAACATTTCCAGGGATGGGGGAGGCACAGCTTCTCTGGGCAACCTGTGCCAGGGCCTCACCAGCCACATAGTAAAGAATTTCTTCCTAATATCTAATCTAATCCTGCCCTCTGTCAGTTTAAAGCCATTCCCCCTTTCAATACATGCCCTTGTCAGAAGTCTCTCTCCAGCTTTTCAGTTCTCTTTTCATTTATCTCCTATCCACAAAAACAGACTCACTCCACTCTCACCAACCCTCGTAACTGAATTACTGTATTATGGTAGATTAGCAGCTTCTTCTGGAAAACCTGCCTGGCTGCCAGGGAAAGTCAACATCCTCGGTCAAAGAGCATCCAACAATTAATAAACTTCATTTAGCTGCCACCAAATGATGTCACCAAGAGCAAAGTACAACAACAGAAGTGACAGCCAGGCGGGACACGAGCTTTTCCCAAGTATTGTTCGGGCAACAAGCGAACAAACCCCTCGTTGTTGGTGTGCCCCTGGAAGCGGATGGCACACACACAGCTACCTACGTGTCTCCCAACACATACTGGGAGATGCTCAGGCAAATTTATCACCGGGAGAGAACATCACCTCCAACAGACTGCAAGCTGAATCATGTAAATTTGGGTAAAGAGAATGCCATTAAAGAAGCAAAATTAACACTAAGTGTATCAGATGAAAGACTTCACTTCTAAAGCCAGCGCCTGAGCGCAAATTCAAGCTACTTCGAAGATATTCAGGTCATTCAGACAATTATTTTAAAATGGCAGAGAAAAGACAGCCTGATGATCCATGTATGGAAACAGGAGCCAGAAGCTCTGAATCATTCATAACAACACTTAGCAGCTCTATCATCTGCAGATCTCAAAGCCACTCCACAAAATGGATATGAATCGCTGGCACCCAGCTGTGGCTCCTCTGCAGTGGGTTGGCATCGCAGGGCTGCTCTGGGAGGCCTGGAGAGCACCAGGGTGCTTTCCAAACAGCAGGCAGTAATTACAGCTCTGTCCCTGTTTATCCACCTACCTACCTGCAACTCTCATTTAGCATTCCCATGGCTGACAGCTACGGCTATACCCAATTTCCCTCCACAGGAACCCTGGAGAAAGGGAAGTCTTCATTTAATTCTGTGAAATCTTTGGCAAATCTCCCTTTTCAGAATTAAAAAAAAAAAAATCATTTGTGTTTTATTCCCACCCCAAACAGCCACACGGATTCAGTGGATTCCTCAGCACTTGTTGTATCTGAGAGTGATCTTTCATGCTACCCTTGTATTGATGAGCAACACAGAGCTGAGCCAAACCCACCTTTCCCATCCCTACATCCACGTCTTTTTCCTCAATTACACTGATAGCCTGAAACCTTTCAATTTACTTTGCAAAAATCAGGAGGTTAATGCACAGAGAAAGTAAGTGGAGTGCTGAAATAACAGGATGACTCTCCAAGATAAAAGCAGCTCCACATCACCTGAGTCTTGGCCTCCCACCTGATCCACTCAGGGCTGCTACACCCAGTTTGAACATTTACTTTGAGGTTGCACAAGACTCCTATAAACTGTGCCCCAGCATCCCTCTGTTAATGGCACCAGCTGTTTCCCTGGGCAGAAGTGGAGGTCTGAAGGGGTATTTGCCTTTTAACTGAAGAACATTTTGTTAACAACACTGCAATGCTATTAACCATCACAATTTCAGTGTCTCTGTTACAGGTTAGAAACAGGTTCCTGCTTCCACACTGCCTTTATCCACCCTGTTCCTGCTCCATCTGTGTGCCAAGTAACAGGGATATCAGCTGCTGCAACCTCCTGCCCATGGAAGATCTGAAGTACAGCACGCTGGAACCTTAAGCAGATGTAAAGCTCACTGTCCTGCAGATGGAACTCCGTGACAGGACACATTTCCCAGAACAAGAGATGCAACTAAAAGGAAAAAAGAAATAAAAAAGCTGCTACCAAAAACCTGTGAATTTCTGCTGGCTATGAAAGAGACCACAAGTCTCTTCTGCACTGTTCAACCCCCAGTCAAGTTTTCCTATACATTAGAGGCCCAACTTAAACCAATGCCTGAGAATATTATTTAATGAAACCTTTACTCTACAGCCCAATTTTACTCACTACCATGACAATAAGTGTAGGATTAAAACCTTACATTCTCTCAGATGCTCCCTTTTATCTCTATTTGCCCTGACAATTAAGTCATAATTCAGTTTCGGATACTCTCTTTCTTTCCTTTCCAGCAATGGGTTGATGCAAAGAGAAACCAAATTCCTCTGCAGGTTGAGCCTGAATTACGAGGGACAAAGATTTTACTAAAATTGGGAAATGACTGAGGTTGCACAGGAAAACATGGACTATAGACACTGGGATAAATGAGATTTTTATTTTGTAAATCCGCTTTGGGGAGTAGGGTCCTTACTTTTATATAAAGATTTGTGTCTCATCTTCTGGGAGTTTTCTTTAACATAGAAAATACATTTGCCTTGTAAATGTGTTTGAGATACTTCTCCCAGTACTGCAAACATCATATAATGGAACTACAGGAACTTCAAAGGCAGTGGCTGCTCAGGGCAAAGCTGAAAACATTTATTGTCACGCAGACACTGAAAACATTTACTGTCACCCAGACACGTTTTTATCAATTTGCTCAGGCAGAGTCATTTGTGATACACCTTCCCCAGACGTGCCTTCAAAGAGAAGCTGCTTCTCCTCAATGCTAAGCTCCAGAGAAAATCATTTCCTGGTCAAGCCCAGCTCGTGCCAAGAAACTCCTTGGACGAGCCATAGTGCCAAGCAGTGCCGAGACCTGCAGCTCACAGCAAGGACTGATTTTAACAAGCACAACTTCCTGCTTTTCAAAGGGGCTTATATGAACTCCTCTTCTTCCAAATGTGCTGGATATTTCTAAGATTTGTCATACAATTCTTCCCCTCAGTACATGCACCCACATCCCTCCACTGGCCTCAGCTGGTACCCAGGAATTAACTCTCTCCTTAGCTCCGTTAGTTACCAAAAAACCCCAGCCTTCCACTTCTTTCCAGGTCCAACATTTGTGTCACATTATTTTCACTTCAAATATCATTTAAAATCAGCAGTAATGGTCACTGGTCTTCACTGGGAATACTGAGACTCTGAAGTCAATCCACTACGTCTAATTATGAAGTCAGGAAATCCCGTTTTTTAAAAGACATATAAAATTTTGATAATTATTTTATTGTTGTTCTCTCAGCTCACAGAGGAATTTCAGAAGTAACTGTTTCTACAAATTAAGGCCTCGGTGCACAAGATCCTAATTTCGTGTGGATTACTGACATGCATAAAGCACTTTTCTAGATAAGGACCTATCAGGAGATCTCCAGTTCTTCTAAAAATTCCAGTGCAGTCCAGTTGAGTCCAGTATGAAACACAGCTCTGCTGAAACAGGGGAACTCACGTGTCCTCCTGCCATTCACACTCTCCCAGTTCTGCACCGACTCCATGTCTGTTTGCAGCCATCCCACTGCACAAATCCTGCACCAGAGCAGGCTCCAAGCCTGGATTAAGGATAAAGATGGGGCAATGGGTCCCAATACTGACATCACTTACAGGTTGGTTAAACACATATTTGGTAATCATTGAAGATCAGTACAGTGCTGATCAGTTAAAGTAAGTTCATTATTGCTGTGTCTGACCTTCTCTTTATCCTCTTTGCCTCCATCTCCCCAAACCACCTTTTTGCTTTTTGGAAATTAACTGGAATTTTCCACAGCATTGACCAGTGGCCTTTATTCTGCCAGATATTTTTTTCACTACAAAGACTAAATAATCACAACTACTTCTAGAATTTCATTTGCAGCAACATTACCAGGTAAATTCCAGAGAAAGCTTATCCTACTCTGAGTAGGAGGTTGGACTGGAGACCTCATGAAGTCCCTTCCAACTTAAATTATTCTGTGATCCCATGATGTGAGTATCATGTTATAAAAATCCATGCAAGCTTGTTCATGTTTTTTGAGTCTCATGGAGAAAAAAACAAAACAAAACAAAACCCATCTCTCCTGCCAAAAGGTAGGGAATTGGGTGGCAGCAAAAAAAAAAAAAAAAAAAAAAAAAAAAAGGACCTACCAACTTTCACTTCTACTGGTAATTCTTCAAACTTGTCTATACTTCTCCAAAATTATTTTCATCTTGGGATCCGAAAATTCCCTAAGCCTGACTTGTTCCATTTCATAACACCGTTCATGCTCACGTCTATAAGCAAATTCGCTCTGGCACAGTCAGTGATACCTTATTTATTTCCCTGTGAGTTCCTCTTTGGAAAGAGCAAGGATATGGAGCAACCAGACAAGTACTATTGAAGAAAGGTCACCAAAAGAGACAGCATGTTCTCATTTACTATCCATATTTGAGGGTTTCAGGGAAAATTTGACTGTGTACTTCCACCCAAGCGCGCTGCTCTGAGTATGTCCTTCTATTCCCCAGAGTTTGAGTGCAGACTTTGGGTCAGCTCTAATTCTATTTTCACCCAACTTCAGCTTAGCCTCTCCTTGAGCCTCCCCCAGCCCACGCACGTACACGTAACATGTTAAAGGTCACAGCATCGCACACGTGAACGAATCTGCTTTACGCCTTCTAAAACCTTGAGAACTTAATCCTTTGAGAATCAGTCCCCTTTCACGTCTTCCTCCACAAGAAATGACACAGATCTGGAGGTCCTGGGTTAAACTTTTCCAGCCGAGCCCAGGGATTTCACTCCCAGTACAGCGAGCGCGCGTTGGCCATCGCATCCCGAACTCTCCACCAGTGCTTTGGTATGTGTTGGCCGCTCTCCATGGCAAGTAAAGGTTAAGGTTACAAAAGGTCTCTCCCAGGTTTCAACACGCAAGCATTCAAGAACGAAGATTTAGGACTTGGTGTGCAAGTGAAAAGGAAAGGATCATGAGCAGAACTTAGGGGACAAAGGTACTGCGCTCTGCAAGAAGGATGAAATTTCACTCTGGAAAGACTGACAACAAAATGCATTTTGTGTAATCTCTTTCCTTTGCAGAGTCAGTGTAATCCAGATTATTCTGCAGCTGTAACAGGAGATTGGAGAAGTATTCCACATGAGAAACTTCCAACTGGGCTCAGGTAGGAGCTTCAGATTTAAAAACTGTCAATAGGTTTGTCAGCCAAATTGTGGAAGTCAAATGCGTAAGTAACTACAAGATTATACAAATTCCCCATACTAAAAGCCCCTGAATGCTCTTTTCATCGTAAAAAAGGATTAGCAGCATATAAACAATTTATGTAAGGAGACTTGAATGATTTTATTGTGATGTGCTATTTAGCATTTGCAGAGGCTCCAATTATAAAACTTTTACTTAATTTTCCACAAGTCACCCAATGAAATAGCATGTTTTAATTTATTTAACAGCAGGAACTCTTGGTAGGAGACTGTTTTACTAAATGTGGTCATGCAGCCCTATCATCCCATTGCTGCTGGATGCAAGTTCTGTACAGAAAAAGGAAATTTTGCTCACTGAACATTAACCAATTGTTCAATCTCACCCAGCTTTGAAGAAGCTCACACAGTGACCACAGTGATACTGAAGATTTGTGTCTCAAAATAATCTGGCCATGTTGGATCACAAGGGATACTGAATAAACAGCTTAATGCTATCTCAAAAGAGAAGCCGAACTTCTGGACCATGAAGCAGGAGAAAGGAACTCTGATACAATACAGCACAGTCAACTCTCAAATATGTCTGATAACAGGAAGCTGGAGTAACCTAGTTAATGAAAAACCATCAATAACAATACTATTCTTTGCAAAGCCAGCTCCTGGCATCTTTGGGTGGTTTTATTGCCTTGGCCATGGCATTTCCGAGAGGCACAGATCCAGCCTGGATCCCAGAGCAACCTGGCCCTGTTCCTCTAACGCAGCACCTGAGCCTCGAGGGTTCACACACAGCAGTTCGTGTCTCTGCACAAAGCCTCCACCACCAGAGTCCAGAGTCAACACAGCTGCTCTGGTGTTTGGCCACTGCAGTGTCACCACCCCAAGGTCTGCGCACGGACGTCACCGACCTGACCGCTCACCCCAGAGCGTTCCAGCTCTAACAGCAGAGAACTGCTGGCACCCTGGGGGCTGGGGCTGTTCCTGCAGTGCATCAACTTTAGATCTTCTTCAGAGAGACAAGCAAGAAGCCACCTTCACCCTCAGGAGAGCGATGTCCTCCTGGGAGCGCAGGTCCCAGCACAAAGAGCTCCATCAGGACAAAATATGTAACCACACATGCCCCAGGCAAACTGCAGCCCCTAAACAACCAAAGCACTCGTGCCCATTCTCCTGAAGGCACAATGCAGGTGGAATTCAGACTGATTTCCATTTCTTCCACGACCAACAACTTGAGTAACACGAGCAGCAAAACCCAGGCTGTTCACAAAGATGGACTATACAACAACACAGTGATACTCTGGAGGGCGGAAAGTCGGTAAACAAAACAAAAATAAAATGCAGATGGTATGTAGCTAAAGCAAACTGTATGGTTCACTGCATACCTAGCAGGCCAAGGAGGAAGGGAAATTCCTTCTCAGGGTTTATGTGAACAATGAGTTTCCCTGAAAACTCCGAGAGGCTGTTCCCAGCATCTCCACTGACACCATTACTAGGAAAAGCAAATGCTGGAAAGGTTGTTTCAGTTCATTACTGACCTCAGCTGAAGTCTGAGGACCAGTGAACTCCAGTGTGGATCAATGTGACCTCTTGCTTCAGTGTGTTATTGTTGTTACAGCGTGTACAGCACAGAGTGCTGCTTTTGAAAGAAAATACAGCTGTGGCTGTGCCTCCATGCTCAAATCCACATTCCAGCAGTCACACAGGTCTGATCAAACCCTGTTCCGTGTGCTGCTGCCCAGTCCCATGCTCAGGATACAGCCAAATTCTCCTCCATTTTGAGGCAAAGCATGAAAGCAACGTAATGGGTGACTGTAGGTAAGGGTAAACCCTTGAAAGCAGCAAGCCAGATACTCCACACAAAAATCAGCAAGATCTGTAGCCATCCTTATCAGACTTGCGTATAAAATCCACATTTTGGGATATGTCTGTCACTCTGTTTGTTAGCAAGCTTGGGACAACTGAGCATGGAAATACAAATGAATGGGCCTCTGAAATTCTTCATTAAAATATGCTCAAAAATCGATCAGGATACTCTTTAAATCTTCTCAAAATGGTGAGATGGCACCAATGTATCTAATGGCTATTTTCAAAAGAACTGTGGCTCCTCTGCTGCATTGTTTCTATTGCATGAAAATGTCAGAAATGGTTGAAATGTGAAAAATGGGAAAGTCTCACCAATTCAGACCAAACCGCAAACCACTTTGTAACATCATGGAATTCTACAAGTGAAGAGACAAATGAACAAACACGCACACCAATAAAACTGCACAAGAAGAAACATGCCAGCTTCTATTTATTTTCATTTGCTCTGTTCTGCAGATTAGGAAAAAAAAGGGCTGTAGCAGTAAAGTGTTGCTGAAGCTGGAGGTAAATTTTGGAAGTTTTCGTTAGAAAATGCAAAATCATTTTCTTTTTCAACATGGCTTCAGTTCAAGGCAGGGATGTGAACGGAAAAAGTTACGAAAGCCTTTCAGAACCTCAAAATAAGGAAGACTGGAACAAATATGAAGTCATCTATGGATAATGCTCTTCAAATATGAATTCCTACGCTCAGATTTTTGGTAATTCTTTGATGTGTGCTGTGGTTAAGCAGAGGGTTGAAAGAAAGGACAAAAAGGAGGCAGGTTCTTCAGTTGCCATGTAGGCGCAAACTCATCGCAAAGTTTGGGTTCTAAAAGCCGGTTAAAAACACTGGCACAAATTACTGCAGAAGTTTCCAGCTCTTGTTTTCACAGGGGCTTAGAATCACTGAAGGATTTCTGAACCTGTGAACAACTCCATATACTACCCTCATTTTACTGACAAGAGGAACACCAAGTCTGTCCCAGGCATGACCCAGCAAGCCAGGGAGTGGAAAACTCTGCTCCTCTCATGTCCATTTTTCAGCATAAGAGAGGACAACCTTTCCTCCCTTAACAACTTGGAAATCGATGGCAAAAATACAAATATGTTAAAACCAATTCACTGTTTTACCACTTTAACCCCCAGCTGAAATAGAACAAGAAGAGACAGTATCACCTTACTTACCTACTGTACACTGCATTTCTACTTAGTCAGCTTCTTACACGCAGTAAATGTATGTTAGCACGTTCACAGCTTTTGAGCAAAGAGGCTGGAATCCGAATTCTGAATAGCTGAGTTATTTTTTAAGTATGGAGAAATACACATTAGAAAGAATTTTTAAAGAACTACATGCAGTTAATCATTGAACACAACTGCCATGACAGCAAATCCATTTGTGAGAATTCTGTCATCTTGAGTTGGTCACTGAAGGTGTCAGGTTGGAAGGGACTTCAAGATCATCTAGTTCCAACCCCCCTGCCATGTATTACTGCACAATTTTAATTTAAATAAAATCTTATTTAGCTGATGGTAATGACTACCCTTCATGTAAACTCTTCTTGCTCTTCAACAAACCTAATTTTAGGCTCTAATCAGCTTGCAACTCAACAGAAGCAATCAGAGTACTGGCATGAGCTGCTATAGGAACAGAGTTTAACCATTAATTGTAACTTATCATGTCTTGCTTGTCAAACCTTTATGGTCACTGGGAAGAATTTCTGACTGTAGCAATTCTTGATTCTTACAGATTATACTGAGACAACAACAATAATGAATTAATTCCGTTTCCTTCACATAAGGAAATAGAAGTAGAATCATTAAGGTTGGAAAAGCCCTCTAAGTCAACCATTAACCCAGCACAGCCAGGTCCACCACTAAACCATGTCCCTAAGCACCACATCTACCAGCAGGTATTATTAATCCTAATTTTCCAGATAGGAAACTGCAACACGAAGAATGCAATCACATGCCCAAGATCTCAGGCAGAGAACTCTAATTTTAACCTTTAACTTAGAGGTTCTGATCTACATTTTCCCTGCTCAATACAGTTGACTGCTGTTCTTCCAAGTCCTTGGACTGACAAACACAAATTTCACCGAGCACTTCAAAAAATCTACATTTTCAGAGACAAAATGACCTGTATTGCAAACATGAAAATTAATGCAAGCGCCAGAAGCCACACTTACACATATCATTAAGCACTTGGCAGTATTTTTTTTAAAACCAAGGCACATAACCAGAGGGTCCTTCCTTCTTTAAACTTGTCATCTTGCCCTTTCCCACAGAGCCACCACTTCCCTTTGCACACACACTCAGTCACCACGTTTGTTGGTGCTACACAAGCAAGACCAAAGACTTTCCAGGATTAACACTCAGGGGAATGTTTCATGTGAAGAACACAGAAATACACCCAGTAAGATTTCTGGAATAGCTCCAGAAGTGGCTATCTAAGGTAGTATTAGCAGAATCTAAAGGATTTCCGTTTGTCCTTCCTTCCTTCCCCCACGCAAAAACCTTGCAAAGGTGTTAAGGAGCACAAAATTACCCGGCGATATTTTAGAGGCTTTTTTGCCAGTGCTGCTTCAGCCACCAGCCAAACCAAACTTTTCTTTGGTCATTAACATACCTCTGGTCTCATAACTCTTAACAACCTGCACTTGCAGCCAGGGACCAGGAACACTTCCCGTGCCTCGGGAGAGCGATCCCCTCAGAATTCAAATGCTGCCAGTCCCGCGTTTTCAGTTCGAAGCAAATTAACAAAAAACTATCAGGAAGTTCTACACTTCTGAAATGACTTTCTAAAAATATCCTACCCCGCCAGAGCACACAGCTACAAGAACTTGCTCATCAGTTTACAGTAATGTACTTTCCCTAACACGAAAGTGCTGGCACCACCAACAGCACTAAGAGATGTTCATCGTGGTAGATGTGGATGATTAAAACAAAAACCCACTACGGACTAAATTTTGGCTGCTGATGTCTGCTGGAAGCTGCTTTGCAACCTCCAGTGGAGAGAGCTGGGATTTCCACCTGTAAAACATGGATCTGAATCTAAACCCCCCGTTTCTTTACTCAAAAAACCCATGAAAGTTACTGGAAAAGGAGCTCGCCGAGATCAACAGATCAGGCAGCTGTATGCACATATTTAAAGTAGTTAAAATAACAGATAATCTTAAAGATATAAATAACTTTTCTGGTAAAATTAAAGCACTATTAAAAGGAAAGAGACACACGAAGAATTACCTCCGTTCTTGCTGACAGACACGTAGTCAGAACAAGACAGGCTGCACGCTTCGAGCCGTTAATGAAAAGAGGAGCAAGCGAATGAACAGCTTTCAGATGAATCCAAATAGTTTTTGTTTCTCTGCTGCAGTTTCACCACTCCCACAGGGTAATTTCTACGTTTGCTTTATAACGAAAGCAAAGTACAGGTCAGAATAAGAAAGGGAGGAGACCAAAAAACTCCGCTTTATTAGTCAAAGTTTGTCATTCTTGCTGTCTTCTTTTCAGATGGGGGGAAAGCAGGGCTGGTGTGACCAAAGGGGATTTAGAGGGGGTGTTCTGTTTATGCTTAATAAACCAGAAGCTGGGCTCATCTGCATTTTACATGATCTGATTGGTAAAAGCAGGAAGTAAGAAAACCTTTCAAGTACATGATTTATGGAAAGATTATCACATGACTAAAAAGCACAGAACAAGAAGGACCAAATTCAGCTTTCACTTACAGCAATGTGGGTCTGTTCTAACTCGGTTGCCTTTGGCAGATTTATGAGGTTCAAAACAAGATAAAATATTTGGTCTCCGTGAGGACATAAAGCCATTTTAAAATCAGAATTTAGCCTCTGCTTTTCAAACACCATCACTGTTTCAGGTCTGCTCAGTGAAGAATTTCTGTACTGCACAAAAACCACATGAACTATTTGGAGGGTATTTTCAAATATATTTCTGCCATCTCTACCACTCTGCCTCCAAATAATCCAGCTACTCACTGCTGTGCTACACACTCTTGTACACTTGCACACCCCTATGAATGTTTTAAAATCTATTTGAAAATATTAAAAGTCAGGACAGCCCACAAGTGCACTGGAAATTCTCTACTGCATTTCATAAAGGAAGTTAAAGCGTTCACTCATTTTATTATTTGGGGAACAAAATATGAGGATTGTTTTACGATGTAACATCCAGCAAGGTACGGAAATTTTTGTACAAATGACAATAAGAAACAGTGATGATCTGGTTTTTTGCTCTGTTGCCAGCAATTAAGTCTAAATTTCCATGAAAAGCCGGTAAATTACACGAGCTACAAACCCTTCTTTTCCTCTACCTCACACATGGATTTCTATACTAGAAAGGGAAAGTGTTAGAGGTGAAAGAATAAGTAAAGAGGAATGTTTACCAGGATGCCACTTGAGTGCTGAGGAAAAATAGAGGGTAACAAAGGGCTAAGAACTAAAAGCAAACATTGTGAGACAGTGAAACAGAGCTCTCCCAGCAGAGGCATTTTTTTCAATGATGGCCTCACAGCTTTGCTGTCCCCTGAGCAGCTCACTCAGATGGCAAAAGGTTAAAAGCACTGAGGAAAACCTGAATCATCTGACCCAAAAATGGAAAAGAGGAGAGAGAAAAAAGACACTGTGGTACGAGCTCAGTTTTAATGTGATGCCCTCTTTTAAATACTGAAGGACTCTACTCCCTTTTGACAAACACTTGGTGAAACACAGACTTTACGTGTGCAGACAACAAAACCATAATGGCAATTCATTTTCTTAGGGGTCAGAAACCTCAATTTTATTTCACACACTGTAGCAACAAAATATGAATCAACTGGGTGAATTTTATACATGGGGTTTGTGATACTGTCCTGTGTTTCAGTACAATGTGATTTTATTGCTGTGTTTAAAAATGACATACAGATTCACTGAAGACAGATTTCTCTCTGCTGTCTGAGGAGATATGGCACATGCCTCATGTATGTGAGCAATAATGTATGTGGTTGAAAATACAACTGGTACTCCCTAAAGTGTTTTTTCATGGTCTTTAAACACCAGATCCTCAAGTACTTTCCCGTACATCACAACAACCGGATCTGTCCCAGCCTGCGGGGCAGCAACCCCAAGAAAGATTCCACACAAGATAAAAAGATTTCTTTTTTTCCAAGTAACTGTTTGTCATACTGTCCAGGAAGTGGTGCAAAATCCTGAATAAAAGTGAGTGCTGATTATAAACCTGTCTTTGCTGGAGTCACTCCAGCATCCCTAACCATCTGCAGGGAATAGGATACAGCACTTATGTACACAAAACACCTTCTGTGAGACTCTGCACCCATACAACAGTGACTAGATTACTGGTGTGGATCAGGACTGGGTTTATCTTACTCAGCTACAGGTGCCAAAAAATTACAGGCTTACTTTAAACTACATCCTTGAGCAGCTGTCAGAGAGAGGCAACTGCCGATGGTGAATCTTGTTAAATTCCTTAGAAATAAAAATTTACATGAACATCAGAGAGAGAAACAGCTTTGCAGGTCAGCATGACAGGGAAGCAGACTTCTGAATTCCCTCAGGCAAAAGATACTTTCTCCAATTGGAACACAGTTTCCCAAAAAGAAATCTTAGCATGACAAAATCTCAAACCTGTTGCTCTCAGCTTCTTGCTAATTAACTCAGAAATTACTGGCAGATTTGAGATGAAGGAAGGTAAGGCAGTCACAAACTCACAGAGATGGAGCAAGTCAGGAACTAGACAGAAATGGAGTAAAAAAAGTACAGAACACCTTTTAAACATTGTGTGTTTCACAAAACTGTGCCAGAATTAAGCAAGAGGGAAAAAAAACCCAAAAAGTGACAGGATTGCTGCTGGAATCCTGAATTCCACTCTTCTACAATCATCATCTTATAAATCAAAACCTTTTAGAAAAGATAATGAAGATCTGAATGATCTAAACCCAATAAATTTCAAAACCATGACGTTCTTCATCGAGAGTGAAGACAACTCAGTGCTGGTTTGAGTTACAAAAGAATTAAAACCATCCAGGGACCTACAAGGGATTGTGCATATCACGTATCTGATGCTGCCAACCCATCTTTGTACCACAAGTAAGTAATGGCAGAAATCTTTCAACTGCTGCATTTGAATTCCATCACTCATTTCCTCTGGGTCCCCACCAAAAAACTGCGGAAAAAAAGCAAATTTCAAAAATTCCTTCCAGGTTGATTACACACAGGAATAGGGAATATAAATGCATGCCTGTCTACCAGTTCATTCAACACAGGAGGGATTAGTCACTTTTCTGAGCACAATATTAGGATGTTTGTTGACTGCGGCCAGTCAAAGAGCAACGCTTGAGAATGGAGCCATCAAATTCATTTCCTGGTCAAAAAGTCACAATTCAAAGAGAGATTTCTCAGAGGGAGGGTTGAACACGGGAACAGAGGAGAAGAAACTGGGACTTGGAAGGTGCCTGTGGCTCGAGGTTTAATGGTCACAGAGTTCCTGCCGAGGAAAGGGAGTGTTCCTGCATGACACAGCCAGCAAACCATGCGGGAGTCACGTCCTGGTGAAGGGTGGCAGCTCCAGACACTTGACCTGGGAGCACAGCTTTATGCACAGGAATGTTGGCATAAGGAATGCAAAGCACGGGGAAAGGCATTTCCAGGAAGGCATTAGGAGAATATTGCTCTTGTTGTGAGACTTGTGTCTGGAAGCCCAACATGGCTCCCAAGGGATGAGCCGAGTAGGGTTTTGCCACAGATCCTTTCCATCCCAGGGACAATGCTCATCCTCATGTCCCTGGGGCTGTCAGGAGGAAGGCACAGCTAAGCAGCATCACCCAGGATGAGCACACTCACATTAACCATCTCTCAGGCCCTGGATGACTCCCATGGGAGCAATGAACTAAAGGGAACCTGTGTCCACTCTCTGTGCTGAGGATTCCCTGCCCCTCCCGGGCACCCAGGCAAACCTGAGCTGCCACACTGCCCCTTCACCTCTGTCCACCCTGTCCCCCGGCACTCACAGGGACACTGCAAACTAAATCAGCTTCAGAAGCCATTTCTCTGCACAGTAATAATACTGGTCTAATTTATACATCCATTAAAGTGTCTTCAAACGAATCCGAGGACAGGTTTGACTCATTTAGCAAAATCTGACTCACGCTTCTTGGGTATGGAAAAAAACCAGTTTGCAGAGTTGACTCCTGCAGGCTATGAACTCCTCAATCTCAGTGTAGTTTTATGAAACAACAGCCCCGTTATGAGACCTCAATTTCCCTGTGCACCTCGAGCACTGGAGCAGAGCACAGGGAGAAAATGGAAAGCACAAAAGGAGTTAAAAGAGTCACCTTTTGCTAAGGCAGGAGCTCATGGCACATTCACTTTCTTGGGGAAGAAGATGAATATATTTTTTTAAAAACAGGCATGTTTCATTTCAATAGAGATACTTTTCACACCCAAAACCAGACTAAGAAATCGAGTCAATATTAGATGTTTGCTTAGCCAGCTTAGCCTCTGGATACCAAGGTCACACTTCCCTATTATCAAAGTTTTATAAGATTAAATCTCCTTTGATTTCTGAGGAACGATTTATGGGTTGTGTACCTGGATGGAATCCTGTGAAGTTA
>VZTH01009991.1:0-14787 GCA_013397815.1 Aleadryas rufinucha
TGGGTGGCTGTCCCCATCACCCACAGAGGACTATTCCCATCACCCATGGATGACTCTCCCTGTCACCCATGGGTTGCTGTCCCCACCACCCATGGATCACTGTCCCCATCACCCATGGATCACTGTCCCCACCACCCCTGAGTGGCTGTCACAGCAGTGCCACTCCTGTGCCCCCCGGCCCATGTCCCCTCCCTGGGCAGTGGCAGTGGGTGGCTGTCCCCTGCGTGGGGCACCTCCCTGGCTGGTGCTGGTGGCTGGAGCAGGTCCCTGCCCCACGGCTGCTCCACCCTCCTCCCAAACCCTTCCCTGCAGCCTGGTATTTTCCATCTGAAGGCTGCCTGACAGCTTTAATCTAATGCTTAAATGGATGGAAGAGGAGCCGTCGTGCAGGAACGCTGTAATTTAATTACTTGGGAAGTGCACAGTTTAAGACATTTAAAATGTATTATTTTAGCCTGGCTGCTTTGGAGAAATCCAATCGGAATTTCGAGCCTGCTTATTTTTATTTCAGACTAACGCTACGAAACGCCTTCTGCAGAATGTGTTTGTTAAGGATTTAATTGTCTTTGAGGAAAGGGAAGTGCTCTGCTGTGACTGGGTGTGAGCACAGAGGTCACAGCCAGGGTGACAAGTCCCTGCTGTGAGTCAGGGACTCTCCTCTGTGCCTGGGGCTCGGCGTGTGCCCAGTGTCCTGGTGAGGAGGGACATGCCATGGGCCTGTCCCCACAGCTGCTGCCCCAGCAGAGCTTCCCTGTGCTTCATATTTGTGGAAAATACCCAGCAAGCCAAGGTCTGGTGGCGTTCAGTGGTGGGTGGATGTGGGTGTAAGGCCAGTGGAGGGTTTGGATGGGTCTCGCTGGTGCAGAGGGACTTATCTGGGTGCTGTGGCCTGTCCCTTGTCCCAGCCCTGCTCTTCGGGGTGTCTGAGCCATCCTTCCATCCCTCTGCAGCAGCCAGCATTTGATGGGAGCCTTGGAAGGGGCTTGCTCTTGAACAACCCCGTTTTAGAAAGTTCACAGAACCCCAGAATGGTTTGGGTTGGAGGGGACCCTAAAGCCCATCTCCTCCCACTGCTCCCGGGGAGTCGCTGCCCCGGCAAACCGAGACTCGCTCCTCGAGGCACCCAAACGTGTGAGAAACTCTCCTCAGGAGGGAAGCTGGAGCAGGCTTATCCTTGGTTTTGGTGACAAAATGCAGGATGGGTGTGAGGGTCTGTGCAGCTTAGACCCAGCTGGATGCAGCACACGAGGAGAGCCCTGGGGGCAGTGGATGGGATGGGGCACGGGGGAGGAGAGCGGGGCTGGGGCTGTCTGATCTCCTGTGGGAGCTCCTGAGATCACCAGCAGAACGTGCCCTTTATGTGAACAAGCTGCTTTGGGAGGTATTTTGAGGATGAAGTCATAAAAACGTTATGGCATACCTATATTTTGCTTTTGGCATTGAATTTGCCATAAAAGCCGACACAGAAAAACAGCTTCAGCTGTGCTGGCTGTGAAAGGGCTGCAGCTGCTTCCCACAGCCATCAAATCAGCCCACAATGGGCTGGCTTGGAAGGGACCCTAAAGCCCATCCCCTTCCACCCCCTGCCATGGGCAGGGACTCCTTCCCCTATCCCAGGGTGCTCCAAACCCCATCCAACCTGGCAATTCCTTCCCAATATCCCATCTATCCATGCCCCCTGGCAGTGGGAAGCCATTCCCTCTTATCCTGTCACTCCAGGCCCTTGTTCAGCAATACTTAAAATCTTTAAAAAAATATATATTTTCCCTGTCAAAAAGCAGAAGTCCTGCACAGTAATTAAAGCATAAATTGCATTATTTTTCCCAGCGGTTTCCCTACCTCAGGCTGCCTGTTTTTATAATAACTCCTGCAAATCTCTTTTACCTAAATATAGTTGCAAGGATAAATTGCCCCTCCAAAGGGAATTCTCCCCTTCCTGGGCCGTCCCTGCTGAGGATGATCCCGGATGCTGATGGGATGGAGCTGCCTTGGGCTGTGCTGAGAGCCCAGAGTTATCCTGGGGCTGTTAAGATTCCTTCCCTGAGAGCCCAGAGTTATCCCAGAGATGCTGAGATTCCTTCCCTGAGAGCCCAGAGTTATCCCAGGGCTGTTCAGATTCCTTCCCTGAGAGCCCAGAGTTATCCCAGGGCTGCTGAGATTCCTTCCCCTTCCCCAGCCTCAGGATTGTGTCAGGATCAGCCTCTCTTCCCTTGCCTGTGCAGAATGTACCTGTTTTCCAGCTCCAGCTCGTTCACCCACTTCAGCTCAGTGGCTGACACTTTCCAAGGTGGGTCAAGGGATGGGGAAGGAGAACCCCTTGGCAGGTTTTTACTGCTTTTTGTTTTGCCTCTTTAGCGTGAGGTGGCACCGAAAGGAGGGGAAGCGGCGTTTGTAGTGCCCAGCCCTGCGGGGTGTGCTGGCTGTGCACCCCACACACGGGAATGACTCGGATACCCCTGCCAAAGAGCGGGATGTGGGGGCAGTGGGACGGGGGCAGGACGTGTCCTGGGGCTGCTGGCTCTGTGTCCAGCCCCCAGCAGCACCGCAGGGCCGGGGACCGCCGTGGGGTGACGGGGGGTCACAGATGGGACAGAGCTCCCCCTGTTCCTCTGATTGCTGGCAATAACTTGACTCCATGAAGTTGTTTTTCGTGGATAACATAATTCCCTCAGATGTTTGAAACCCTGCACTTTGAAAGCCTGGCTGCAGAATGACAGAGTTTCCCTCATGCTGCCGGGGTCGGACGGTGCCTGGGATGGGGCCCTCCGGCAGGAGCTGCTCCCCTGGGAACGGCACTGCTCCCCTGGGAACGCCTCTGCTCCCCTGGGAACACCTCTGCTCCCCTGGGAATGCCACTGCTCCCCTGGGAACGCCTCTGCTCCCCTGGGAACGCCTCTGCTCCTCTGGGAACACCTCTGTTCCCCTGGGAACACCTCTGCTCCCCTGGGAACACCTCTGTTCCTCTGGGAATGCCACTGCTCCCATGAGAACACCTCTGCTCCCCTGGGAACGCCGCTGCTCCCCTGGGAACGCCGCTGCTCCCCTGGGAACACCGCACTGGGCCGGGCCCGTCTCCTCTGCCTCATCCACGCTTTAATGCGTCATCTGCAACTTCTGTGGGGATGCAGCCAAGAAAAACGCTGGGGAATTTCAGCTGAGGCGACCACCCACGCAGCCGGTGGCCCTACGAGTACGGGAGAGGAGTTGGGAAGTGGGAAGGGAGCCAGGGAACGGGGGCTGGACGCCCTTCGGGCACCTGCTTGTCCCCTGTGCCATCCCTGCCTGGGCTGGCTGCCCCTCCTGTGCCCCAGCTGGGTTCCCACTGCCCAGGAGCCGCCTCCTGCCCTCCCCACCGCCCTTCCCCAGCCCACCAGCGCTGCTGTTTTGTCTCTGTTATTCCACGAGCAGCAGTTTCCTTTCCTATTTTGCATCACTGACCTAATCCTGAACATCACTGCTGTGTGCTGCAGGACCTGCATGGGGAGGAGGATGCACAGGGGGACACCTGGGACTGTGTCACAGGCTGGAAGTGTTCCAGGACAGGCTGGACGGGGTTTGGAGCAGCCTGGGACAGTGCAAGGTGCCCCTGCCCATGGCAGGGGTGGGATGGGATGAGCTTCAGGGTCCCTTCTGACCCGAACCGTTCTGGGGCTCTGTGATCCATCCCCTCCTACCCCGAGGCAGCAGGGGAGCAGCGCTGCTCCGGGAGCACCTTCCCTGCTGCCGAGGCACGTGATGCACGTCGGGTTCCCTTTTATTTCCGTAACAGGTAGGAGATCACACAGCGGTTTGCGAAGCAGCGGGCACCAGCCCAGTCACACAGCGCAGGTGGCAGATCCAGTGCCACAGCAAAGCCACAGCAAAGCCACAGCAAAGCCACAGCAAAGCCACAGCAAAGCCACGTGCTCCAGCAAGGGGGGAAATCTGCGTTCTCAGCTCGCACGAGCTGGGCCACCCACGCTGGTCCAGCTGCTGCAGCTCGGCGTGTTTACCCGTGCTTGTCATCAGCTGGGGATGGAGGGAAAAGATTCCCGAGGTTTGATGCTTTGTGTAAATACCCCAAACTTCATCCAGCCGGGAGCACTCGGAGGGCGCTCCCGGGGAGGCACAGGGTGGGGTTGTTGGGGTGTCTGTGCGGGGCCAGGGGCTGGGCTGGGTGGCCCTTGGGGGTCCCTTCCAGCCCAGGACCTTCTGTGGTTCTGATTCTGTGTCTTTGCTGCAGCTTCACGGCCTGAAGCTGTCCTGATGTCTGTCCGTACACCGAGGCTGTGCTGGGGTGTGGTGCCGTGGTCTGAGCGCCCAAAGGTCCCGGGGCCACGGGCTGTGGTGGGGGAGAGGTGACATTGCGAGGGTGAGGTGACACTGCGGGGACGAGGTGACCCTGTGGGGATGAGGTGACACTGCGGGGATGAGGTGACACTGCGGGGATGAGGTGACACCGTGGGGATGAGGTGACAGCGTGGGGACGAGGAGATGCTGTAGGGACGAGGTGATGCTGTAGGGACGAGGTGACACCGTAGGGATGAGGTGACACTGTGGGGACGAGGTGATGCCGTGGGGATGAGGTTACCCTGTGGGGACGAGGTGAGGCTGTGGGGACGAGGTGAGGCTGTGGGGATGAGGTGATGCTGTGGGGATGAGGTGACACTGTGGGGACGAGGCAACACCGTGGGGACGAGGCGACGCTGTGGGGACGAGGTGACACCGTGGGGACGAGGTGACCCTGTGGGCACAGCCAGACCCATCTCAGCTGGGCCATCTCTCGGGGATGGCACGGAGCATTTCGGGTCGTATTAGGGTGATTAAATCCCATTCAGAATCAGGGGGTGTTTCTGAGGGACAAGCAGGGAGGTGGGCGGTGCTGGGGCAAGCAAAGCTGTCCCGAGGGGTTTGCTCAAACCCACCCTTTTCATTTCCATTAGCGAAGGTTTTAACCCCATCCTCACCAAATTTTCTCCCGGGCAGTGACCACGTTCTGTGGCCCCCCTAAAGCAGCGGACACGCTGTGATTTTGGCCCCCCAAAAGCAGAGGACACGCTGTGATTTTGGCCCCCCCAAAGCAGCGGACACGCTGTGATTTTGGCACCCCAAAAGCAGCGGACACGCTGTGATTTTGGCACCCCAAAACAACCTCCTGCCACCGGAGGCTGGCCCGGGACAGCTCCTGATGGCCCGGGGACAGCTCCTGATTTCCCGGGGAGCTTGCGGAGCCCAGGGAGCCCAACGAAACTCAGCCCAGAGAGCAGGAAACCACCCAAGTTAATTAAAGGCGACAATTAGCACCTCTGTGGGGCTCGGCCCCGGCTCCCGGCCAGCCTGAGCCCGATGAATCGTGACAAATGGATGTGCTCCAGGTGTCAGGACGAGCTGAGCATCCTCCAGGACGTGCAGGGGGCTCGTAAAAAACAGGGAGAGCAACTTTTTAACGCAAGGAAAATAGTGATGGGGCGCGGGGGAACGGGTTTAAAGGGAGAGAGGAGAGAGTTAGATTAGATGTCAGGAAGAAATCCTTTACTCAGAGGGTGGTGAGGCCCTGGCAGGGTGTCCAGAGAAGGTGGCAGTGTCCAAGGCCAGGTTGGATGGGGTTTGGAGCAGCCTGGGACAGTGGGAGGTGTCCCCATGGCAGGGGTGGCACTGGAGGGGATTTAATGTCCCTCCAACCCAAACCGTTCTGGGATTCAGGGACTCTGTTCTTTTCCCCTGCAGGAGGCAGAGATGGGGTTGGGACCAAGGCCAAGCCAGGTGTCACTGTCCCCACTCCTCAGGTGACAGCTGAGGGACATCGGGTGAGCTGCAGCGGGAGGGGGAAATGGGGAGGGTCTCCGCTTTCATCAGGATTTTGGTGTCTCTTGAAACAGCCGCTTTTTTCAGGGAATAAATTACATATTTTATTCATTTTCTGCACAGAAAGGAGCGGTTCTGGAGCCCTGATGGGGATGTTTCTAAGCAACGTTGTTTTCCCACCACCAGCGTCAGGAACAGTGACTTTTATACTCTTTTTTTTTTTCCCATATTTTTGTAGCAATAAGACAAACTCTCTGCAGTTTCTATCAGGAAAACTCTGCCATGATTTCCCCAGTCTGGCTGTGTCCCCCACCTCCGAGGGGGTGTGTGTTGGGGGGTCACCTGAGGGTCACCTGGGGGTCACCTGGGGGTCACCTGCCCCCGGGCTGCTGCTCTGGGACCGTCCCCTCGGGTTTGTATTTTGGTAGGGTTTGGCTGCCATGGGCACAACCACGGGCATAGGGCAACGAAACCAGGCTTGGAACAAGCCAAAAGCAGCTTTATCTGGATTCTGTGGAGCTCTCCCCAGCCTGATGATTCCTCTGTGGGTGTGGACTCGAAAATGTTTTAGTCATTGTATGTGTTATTGCAGAGATTTTATTTAAAACTTCTGTTTTTCCATTGGGGAAAAAAATCACCTCTCTCTCCTTCTCTGTCTCATTGCTGATAGACAGAGAGATGGATGGGTGAATAAATGCAGGGATGGGGAGATGGATGGATAGATGGATTAATAGATGGATTAATGGATAGATAGGCAGATAGAAGGGTGGATGGATGGATGGATAGATCAGTGGATGGATGGATGGATAGATCAACAGATGGATGAATGGATAGATCAGTAGGTGGATGGACAGATAAATCAATAGAAAGCTAGATGGCTGGATAGATATATAGATAAACAGAAAGACAGATATATAGATAAACAGGCAGGCAGATAGATGGATAGACAGGCAGAGAGGATGGTTATCCTGATCCCTTCCAGCTGGGAATACTTGGAAGGGAAGGTTTGGGCTGATTTGGGGGATGTTAACTGAAGTTAACAGGGCAGCAGGGAAGCAGATCCCCACCTGGATAAACAGGATGGATTGTGCTGTAATTGCTTCGTCCCTGAAGGACAGAGGAGCCCGTTGTAGGTTAACGAGGTAATTAAGCAGCACGGGTGTCTCAGGCCATAAATCTCTGCCAGGGAAGGGGTGGGTGTTGGTGGTGTCCCCTGTGTGGGGTTTGTGCTGTTCTCCCAGCTCCAAGTGCGTGGTGAGTGTGGGAGATGAATGGTGAAGGGTTTCCTGCAGAGGGGAATTCCTGGAATTCCTGCCCTTCCCCGCTGCCTGGTGAGGGCAGAGGGGTTTGCCCCGTGCTGGGGCTGCTCCCGGCTGCCTCAGCCCGGGGTCACAGAGCACTCACTGCCACTGATGGGCTCTCACCCATTCCCCCGCTCCAGGATTAATTACAGTTGGATAATTACCATTGCTTTCTGCCCCACACCACAGCAGACAGCCCCATCCCTGCCATGTGGCACGGGCTGCTTTGCAGGGATGTTTTACCCCTGCTTTTTCCTCTTTTCTTTATTTAAAGAGCCTCTTGGCTCCGACCCCGGGCCCAGCAGTGGCAGTGTCCCACTGCAGGGCTCTGCTGTCCGTGTGGTCACAGAAATGTCACCACCTTGGGTTTTTTTCTCCTAAATCCTCTCTCTGCCTGCCAGAGCTGAGCCTCGTCCTCCCCACAGCCCCCTGCTCTCCAGTCCTTTCTCCTGGCTCCCCAGGATCCCTGTGCCTGCTCCCCTGGGAGCTCTCTGCTCTGGGCTCATCCCACATCCATATGTACATCTATCAATTATACATTCCTTTAGCTCTCCTCCAGCTCTGCCTGCGCAGTCAGCACTCGCCCTTCCCAGGGAGTAATTCAACTCCCCATAAAGCCCATGGAGGAGGCATGGGGTGAGGGAAGAGGCGAAACGAGGACTGGGAATTTTCCATGTCTTCCACGAGCCTCGCTGCTGCCCTGTGTTGGAGGAGGTTTAGGCTGGGACTAGGCTGGGCACTGCTGGTTTAAGCCAGGATTCTGTGCAGCATCCACTTCCCAGGAGCAAGGGAGGGTGAAACCCAATCCCAGGGGATTTTTCCTTGTAATGTGACCCGTGGGAAGATCAGATTATGTGTGTAATGTTAACTTCGGTTAAGAGAGTCTTGAAAACCTGTGATATTTTCCCCCGACTTTTTGCTGTCAGGTTTTATCCCAGGTACCTCTGTACTGCTGCAGGATGTGTTAGTCCTCCCTTTCCCTTTGTGCCACTTTTTGACTTCCTGATGTTAAATCGTGGTGTTCTTGAAGCCAGGAATTGTCACCTTGACCTTTTGTGTGCGTGTTGGACCTTGGTGATTTCTTTAGACACAGGACAGGCTCTCCTTACCCAGAACTCCCAGCTGGATGCATCTCTGTAGGATTTTCCTCGTTTTGCCCATCATCTGCCTGCAGTTAAGTGACTAACCAGCAAAATGATGGGTTTTCTCCCAGATTTGAGGAGCTGGAGGGTTTTGCAGCTCTGGGTGTGTCCTCGGGGCTGGATCTGCTGCCTCCCTGTCCTGCACTGAGCGGTGTCAGCCCCTGAGCCCATCACATTTAACAAAATAATTAACTCGGGCTCGTTCAGCTCTGCAGCAGAACCGAAGTGTCTCTTGTGAGCAGCATTTCCTCCGTGTGCAGAGGGCTCGGTGCTGTGGTGGGTTTGGGATGTGGTTTCCCTCTGAGCAGCCCGGGTGGGCTGTGGGGAGCCAGGTGTGGTCCCCACCCGGGCTGGGCTGCTGAAAAGGAGCCATGTGTCTGCTGGAAACGAGGAAAATGGGGATGAATCCCGGGGGCAGGGAGAATCAGAGCCTTTGAGCCCCAGGGATGTGGTACCTGCTGCCCAGGCAGGGGTTTTCCCCTTGGCTGCAGGCTGGGCAGGGCTGGCAGCGGCTGAGCGGAGTTTTCCAGGTCTGTGTGCCGCTGGAATGGCCCCTGCAGCTGCGAGCTGGGGCGCTGCCCACCAGGCCCAAACCTGAGCTCATCCCAGGGGAAAATCCCTGCAATCGCTGGGCACGGAGGCTCTGAGCCTGCGGGTGCTGGGGGAGGACGAGGAAGGAGCAGGTGAAGCACGGCTGGCACCGTCCCCGAGCCGCGTGGCCGAGGGGTGCCCGGCCCTGTGGCTGTGCCATCCAGGGGGTCCTGTCCGGCAGGAAGGTGCCGTCCATCCCCTCTGTCCGTGGGCTGTGCTGGCACCTCCTTCCCAGCCTTTTCCCTGCCGCTGGAGCGTGGGGCCGGCTGCGTTCGGCATCCCGGGGATGCTGCCCCGGCACCCGCAGAGCTCCAGCCCCACGCCCGCCGGGCTCCCTCGGGAGAGCCGCGCCGAGCTTGGAAAAGCCTAGTCAAGGGAAATGTCAGCGCTGCCCCACGCTCCTGTGGTGGCTCGGGGTATTTTTAACAGCGTGCCAGGGCCCCGGGCTGTGTTTGCCGTGATTCAGAGCCTCGCTCGCCAATCTGGCACGGCCGCCGGTGCTGCGGGGACGTGGTGCCGGCCCCGGCTCCTGCTGCGCGGGGAAAATGTCACCCTCGGATCCTGCCAGCGAGGCAGAGCCGAGCTAAACCCACCGGCAGAGCCGGGCTCAGCGGGGCTGGAGCCCCCTCGGCTCTCGCTGTCCCCTGTTGGGTGCCGGACACCAGGACAGGACAGCACGGACACTGCCCTCGCCTGTCCCACGGCTGCTCCCTGGAGAAGGAGGCTGCAAGGATTTGAAGTTAAGCTGAAAATACATCAAACAGCAGAAAGGCTGGGGTGTCCCTTCTCCCCACAAAACAAACCAGTGCCCTGTGGTTCTGTGTGCTGCGGGCACTGGAACTGTCCTGCCTTGGAGGTTTTGGTGACCTCAGTGGGGTTTGTTCAGCTCCACTGTGGGCACTGAGAGGGGCTGTCCCATGCTCTGCCCCAAAACCTCTCCTTCCTGCCCCTTTCCCCACCCCATCCCCCTGTGAGGCCTCTCCAGTGGCCAGGCCAGGCTCAGCTGTAGCCCAGCTTTGGGCACACACCAGTGTGATGCTGTTTGGCTTTGGGCTCTGGCTTTAAAAGAGCTCAGAGCTGAGGGGTGGAACACCTTCAGGCCTTGCCTGTGGTGCAGCTTTGGGGAAAAAGGCAAGGAGAAGGAGGCAGCTCCAGCCTGGGAGGTGGGAGCTGTGTGAAGGGGAGCAGGGTGGCTGCGGGGATGGGGCACAGCAGCAGATGAACTCTGGGTGCTCTCGGGGTGCTGTGGGGTTGGACAGTGATTTGTGGGACCAGAACCATTGCTCCACGTCTGCAAAGCACTGGGGACTCGCAGCAGCAGAAGCACGATCGCTGTGCTGATGAAAAACCAGGAAAGGAGTGATCAGAGCTGACTTTCAATGAGCTGCTTTGGCCAGGAAAAGTGATCCTCAGAGACCAGAGGCTCCTGCTCGGTCCTCACTGATGGCTACTTCCCCCCCTTGGCTGCACTGACTTCCAGCTGGAATTTTCCTTCTGGAAGAGTGATTCAATAGCACCAGGGTAACCCCCTGGGAGCAGTGGCAGTGCTGGGTGTTTGGGAGGCAGAGCTGGGGCTCTGGGGTGGAATGACACCCCTGGGACTTGAACAGCAGCAAAGGGCTCTGCTGGCCCGGCTCTGGGTGTCAGGGGCACCACTGGGGGATGCTCAGGGCTGGCTGGGGAGGGGGACCCTTCTCCCACCCTGGTGTTGGCAAGTGCTGAGCAGAGAGTGGTGGCCAGGGCAGCAACCCTGGGCACAGGCTGATAACTGCTGTCCAAAAAATCAGTCATGGAATGGTTTGGNGCCTGGAATTAGTGCAAGGGAAGCACGGAAAGCTTTTGCTGCCCCGTTACTTAGAGACAGCTCATTGATTTTACTTGGCAATTGTGCAGCTCCAGGCATCTGTGTCTGTCTGTGTGTCTGTCTGTCTGATCTCCATATGCATCCACCTGGGTGCTGCAAAATCAGTATGAATGTAGACATACACGAGTATTTGCTCGGTGGGGTTTTGTATTTTTGTGGGGTTTTTCGTTGGTTTCTGTTCTGGGAGGCGGAGGAGAAGCAGGTCTTGAGTGACGAATTCCAGACGAATTCCTGCTCTGCTGGAGGAAACAGAGCTGGGCTCAGTGAGCTCTCACACAGCACAGGGTCTGTGCTGGGCTCAGTGAGCTCTCACACCCCAGAGTGACCAGTCCCCAGCTGCTCTGGTGGCCCCCCACACTGGTGCACCCTCTCTGCTCTCCTGTTCCCAGCAGTGTGTGGCCGAGGGCGATTCCCAGGGATGGGAGCACACCTGGGGATGCTCTCCAGGCTGGGCTGTGGGCTCAGGAATCCTCCTGCCCCCCAGCTCCCCGTGCAGGAGGGATCTCGCCCTGCAGGGATTTGGCATTTCCAGCGTGGATGTTCCAAATATCCGGGTCAGGTGTGCGCTGAGCAAATGGCAGAGCCCTGGAAATCCAAACACAACGTTTCTGCCGGGTTTGTTGGCTGAGCAGGCTCTTCACAGGGCTGGGTATCGCTCCCTGGAGCAAATCCCGATGTGTTTTACCCCAAAAAAAACCTCTGGAGTGGGGATGGGCCAGCCCTGGTGTGGCTTTGTGGCACAGGAAGGATGGGACAATCACTGGGGTCTGGNCACCCCCTGCCATGGGCAGGGACACCTCCCACTGTCCCAGGCTGTTCCAAGCCCCAATATTGGACACTTCCAGGGATGGGACACACATCCACAGCTTCTCTGGGCACCCTCTGCCAGGGCCTCCCCACCCTTCCAGCCAGGAATTCCTTCCCAATATCCCACCTAACCCTGCCCTCTGGCACTGGGAAGCCATTCCCCCTTGTCCCCAGTCCCTCTCCAGCTCTCCTGGAGCCCCTTTAGCCCAGAACCTCCTCTCCTCCAGGTGAACACTGAGCTCCCTGGCACAGGCACTCCAGCAGTTTTCCCAGGAGGATGCTCAGCTGGAGCAGGTGCCCCCAATGAACTGGGATTTGCTCCCATCACCATTCCCAGCACCTTCCAGCCCCCGCTCCCAGCACAGCCATCCTCAGGGGTCTGTGGGGCTGCTGCCAGTTCAGCTGCAGGGATGGAGCTGGTTCATTGTCTCAGAGCCTGGAATTAGTGCAAGGGAAGCACGGAAAGCCTTTGCTGCCCCGTTACTTAGAGACAGCTCATTGATTTTACTTGGCAATTGTGCAGTTCCAGGCATCTGTGTCTGTCTGTCTGTGTGTCTGTCTGTCTGTGCTCCATATGCATCCACCTGGGTGCTGCAAAATCAGTATGAATGTAGACATACACGAGTATTTGCTCGGTGGGGTTTTGTATTTTTGTGGGGTTTTTCGTTGGTTTCTGTTCTGGGAGGCGGAGGAGAAGCAGGTCTTGAGTGACGAATTCCAGACGAATTCCTGCTCTGCTGGAGGAAACAGAGCTGGGCTCAGTGAGCTCTCACACAGCACAGGGTCTGTGCTGGGCTCAGTGAGCTCTCACACCCCAGAGTGACCAGTCCCCAGCTGCTCTGGTGGCCCCCCACACTGGTGCACCCTCTCTGCTCTCCTGTTCCCAGCAGTGTGCGGCCGAGGGCGATTCCCAGGGATGGGAGCACAGCTGGGGATGCTCTCCAGGCTGGGCTGTGGGCTCAGGAATCCTCCTGCCCCCCAACTCCCCGTGCAGGAGGGATCTCGCCCTGCAGGGATTTGGCATTTCCAGCGTGGATGTTCCAAATATCCGGGTCAGGTGTGCGCTGAGCAAATGGCAGAGCCCTGGAAATCCAAACACAACGTTTCTGCCGGGTTTGTTGGCTGAGCAGGCTCTTCACAGGGCTGGGTATCGCTCCCTGGAGCAAATCCCGATGTGTTTTACCCCAAAAAAAACCTCTGGAGTGGGGATGGGCCAGCCCTGGTGTGGCTTTGTGGCACAGGAAGGATGGGACAATCACTGGGGTCTGGGCTCAGACCCCACTGCTGGGGGTGGTGGATCCTACAAATGCAGGGAAGCACCACAGGGCTGCACTCACACTGAGTGCCCATACATATACATTTCTATAGGGATTTGTGTAAAAGGGTGCATGGAGAGGATCTGTATTTGCAGGTAGATACTGGGAGTATGTGTGTATTTATAAAATTGGATGTACACAAAGGGAATGGCCATGAACATGCACATTTAAAGGGTGTATGTGGGTATTTACCTATAAAGGATGTGCATATAGCTAAGGGGTGTATAGAAAGAACATGTTTGTGCAGATGTATCTGTGAAGGGTGCATGTGTAGATATAATTTATATTTATGTGGAGAGAGGAGCTCATGGCTGAGCCCTGCCCACAGAGCCAGACTTGGAAAAGCAAAGAACAGGTCAGTGAGAAATAGGATTTAAACACCCCTCTCCTATAAAATAATTGGAAGCTGTGTGGGAATGAACAGCAGCACCAAGGGGTGTTATGGGGTGGGTGGGCTGTGTCCAGAAGGAGTGCAGAGATCCCAACCCCAGGGATCTGGAACTGTGGAATTCCTGCCCCCAGGCAGCTGCTGGGGCTTTGCCTTTGAACCTCCCGAGGGCTCAGTCGTGCTGGGGAGGGTGGGATCGTTTGTGCCCAGATGGGTTTGGTGGGCAGGTCCAGCTGTGCTCGCACTCAAAAGACTGGGGAAAAAAGAAAAAGGGAGGAGAAATAGAAAAGGAATAAAGAAGAAAAAATAGAACAGAAAAGAAAAAAAACGAGGTCAGTGCCTGCCCCAGCTGTGCTGTGAGCCTGGGGGCTCGTGGGGCTGGAGATGCAGCTGCAGCTTTTCAAACAGACCTGCAGGTCAAGTTCCTGTGCCTCCCAGCATCCTAAACCCCCGTCAGCAGCGCTAAATTTTGGGTGCAGCAGCTCATTAAGGGGTCCTGGAGGAGTGGGAGGATGGGCAGTCCTGCCCCGGGGTCTGGCTGGTGTTGGGCTGCTCCTCCTGCCCTCCCAGGGATGCTCCAGCGGGGAATTGTGCCAGAGGAATGAAAACCTGAAAGGGCCAGGAAATCCAGTGTGGAAAAATGGGACGAGCTGAAAGCACGGGGCACAGCCTGGGGCGTTTTGTCCAACCCCTTCCCTGACCCTGCCTGGGGGCCAGCAGGGGCCCTGTTTCTTCTGTTTTATTTTACTTGGCTTCAAACAGCTCACCAGGAGCTGAGAAAAGCGCAGGGACTGTGTGAGGTGCCCTGCAGCAGAAGGCAGAGGGGTGGTCGCTGATTTCCACCTCGATCCTGCCCCGTGGCAGGGCTGGAACGGGGTGAGCTGCGAGGCCCTTCCCACCCAAACCGCTCTGGGATTCTGTGGGGGTGCAGGGAATGCTTGTGCCTTATTTGTGGGACCCCAAACGGTGTCGGATGGGGGGTACAGCAGAATGTATCTGGGTTTATCCCCAGAGCACCCAGGGAGGAGGATGGCAGCACATCCCCCCTTGCCCAGCCTGGGTGCCCTGATCCCACTGTGGGGGATCTTCCCTTTTTGGAGGAAAACAGCATCTGGACAAACTCAGTGGCTTCTCTTCTGCAGCTGCTGGTTTCCCGTGGGGCTGAGCTGTGTGTCCCTCGAGGGCTGAACTGTATCTTCTAATGATTCTATTTTTCTTCCCTTCCAGAAACCTCGGGAAGTCCGGGCTGAGAGTGTCGTGCCTCGGGTTGGGTGAGTACCTCTGGCCTCTCCCCCCAGCACAGCACTCCTGGGGAGCTCCCTGAGGGTTTGGGGTGGCCAACACCCCGATGTGCCCAGTCCCTGTGAGGGGCAGCCTGCAGGGATCCTGTGTGAGCATCCCTGAGTGCCAGCTGGGGCACAGTGACGTGCCTGGGCTGGGGTGGTGCCTTTCCTTGGTCTGAAAATCAGGAGCCAAACATGGTTAGAGGGGGAAAAAGGGATTTTACCTTGGTGTTTATTTTAAGGATCTTTGGTGCACCCCATGCAGGTGAAACATGCTGGAATTCACCCCCAAAATGTACACCCAAATGCAC
>VZTH01010004.1:0-90377 GCA_013397815.1 Aleadryas rufinucha
CCCCGCCCCGCGCCGCGCCGCGCCCCCGCCCCGCCGCCGCGGGGATGGGCGCAGGTGAGGAGCTCCCCCGCCCCCCGGGGAACGGCCGCGCTCCGGGGTGCCTCGTTTGGGCTCACCATAAAGCCCCTAAACAAAATGATTTAAGAAAGAACGATGAATGATTTAAGAGCCCAGTGGCCGAATGTGTGCACAGTGCTGTCGTGGGGGAGAGCTGCCCTTCTCACGGGCAGCATTCTGCCATGCCGAGCACCCGAAGGATCGGGGCCGTGGGGCTGCGTAAGCCCAAGTGTAACGTGGACCGGAGAAAGGGGGGGGGGGCGGAGCGGCCGGGCTGGACACGGGAGCTGGAAACGGAGAGAGCATCCCTTAAAGAGCAGGTACAAAGCCATTTGCCTCGCTTTGAAATCCTCGCTGATCGCTCCTGGAGGTGTCCTAGCAGTTTCTGGAGGCACCAAAGGTATCGCCTCCGCCCTGGCTCGCACCGCTGACATCGACTGAGCCCGCTGTGGGCCACCACCTATTAAGGGCCAGAGCACCTCCAGTGAGACTTAAAGGTATATACTGTGACACAAAGCGAAGACTTGAAAGAGGTGGCTGGTTTGGTATGGAAAAGAGAAAACTGACAGGGAGCTTAAACATGGAAAGGGTCCTTAAGAAAAGGATTGTGAGCGATTGTTTTTCATGTCCCTCAAGGGCAATCTAAAAAGTAATCCATTTAGTTCTCAGAAAAAAAAAAAAAGTCACTTAAAATGTAAGGAAGGCACTTGCAAAGAACAAGGAGGATTTAGACTACAAATGCATTGCGGAGAAGGGGTTGTGGAATCCCACAGAGGGAATTTTTTAAGCACTGATGAGACGACTGACGATCTGGGAGCACTTGCTTCTGTAGCTGCAGAACTGGAGTGGAGCTGCTCTTCAGGCAGAAATAACACAAACTACACAAATGTCTAGCTTTAACACTGCTTTGGCAGTCAGTGTCACACACCGCTGAGGTGAAAGAAAGGTATATAGGTGACCCAGGCAAAGGAGTCATGCATGCATTCATCAGCCATGCTCTGCCCAAGCTATCCACAGGCAGCACTTGAACAGGCAGGTGGGAGAAGGACACACAGACTGTCAGAAAACCCGTAACAACACTTCTGGATGTACAGAAAGATGTAGAGGACATATGGCAAAGCTTTCACCCAAGGAAAAGCATAAATGTAGACTTCTTGAAGCGTGTCAGTACAGATCAGAAAAATTATTGAAGGTAAAATATTCCCTTTTTTTTCCTTCATCTTCCTTTCTTTTTCACTCCTGTCAGATTTTTTTCCAAGGTTAATAGCGCTGTCCCACATGGTCCAGCATGAGATGAAAGTCTTGTCTTATATGTTTAAAATGGCTCTCTCCATTTCTTTACTCTCTTTCATCTCTGACAGCCAGTCTCTTTTGATGGGTGAATCCTTCCTCTGCTGCAAAAGCGAATACTTTTTTGTTAGCACACCAACAATTTCAAAATCAAATAATGTTTTAAAATATATCTTACTAGGTGCTAGCCTCATCAAATTAATCCTAGGGAGGAAAAAATAACTGAAATACTTAATTTTTTTAATGTCCCCCCCAATTTTCCAGGTGTCTCTGGATTTTGTTTCTGTAGGAGAAAAAAAGTGAGCTGGATTTTTTTAATATAAATACTTGGAACATTTACAGTTTAATTTCTTAAAGATGCAAAGGCAGCACCCAGTATACTATAAGAGGTTTTCATTAAAGCATTATCAAGGAGCATGTGATGTTGTTATTGTGGCAGGTTTCTCCCTGTTCTCCTTGATTAGTGCTCTTTCAGTTAGTGGCCTGCCTTTAGGTCCTGCACATCCCTGATCACATGAAGCCAAACTCCACGTGGCTCTGCATCATATGCCTCATTTTCATGAGCATTGGCTCAATGTTAGATCTCAAAATCAAAGTGGCAACAGTATTCTCCACGTGCTTTGACTGACTGTAAATAGCAACAGTAAGCGGGAAACAGAGATGAATTGCTTTTAACGTTGCCTCTTAATTTATTTTTTATAATTGTAATGATAAATGCAGTTGCCCTTTCCTATGTATTGCACTGAATGCTGTAAGTTCTCTTGTCTATGTGCTGTTTGCATTACAGAAGCAAAAGCAAGTTTCTTAAGCAGTGGAGGTTTCTCTTAGGTCTCTTTCCTACCTTTGTCCAAACTATGTGAGCATAAACCGGAAAGGTTCTTCTTTGGCTTTGCAGCCAGCCTCACGTGTTCCTCTCTTCAGTTGTCGCTGTGGTACTGTGGCAGTACATTAGGACAGGTAATGCCATCTCTCCTCAGCGTCTGCTGGAGACAACTTGCAGTAGGTTGACATTTGGGGAAGCGTGGAATGAAAAGAGAGACAAGAGAGATCTACAGACTGGACATGATACAGATTTGGAGATAAGAATTATAAGCTTGGAGAAATATGTGAAATTATATTTGAAAAGTTCACTTCAGCTTGAAATCCTGAAAGTGATTTAACATTTGTGGATGAGCTTCTTTGAAAAGTCAATTCAAAAGATCGCTTTTACACATCCATGGGACTGCTTGCTGAAGTAAGCACTGAATAGATCGATAATATTGGTAAGACTTAGCTAATGTCATTGAAAAACTGGTGCTCTAATGAAGGACTTGTCATTTCTGTATCTGAATGGAAATGCATTTGGAAATTAGCTAGTTTGACAGTTTCAAACAATTTATTTGTCAGAGCTATGAAAACCATTTTTACAGCATAAATAATCTTAGAATCTATTTTTATCTGACAAAATGTATCTATTGAGAAGAGAGGAAAATACTCTTCTGATATAGCCAATCAATGCTGGCTAGAATCCTTCCTGATAACCCTGTGATAACAACTTTTTCTGTAAGGTTGTACTTTCCTTTTTCTAAATTGCGGATTGACAGACTTTAGGCTGGAGCATGGCTCTTTCATATAAACTGGCAGCCCCAGCAAGCTAGACAGCTCCAGAATTAACTCCTCTGTGATTCCTGAAGGCTTTGAGAAATTATGAGAGTTTGAAACACATATTGATTTCCCAATGTTGCTGTAAAAGCTATCTAATCATGGGCATGAAAGTTTGTTAAGCTCTTTAAAAGTGAAAAGTGGTTAAATTTCTGCCTTGTACATTCATCTAAGACAGAGTTTCTGAAGAGTGGCTGTTGGGAATGTCATATGACCACTGTGCAAAAACGTATACTCAGCACTCTACTGTATCTTGGTCCTAATCAACAAAACCGTAGCTGTGAATTTTCACAGCCTCTTGTTTTATTAATTGTAAAAAAAAAAGTGAAATCTGCTGGTCTGAACTGGTGATACAGCAAGGTATAATCCAGCTGGACCTGTTTTCTATAAACCTTGAGATTTTGGGACATCCCATTGCATTTTTTTTATTGATCTCTGATCTTCTGCTCTTCACGCTGACAGGTTAGGGTGAGTAAGTGGAAAAAACTGGTAGCACTTGATAGGTATATGTCTTAAGACTTCATCTGTAGACAGCAGGATTATAACATCTTCCATGCAGTTTAACTGATGAAATTTCTGCTATTTTTAGAGAGATGACACTAAAATAAATTCAGATAAAGTGGACACCTTTATCTCATTCCCCCTGGAATACGAATCGCCAAACTGAATCCATTCAGTATTACTAAAGTGGGAGGTGTGTCTTATTCCCTTTTAATCCAATTGTGTAGAATACTCACTAAATCCCATTGTGCCTGTGATCTTAAACCGGCATTGCCATCCGAGTTAATTAAAGATTTTTCCAGCACTGAATGTCAAGAGCCTAGATATAGTCGTCATTGAAGCTTGAAATATATGCTGGTTTTGAAGACATCTTGCATTATCACATGCATAGCACACTATTGTAAAAACTGTTTTATCAGTCCAAGCTGAAGTGGAAAATAAAGGCTCTAATCTTCTTGATAGCATTTTTTTTTGTTAGTTTATAGCCTGCAATCTGACTAAGAAAAGAGATTTGTCTTTATGAACTGCCAAGTGTAGTTCTTGCCTTTATCACTTGCAGCTTTATTTGCACAGGCCACTGTTGAGAATTGACTTCATGCAGCAACCTAGGTCTTTTCAAGTGTTACTTTGTCTTACTTAGTTTTGTTGCTGGGTTGTTGTTGTTTTTGGTTTTTTTTCAACGAGTTGAGCATATCAAAATAATTGTGGAGAAACAGCTGATGTGGCTTCCTTAAACTCATTCTCCTTTCCCAGCTTGCTGCCCTACCCATTCTTCCCTGGCCTTCACATACACAGCAGCTTTGGGCTGCAGACCCAGAGTGCCTTGTCCTTGCCCTCTCTGCCTGCTCCCCACAGGATATTAATGCCTTGGTTACTGAAAACATATCCAGGCTCTGAATCTCGTGACAAGAACTAACTTTGCTTTGCAGTTTATAAAGAGTCCTTCTGTGTTTTCTTGCAGTGCTTTGCCATGTCTGAAATCTAAATAAATGGCTAGACAGGGGCTTGTCAGGCATTTTTCTCTGAGGTGATTAAAGCCACATGAGGTCCAGTTGACTCCTTTGACATATTTGCTAAATTGCACTATTTTGCACTTAAATTTGGGGCTCAAATAAGAAAACTAAAACAAAAGCTGCCTTGATTGAGATAATAAATGTCAAAAGTGTGATGTGGAAAAGAGAGTGTTTCTCCTGCCTGTGTTCCCTGAGTAGATGAACTAAAAAGCTTGGATTTTTTATCATGTCTTGTTTGTCACCTTGCCTCTCAAACTACTTTTCTTTAACCTATTTTAATTTAGCTTTCTTTAGGTGTATCATAAATTGCTTGGCTCCTTTTTAGCTTTGCAAGATATCTTCAAAGCTCTTCAGGTACCATTTTGTTTATAGCTTTGTGTAGTTTGAAGAAATCTCTCGGTTCCCCCTTATTCAGCTTTAAAATTTGTTACTAACTTGGGTTATACTTTATGGGCAAGCAGCCTGTTTTGACTCCTCCTGCTAGTGCTGCTCTCACATGTCTGTTGTGGAGCCTTCAGCCTTTATCAGAAGAGCATCATATGAGCCTCCTGCTCTCTCCTCGTCCCATCTGCAGTGCCTGCTCTGCCTGTCTCCTTGTACAAAGCAAGGTGGATTTCTCATAACCCTACCACCTTGTCTGGAACAAGGATATCAGTGTTTGGCCTTAAAAGCAGCTGTTATTTATTTCAGAGAAGACGGCTCTTAGAATACTAAACAGACTGCACATGTGACCCATTTACTATTTTTCATAGAAAGACCCAGAAGCCTGGTCTTCTTGGCTGCCTCTCCACAAAGCTTGTCTCAGTGTCTGCTCGGTTTTGTTCAATTCCCAGGATGACCATGGGCAGCTGAACTAATTAGAGAGCAAGACACTTACTAGTTAGCATCTCCATCAACTCCCATCATTGGGAAAGCTAGCCTTGTGGTTTGCTACAGATGGATGAAGTATCCACAGAGCTAACATTGCCTCTCACTTCTGCCCTTGCAACCTTTTTGAGTAATCCCTATTAAATTAAAATGCTGTAAATGCTGTCGCCTCTCTCTCTGGAGTGGGTGACCCTTACCAAGGCAGTGCTGCGATGTCTTAGGGGACCACACAGCAGGTATGTATGTATTTAGGCTTTCATTACTATCTGGCTTCACAGTTCTTGGTAACCAGAAGTCTCTAAGAGATTATTTTCTTATCAGTCTTATTACATTTTCCTACAGCTATCTTGTACTGCCAGAGGCTTTGAGGTCTTTTTATTTTTTTCAGCTCTGTGTATTTGTGAATGCAGTATATATTAATACCCAAGCCCACAGTGTTAGTAGACATGCACAACATTGGAAGAGTTAAGAGTTGTCAAAGATGCCTCCTCATTAAGAAGGTCATGCCCATCACATTTATCATCCAGTCCTCTCTTTTTTCACCTGTAGAAGGTTTTTCAGTCTGTTTGATAAGCGTTTTCAAAATGGGATGGTGCAATGAGATGGAAATTTCAGTAAGCAGCCCGTTACGTAGCATAAGTGAGCTTTTGCAGACACTTTCCTCCACAATGAACGCTCACTGCCCAGCGCCTGCAAGGGCCTGCACCAAGGGATTACACCTTGATAAATGTGCATTTTGATAACTTAGTTTGTCTGGATAACCAGAAAGAAAAAAACAGTTAGTGAAGCTGCTCAGCAGTAAAAATGGTGTTTGTCCCTGTGATACAGGTATTGTAAAGCCTGCTGATACTAATGAAATCATCTAGCTGTAGAAGGCTTGTGAATTTGGATATTCTGTTAAATAGGATGGCTACTCATCTTTTTTTATCCTCCTCTTCTGAGTTTAAGCATATTTACTAGGGTCATATCAATTCAGTATGCTCAAATTCAGACAAATGAGTTTCAGGATATGTTTTCTGTGATCCTTTCCCTAATTTATCTCAGTTCTTTTAGGGAGTTGATATTAAAATGGTGATTACCTAGGTGTGCAATTTATCTATATGTTTCTAAACATTTTTCCCTACAAATCTGTCTGATATGCAATATTGACAACTACATTAGTGTAAAAAAAAATCTAAAGACCATATCCGGTTTTATCCTGGTATGTTAAGTTGGTTCCCTCTTGTGTGTTGTTTTTGCTTCTGAGTTTGAGAGCACTGCTGGAAAACCCCTGATCCCAGTTGTGGACCCTGTGCCAGGCTACAATTTGTGTACAGGTTCCCACACTCACCTATTAGGAGGCGACTTCCAGCATCTGTACCAAGTTGCATTTTCAGAGCCCACTAGCTTTTTGTACCTGCTGTGGAAAAGCCCTGGTTTTTCTTTCGCCTGTTATAAATCTTACAGACATTGATATCTGAAAGTCAGGGTCCTTAATGAACTGCCTATAGAGCCATCCCCTGCTGAAAGGCAGCTGCCTTTGAGGCAGGAGCTGTTGTCACCTGGCAGCACACAGCACTGATTCAGGACCAGAAAGTGCCCAACTAAAATGGAGATTATGGATTCTTTGGGGTTCAGATGGAAATTACAGAGCATCCCTTTGCCATCTGCTCCTTGTTGGAAGTAATGCAAATGTAAATGTCAACTTTGCATCCTATGAGCCCATTACCCTTCTAGGCATACAGCCTTTCTTGCTGAGGGGAGGTGCATCCACTGGGACTGGGTTTTCACAGGTGATAGCATGGTTTCTGTGTCTGTGTCCATCCCAAACTACTCCTGTGTCATTCAGGCCTATGTTTGTAACATTGGTTTGTGAGACACTGGCAGTGAAACAGGCTTAGGAAGTTCCTGACCCTTCTTGCCCTATTTCTGTCCCCTTTTGAGGCACGTTAACGTGCTAGCTCTTTGTTTTGCTGTCACAGATATTTTGAGGAACCACAGAAAAGGCTACTTTTCACCATAATCTAGTTTGTGATCTGGTTTACTGTGCAGCTTTCTGAACAGTCTATTGCCAAATTGAGGGAGGAAAAAGCAATGAGAACAAGCAGTGAGAAGGAAATTACACTGGCCTGTTGCTAAAGGCAGCATCTCACGCATGCAAACACTTATTTTCTACAGGAGCCAAAATACCAAAGTAAATGCCATGATGCCTCTATCCAAAGCCAGGTGTGAAGGTACTTACAGGTGATTTCCTCATTGTAGGTGCACACCTAAATAGCCAGGGTGGTTGAAACAGTGGAAGGCAGCAGTCAGCTCCTCCTAGGAGTGGTTATTTTGGTTATCTTGGAGCTGTTTCCCTTGCCTTGCAGGTCAGCTGGCTGATTGTTTTGTGCCCAGTCTGGGTGGCACAAAAACCTGGGTGGCTGCTGCCTCTATTTATCCTTATATTAAATGTTATACAAGATGTCACTTGTAGGTAGAATCTGTGAAATGCATGATCTCGGGTGTGTTACCAGCTCTCTCTGTACTGCCTGCATATGGCCCATTGTTAACACAGATGTCAGCCCAGGAACAGCTTGCTTATCTTGCTACACCTCAGAGAGCAGGCAGCAACTCCCTCCCAGATTTTGCTCAAGTTCCTGTGTCAGAAGTGGATCATTTGGTTTGGGGCTTTGGAGATGACATTAGTATAGCAGTTAGGATGTGGCTGTGGCAAATGTCCACTCAATAGTCTATGACAACATGCACTGGATTTATGAGAGTGACAAGAAATCCAAATAACACGGTAGGGTAGCTCCTTTCAAAGGCAAATTAAGAGGTGCTGTTAGCTGAGTCTGAGTCAGAGCATCAACCTGGGGTTAAGTCTTGGGGCATTTTTATCTTTGATGAAATGTTTTGAACTTTGATGCCTTGTTAATAATCCTCACTGCACAGCCACTGTTCAGCTGATAAGCAGAAACCTGCACCAAATGTAAACAATATTTGGAAGTTTTCTTTCATCTTCTTTCACAGATGATTTCTCAGTTTCTCTAACATAGTCATATGATCAAGGATGTGTCATTTTGACCCTTAAAAGCCTGGAAGAACATGGACATGTCAAGTTCTTTTTCAATCACTTCAGAAATCCTGCAAATGAACACCGGGTATATCCAGAACTTGCTACACATCACAGCCCTTTGGTTAGTTTGGCTGATACTATCAGTCAGTGATACAAGAGAAAACTGCAGTTATGTTCAAAGCAATAACAGGGTCCTGGATCAGCAAATCAACTGTCCATTTGACGCCTTTTCGCTGGTCCTAAAATCATGAGCCAGACACAGTTAGGTGATAAAAACGGGTTACCTTTATAAGGATCCTTAGGTGCACAATTGGCCAGATGGAAAGCGCTGAAGATGCACCCATAGCATAATGCGTATACAATTTTTATATGTTTAGCACATTAGCATATCTGACAAAAATCCCCAATTAGAGACGTAAGTGATGAGGTAATTCTCCCCTGATTCAACCCTCTTTGAATTCCCTCTCTTTTAGATAGGATCTAAACTTTGTTTATGAAAATGCATCTCGGAGAGCTGGTTTCAACCTTGGCTTCCCTGAGAATCTAACCGTGG
Organism: Aleadryas rufinucha; assembly: GCA_013397815.1. Lineage (NCBI taxonomy): Eukaryota > Metazoa > Chordata > Aves > Passeriformes > Aleadryas > Aleadryas rufinucha. The sequence continues at coordinate 8,960 of VZTH01010004.1, forward strand.
ACCCCCAGCTTGGAACTGCTGGGGAATTTGTCTTTCTGTCTAATAGAGAAGGTAAAATGCTAGCTATGAATACTGTGATAGGCTACAGAGCTACAAATATATGTGTAAAGAATACAGAAGATAGATAAAAGAAAAAAAGGCAAAAATCAATTCGGCATCACGTTCATTTTGTATTCATGTCATATTGCTGTGTGGTCAGCTACAGTGGATAAAATGTTATTGATTGAAAGCTCATTGAGTTTCGCTTCTCTTTGTTACTTAATGAAGACAGGATCTCCATTGAAATGAACCAGCTTAGGCTAAGATTCTAAGCTGTGTCTAAGCTAGACAACTAGTTGCTGTCTATATCTAGTGCAGAAATGTAGGCATCTCTGGAGTGACAGTCACCCAACCTGCTGCAGGTGGGATGAACTATTCTCTGGAGGTGTGTTTCTCCTCTTCAAAGGGAATGTAGACAACTGGTTTAGACAGATATCTCACTTTTAGGTGGCTGAAATTATGTGAAAGTTGCATATGCTGTTTAGTCTCAAAGGTTAACAGGCATTTCCTTCAAATGTCAAAAAAACAATAAGGTGGACAAATACAATCAATGAATTTTCTCTGTAAATAAATCCAAAGCAAAACTAACCAAATATTTGGACATGGAGACTCAGTTACAAGCACAGACCTGTCCAGATCTTTATCACTACCAGCTACGTTTCATATCCCTTTGCTGCTTTCAGCTGTGACCGGCATAGTCTTAAACAGGTCTGCAAGTCTCCTTGCTCAGTGGGAAAAAAAGGAACCTGCAGCTGTGATATGGCAGTGGGATTTTGGACCCCACTTGCACTGCCCCACTGGAGAAATTCGGTGAAGTTTCTCTGTGCCACGGTGTGTCCAGCTATAAGGTGTATTGACCTTTGTGTTCTGTGGCTAGCGAAGGCAACGTTAGAGCTAGGTATTAGCCTTCCAGAACGGTTTGTGAGCATCACCAGCGTGTGCTACATTCACTTCCAGTATGCCTCATGGCATTTCCAGAGGGCCTCCTCAGCTGGGTGATACGTACTCCTCTCTGAAGCTCCTCTCCTTTCTTTGCATCAAAACTAACATAGAGCAAAGACTGCTGGTTGCAGATGGCCTGTCACTCAGTTTCCTGCTGAAACATCCCACTGTACTTCCCAAAGTATCTTGCCTGAACAGTCATCCTTCCATTAACAGATGTGGATTGAAGAGAATGTCCTGATGGAGGCAGCAAGCCTAGCAACTGTATTTGTAGGTAAATTCCTCCACTGTGCACACTGTCGCACTTAATTCTCTAGGAGTGCTTGTAACCCAGTGAGACTGTGTAGCTGGGTGTCAGTAAGCTGCAACCTTGTCTGTGACTTGGCTCTCTCCCCTCCATTGTGGTAGGCAGAGCTCTGTGGGGCCTCATTGTGGATCTAGGCAGGGAACTAGCTGAGCTGAAGTATTACTCTAATACAAAAAGGGAGGTAGAGAACAGGGTTGATTAAATTTACACCACTGTCAATGAGGAGCATTGTGGACTGCAGCCCCAGCAGTTGTTTTCTAGGTGTTTGTTGTTTTCTGGCGCTGGCAAATTCTGGCCATTGCCTCTGTTTTCAGTTCCTTTAGCTAGGCTATAGTTTCACATAGATTTAATTTCCTTCTATAGAAGGTGTTTGAGATAAATTGCATCTCCTTTTTCACAGACAAACTAAAGGAGACACAGGGAATGCTCTTCTCAGTTCATCTGCAATGAATCTACTGCACAGTAGTGGAGCATTGTCAAGCACTATGCACTTTGGGGCAGGAGAAGGTGAGGGGGTGGACATGGCTCCCCAAGAAGTCAGAGATCATATGGGATTACCTTTCCTGCAGCCACAGCAAGGGTCTGAACTCAGGAAGCTCTGCACTATTACATTTCAAAAAGGGATTTCCTCCTGGCACTAGCTCTTGAGTACGCTCCAACTTACACCCAAAGCTCTCTCACCTCTATCAGCTCACTGGCAGGCTGGGAGCAGAGGATTAGGGCTACCTGTGCCTTGTCCACGTGATCCCCTTTGCAAGGGGTACTGCGAGAAAGCTGATACCCTCACTTTTTGACATAAATGTTACATCACTGATGTCACTACATTAAACGGCATTGGCAGAAGTATACCCATGTTGAAAGGACCATGGGAACAAAGTATTTGTGCACAAATTGCTGGTAGACCTGAGTAAATCCTCAGGTATAATATTTCTGAAAATGCTCAACTTATATGTTACATTTCCCACAAACAACTTTAATTTGTATTTACTCATGGCCTTCTTGCACTATTTGATTGACTGCAGCTGGATAAAAAGGAAAATGTTTGCTAACTCCTTTTTGACAAGTATGCAACAGTATCTCAGTTTTAACAGCAAGCATATCTTCAGAGGGCATCTTTTTGTTACGCAAATTATGGATTTCACCCAATCTATAAAAGAGCACTTTTCAGTGTTCTTCTGATTCTCTTTTACTTTTATGATAATCTGAACATTTATAAGACCAGACATCGTTTAGATGTTCAAAATAGAACAGTATTTTTGGACCGTGACATCAGTTTTTATGCCATTTCACTCTATTTTGAGCTACAATTAAAAGTTCTTTTTAAACAAACTGTATCTAATTTCTGCGCTAAATCAAACCAGGCAACAAGAAATGTTTTTACTTTTAACTAGAATGTCATTAGAGTCAAGACATGCAAATACAACGTGGAATTTTAAGACATCTTTGCCAAAAAAGAAAAAAATCAACTGCGAAGTCTTTGTCTACACTAGAAGAGGGCTTTTATTTCTAAAGAAATCCTGGCAAACCCTCATGAAGAATCACTACTTGCACCGAAATAAAGTGATTTCCCACTAGAGCTTGTTCCAGTTTTCTGAACAGAAGCAGCAATACCAAAACCAATTTTGCCGTCCCAGCAGCATTTGCAAGCATGACTGTGTTTCTGAGAGCTGTGTATTACCGACTCCTCCTTGACATCGTTATTTCAGCAAAAATTTTGGACCCAGCTAATGCTGTGATTAGGAGCATAAACCAAGAGAACTAGCACAGAAGTGACATTCAGTTTTACACATGGAAGCAATATGCAGAAAATATGCAACAGGTATTTTTTCCTTACAGAATATTAAGTTTGTAAATAGACCTATGCTCCAACTACATGCTGGCCCTAAATCCCATTGCAATATGCCTTTAAAGAGACACACACTACACGTGTGTGTATATATATATGTGTATGCGCTATATATGTACCTTTGCCATTTCTTCAAACGTATCTTTGTTCTCTGAGAATAACGCCCATGGCAAAATATGAAGTTTTTAAAAGCAACTTGTTTTTTGAATTTTTGAGACATAGAAATAGTGTATGACCAGTGTCTATTGCTGCAACCAGCACTCCAGCTTTTATACCCAGCTGGCACAGAAGGTTAAACTGCATTTAACTGAAGTCCTCAAGAAATAGTGCAGATTTCTTACCCACTGGTGGCTTAGGACAGAATTTCAGCCCCTGTAGACGTATTGTCTTCAGAATGATTCTGAGTCCTCAGCATCCAAGAAGACTAAGTATAAAATTCCTCTCCCAGATGGTAATAAAGAACTGGCACATTACCTGTGACCCAGGGGAAGGCTGTACTATCTGGAACTTTGATGTCAGTGTTGATTAAAGACTGGCTTTGAGCTAAATGAGAGGCAATGAGTGTGCTTGGTTAGCTGAGAAAGCGTCAAATATTCAAATCCTAAAATTACAGTTTTAGATCTCTACCTTTAATACTATCTATGACTCATGGGGAGACTCACAAGGTCATTCAGCTCTCTCTTGCATTGCACTGTGTCTCCACAGCTCCTGCTGCAGGAAGATGTCTTTCCCACATCTGTCTTGGAGAGCCATGCTCCATGGTGGGGCATGACCTGAGCTCAGACTTACATGTCACTGATGGTTAGGACCTATCAATTCCTCTCCTCCACCCACTGCCTCATGTTATTGTGATATTTTGTGTTTCCAACCTATCCTTTCTCTTTCCTAGCCTCCCATCCACCTCTCCAGCCCCTTCTCCTGTCACACTGCCTCACTGACAATAACGACTTTTGAAAACTAAAAGTGGTGAGGAGTTACCATCTTTTGCTAATTAGGAATATCTCTGCAGATGTTCAGGATGGGATGCTACACTGAGCTGAATGTAAGATACTCCTCCCCATCCAGACTGTGAACATCCAAGTAGGAGAAAGTAAATCCCACTTTTTCTAATATGCCTAGGAAGTCTGCATCTCTGCTAACCCTAGGAAATCTCTCCCAGACACACATGAATTGCCTTCTTTGTTTGACCTGTTTCCTATCTATTAAGCAGACTTACTGGGACTTCCCCCAGTTTCCTTTTGGTCTCTTTCATCTTTTCTTTTCTTTTTTTTTCCCTTTGGCTTCTATACTCCATTATAAATAAAAATTTCCTAAGTATTTCTGATCTAACCCTTTAAGTTTCACATGATGATGACACAGTAAGGAAATGAAAGAAGAAAGATGTATTTGTGAATTGATCTGGTCACCCTCAGGCTTTGAAGTGGGAAAAATTTAAGTCTAGGCAATCCATTTCTGATGTAAATGTTTCAGTAATATATCTGGAGCCCCCATTAGCGAAGGGACAATCTGTCATAGGCTCTCCCTATATGAGATGCTTTGTGCCCTTGTTCTGTGAAGAAAGAAAGAGCTGTCAACCCAGGAGGTGACTATTAGATTGGGAAACTGAAAACATCACTAATAATGTTCATTAACAGGAAGAGAATTACCTTTTTTTTTTTTTTTTTTTAACCTAGAAGAGAAACAGAGAGATTTGATTTTATTGATATCTGCAAGATAAAAAGAAACAAAACCCCAGCAATAAAGTCTCCAGATAAGCATATTTCTGTGCAACATAAAATATGTAATTCCGTGGAAACAAATACAGATATAAACTAAAAATGCTTGAGGGCATCTTTAACATATCAGCATAGGAAAAAGGGAAAGTAAGTATAAATGTCACAGAAAATATAACCAAACTTAAGAGAGCATGCATTGTGTTTAAATCTTATGGATAATATGCTAAAGATTAAGTTGCATACTAATAACACACATTTTAAAGTGTAACACACAAATTGGATGAAAAGAACCAAAACCAATTTAGTAACATAATATAAATTACGATCATACTAATACAGACCTATATTTGGTGCAATTTCTGCTCACATCTTTAGGAGGCTGTTAATTAGAAAAATATGGCATTAGTCCCACTTTTTTTAATTGCAAGCAAAACCCAAGGCCACAGTTTTGTGTGAGAAGGGTTTAACCTCTGTAAAATCCCACTGGGCACATTAGACAGACAAAGTTTACTAAAACTGATGTCAGATTATAGAAGTCACTATTCTAGCAGCTGCTGTCCTTGCTGATGCACTGCAGCAGCTTTTGTTTCATTGCTGCTATCATATGACAGAGCTGAGGGAGCTTCCCCATGAGAATCCTGCTGCAACCCCAAACATTAGCATAAACAGCTGAGATTCTGCGAGGTTTGGTGACCCTGCAAAGAGCTGCTGCGAGCTCACTCAAGCTTGGAAAGCAGTGCTGTCCTGTAAATGGCTTGCTGATCATTTGTCCTGGCCTTTGATACCCCTGGTGAAAGGCTGGAATAAAGGAAGCTAATAATTCCTTTTGCATCTTCTTCTCCAGATGTGATAATGGAGCCTGTGGGCAGGCACATTGCTTGTATCTCAGTTGCTCGAATTGATTTAAATTTTATAGTGTCTTTTTAATGAGATGGGCCAGTGGCTGCTGCCAGTGATAGAGATGCATACATGGGAAGGTGGCAATACTTTGTACATGTGGACCATGTAGGATCTTCCCTTATTTTTCTAATAACTCCTGCACCAAAAAAGGCCATGTTTTGAAAGACTTTTCACAATTCCTAGATAGAAAAAAGTGAGGAGAGACTCTTTCCAAAAGTTGGAGCTTCAGCTCTGGTGATGCCATTCAAGGCTGACCTCTCATCCTCTGGGTCTTGTCAGCAAGGCAGCAAGCCCCAAATCCAGCATAACACAGGACCTGAGAAAAGCTTGGTTAGCTTCCGAATCCCTATATTTTCCCACCAATTAAGATGTCGTACATCTGGGGCAGCTTGATTCTGCAGCATCTAATTCCTCCAGAAATTTTCCTAAAGAAACTTGAAGTTACCTTTCTCCTCCACTTGTTTGGAAAAGGCACTAAACTTCTGATTCAAAACATGTCCAGCATCGTAACATGCTGGGGGAGATCCTGCTGGCATTCACAGCTTCTTCAGGCACTATCTGTTGTATTTGGATTCAGATTTGTTGTAATTTAACTTTCCCTCTGCATATGTTGTATGTCTCCAGCAAACCTAGTTTAGTAGGAAAACTTTATAATACGGTTTTTCAGAATGCCTTTTGCAGGCATCTCTAAAATAGTGAGAGTTTCAATCAAAGAGAAGGGATTATTAAGGAAAAGGTGGGGGGAAGGTGAAATTGCCAAAAGTTCAAAATGTTTCCTGCAATTACCAGCAGTTTTCAATGTACCTAAGTGTTTCAGTCTTCAAGCAGTTCTTGAACCTTCACAACACAGATTTTCAGATATATTTGTTTATGGCTGAGGCTTACTGCATAATGCAAATAATGTAGCAATACAGCAGGCGTGAAGCATGACACGAAAAATACGATTAATGTCAAGCTCACAGATCTAGTCTCTGTGTGATACATCCTCAAAGCGCCTTTTGCCTCTGAGTTACACATTTGAAATCAGGAAGACATAGCCTAATTTTCATTATCTTTGGATGCTCACGAGTGTTTAATAAGAATGAAACTTATGCATGCATTTCCTCATAAAGATCAAATCTCATTTAAGAAACCTGATAGCTTTTCTTTGTTGGCTCTTAATTCTTTTGATAAATTAGCAACTGAAAAAAACATGGTGGGGGTAATTTAAATTAAAAACAGCAACAACATTTGATACAGTGGCTTGCAAAGTCTTGCTCTTAAAATTAACTTATAATAGCTTGGCCATAAAAATTGCTGTGCAATTTGAAAAATGTGACCCTTAAGCATAACCAAACCAGACATCTATAATGTTTTCACAACCAAAAAGCCTTTCGTCCTCCATGGGAAAAACTTTCCAAAACACAGTAAATCTTTGTTAATAGAACCGTGGTCCAGACACGAGACCTCAAGTCTTCTTAGAAAATTTTATAGGCTCTGTAACTGTTCAAGACATATAAGCATGGTATGGTTTTCCTATATGATGAAATTCGGCCAGATCAATATTGCCTGACCCCTTGGGAGCTCTAGGCTTGCCAGGATTCTGTTACTTGGAGCGTCTTCAGCTCTCTGACAGACACACAGCTTATTTTCATTCATTTTCCTTGCTGCTTCAAAATCCACTACATCAGATTCCTTTACTTGATCCTGCTTTAATTGAATAGAATTATTTTTAAACAATTTATGATTAGTATAAATAAGTTTTATTCACATGGTGCCAAGTGTTGTTCCCCTCTATTCCAGTCTGTGTGATGGAAGAGGAGCCCTAATTTTCAAAGGAAGAGCCTTTGCAGCAACCCCTTTTGAAGTATATTAAAGGTACTTTAGAAATACAGGTATTATTAATCAATATTATGTCACTGGACTGTTGAGCATTTTCTGGATTTCCAGAGCCTGTGGCAATAAGGCTCAGATGTTCTTCCAGTAGCAAGTATACCATCAGACACATATATCTTTACAGTTAAATACACTTTATTATGAACATATATCAAATTAGATAAGTATTTTCAGGTATCATTGTTTTGGACAGTGATACATTGCAGCACAGTAGTCACGACTTAAGCAAATAAAAGAGATATTCCTCATCTTTGAAATGTTTTCAGAATTATTTGCTCCCTTCTGGAATGTAAATAAGTAAGGCAAGAGGTTATATGGATTGTCAGCACTCCAGTCTGGCACAGGGTGTAGCAGGACAGACATTCCCAATGCCAGGTAAAGGCAAGGTGGCTTCTAGCAGCATTACAATGATTGACGTTAACTGCTTCCAATTAAAGAGGCTTCACCTAGAGAAGAAGGCTAACTGCTTTGTCTTGGGAGGTGAGAAAACAAACTGCATTCTTAAACAAGCATCCTCCTAGAAAAGAAAGAGAGGAAGGGAAGCTGTCAGGAGGACAATGCTTTTGCCCTTCTATTGTAAGGCCCAGGGACCAAAAGGGTCAGCTCTTCCTGAGTCTGGGGACTGACTTTTTGACCTCCAGAAGCAGCGCCGTTTTTTAAGCTTGTCCAAGAGCCCATCATTAAGATACAGGACAAGTTTGGTGGGACTGGACATGAAGCTGCATTTACCCCCTCTGCCCACATGGAAACCTCACTGTGAGTCAGGCTGCTTAGATTGGGGATGTTGCTCAGGAACATCTCAGGGAATAGACATGTTTCAGGAAATGAGAGTTTGCTGTGACCAATGGATTTTCAAATGTGGACAGACATTTATTAGTACCCCTGTTTGAAGTTTGTTCAGCAGTGAGATCTCATGGGAATAAAAGTCAGCCGTGAGAAAAGTTACCAATATGCTTTATGCCTGTTTTTATGAAGTCTGAGACTTGTTCTAATCAAGATTCCACAAATGTGCAGCCTTGGGTGCTTCCTATTTTGGTTATCATTGATACAAGGCTTGGAGGAGAGCTTTGCAGATGAACTTTTCCATGGCTCTAGCATTTATCGGGAGGATCTCATTACACAGATGCCTGTGGGCTTTCCAGCTTGCTGAGGGCAGTCACATACTGGCTGTGTCTACACCCAGGGCTGGCAGGACAGAACCAAACTCAGCTACAGAGGTCATTCAGCCATCTTCTAGACTTTTAAATAGTCTCATTTGGTCTGGTGCAGTCCTGGCTGTGCCTATGGGGCTCAGCCACCTCTGTGGCTACAAGTGAGCATCTCATGAGCTGAACCAGCATGTACGATAGGAGTCTGGCTGGAGGAGAAGTTTGTTTTGATGAGAAAGACAAAATCCAAAGACATTTCATCCTACCTTGCTTTCCACAACATCTTTGGTGGTGTTAATTTGTAGGTCTTTCCATGAACACCTTCAATCATGCTCCACTGATTCTGGTTGATGGTCTTCACCTCCATAATATGCAGCCTCTTTGATATGATGTGTGATTGAATGACTTGCAAACATGGACAAGGAATGCACTGCTGCTTTGTTGCAGGTGACAAACACTCCTTGACATGGCAAATTTCCGTAGACAGCATAAGGACAACAACTTATTAATGGGAAATGCTCAGTAATACTCTCACCAGAGTTCAGCTGTGAGACCCACAAATTTACCCACTGCTGATCAGCAATGCCTAAAGCCAGTTCTGTGCTAAAAAACTTTCCATCTGATACTTTAACTGCCATTTTCAAGCACTGAATGAGCACTTGACTGCACCGACTCTGCCTGAGCATATTTTACTGCCTGAGATACACTTAAGGATACTACCTGAAAGACACTCATTCTTCCATCCCAGCCAACACTTCAACCATTGTGGGAGTCTCCTGTACCCCAGAATGTATTCTCACTCTAAGCTATCTTCTTGCCTCCTGTGCTTCCATGAAAATTTTCCATGTTTATGAATCCACATTTTCTCACGAGAAACTGTTTCATCAAAGCATTCCCTGTCAGCTGCAGTTTTCTTTCACTTCAAAGGCAAACACTGTGTCAAAGATCTGCATGCTGGGAAATTTCTAAGTCAGATGTCTTGTCTTGAAAATTAAAAGGAGTCATTTGGGGGGGGGGGGCTGTACACAACACATAATGCCCAGTGTTAAGTATTTGAGGTAAACTACATTAAACTAGAAAAGCATCAACAGTATGTAAGATGTAGCACTGCCTGAACTGCGACCCAGAGCTATCTCTTTTTTTGTTATCATAAACTGTGATGTTATCAAAGTGTTGACTGTCTAGAGTAGTGTTTAAACCCATATACTTACTAAACTCCCTGGATTTTCTTGCAAATAAAACACTGTGTGTGTGGTGGAGGCGGTGTGTTAGCTGTTGACGTGCTGGGTTGTTAGTGTGTTTATCTCCGTCTAGAAACCTGGACATGCTTCTTGTTCTGGACATGTGCTGACTCCCATGTTATGTTGCAAATAGAGGTCTGGCCCCTGGAGAGGCAAAGACAGCCATGTGCAATGTTCTACCATCTCTTTTCTGTAGGAAAACACACGTGCTTTATGTTCCTGGTTTAGGAACAGCACTCCCCAGTTTAGTGTTCCCACTCACACACCCCAAACCATGCACTGCTCACTCGCTCCCTTCTCCCTCTCCTCCTTCGGTGGGATGAAAAGGGGAATTGGAGGCACAAAAGGTAAAGATCTTGGGTTGAGCTAAGAAAAATTTACTGGAAACAGCGATGAGCTAAGAAAACAAAGAGTAACAGCAACAATACTAATGAAAGCGTGTACAAGAAATGAACAATTCTTATGTGAGTTCTCACCCCCAACAATAACTGACTCTTCCTTCCACCAGGCTACCCTCTCCCCAGAAAATGGGTGAGGTGGTGTAGAATAACCTCCAAATCCTACCTATGCCTCCTCCTGCCTCCTGCAAAAATTAGCACTGTGCTGGCCAGAACCAGGACAACCTGCCAAGGCAAGCAGGAAGAGAAGGTGAGAACACACCACCATTGAAAATAGTTTATGACAGTGAGGTACCCTCTCCAAATCAAGACATTTGAAATTATTCAGCTCTGTCTGCTCAAAGTCACTGCTTTGCTGGTAGGTGGCTGGAGTACATGCCAGGGGAGACAGCTTTGTGTCAGGTACTTTGGGGACATAACTCTTACATGGCTTATCTTCATGGAAAGTCCTGCCAAGAAAGTTATTAATAATACTCTGACAGAAGTCAAGTAGGCTTTCCTCTTCCAGAGCAAGTTCATTATACATGCTGAGATAAGGATTAGTGTCCCTCACCATCGTAGTTCACACTTTACGACAGAAAAATACCTCTGGCTTCTCTAAGTAGTTGTCCAAGGCTTCCTTTAGCTTCAGGCACATTTCATGTTCACAAGATTTTTTTTCAGCTCTCACAGCGAAAGCCTTACTTATTTATAAAAATGAAGGACCAGCTGGATTTTGAGATGTATATATATATACTATAGGTCAGTGTACCAGCCCAGTCTAACCTCTCAGAAATACCACTACGCCTTTTATCTTGAAACCAGGTTGCCTCTGGTAAAGCCTTTTGGGCCAGTGTGTGTGCAAATTTTGTGCTACTTTAAATCTGATTTTATCACAGCTCCATCTGCGGACTGTCATTCCAAGCATGGATCTAGATGATGTTAAACAGCAGCTACAAAGATTAAACATTTAAAATCAGCATGTCTGGATAACCTGCACCTGCGATTTTTAAGACAGCTAACTGAGGAGAACCAAGGAGCAAAAATGGTGATTTTCAGCATACCGGAAAACTTCCAGCAGTTTCCAGAAGACTGGAAGAAAGTCAATGGCAAGTCAGTATTTCAAAAACCCGTAGCAGGAAGCCTGGATATTACAAGCATATCAGAACTATTTGGAAGCAAAACAAAATGTTGAATTGTGAGTTTAGGACTTGATTTTAAGGATAGAAAGAAAGCTGTTTCAAATCAAAATTGGTTTATGGAAAACAAACCTTGTCAAACTAAAATATCTTTTCGTAATGAGACTGACCGTTGCTGGAGACAAGTTATTAAAGTAAAGGGAGACGATGTGGTACTTCTACTTCTGCAGAAACTCTGCATCATCAGAAATGTCATGTTTAGATTGAGACTGTAAAATTTAAAGTATTAAAATTGCTTAGCCAAAACCTATAGAAAGAGTTCCAAAAAGACTAAACACTTCTGACAAAACCTTCTCTCCTCTGCTATTAATTTTGAAACACAGGAAAAGGTAAGACCTATATTGCTCACCCATGCAAATGGGTATTTGCATAAATGATACAAAAACTAATATTAGCAGGATAGTGATGGCTTTGATTGCTGCTGAGCAGCTCAAGTTATGCAAATATACAAATACTGTTACAACAAATGAGTAAAGGGCAGTGGCAGGTAAGTTCACCAATAAGCCTTTCTTTGGGATGTCCTTTCTCATATATTCTCTCTTAAATAGTCAGTCCGTGGCATTATGCTCCAAAATAAATACAAGTTAGTCGTCTGCTGCACACCAGCACTATGCACCAGATGTTTGAAAGCTGTGAATACATTTAAAATGCCATTTTACAGTGTCTGATTATTAAACAGGATGAAAATTTTGGGCTCTATGCAGGAAGCTGCAATGACTATCTTATCTGTGAAGGATTCATTTAATTTGTGTCAGAATGGCTGCATTTCCCCACTGCCAGAGAAAGCAAGGGAAATTAGTATGAACACACTCTCACTGAAGAGGATGGGAGAAAGCCTGTGTGCTTTCATAGAGATGTTGGGTTTGTATTTCATAGAGATGTTGGGTTTACATTGATCTGAACTCACCAGACCTGTAAATTGAGAAAAGTGAATGAATTTTAGTTCATCCTGTGTAGACTTTCCCATGTGGAATTTAATTGGTCTTATTGCATTTGTATTTAAATCACTGGTGGGTGTAGCAATCACCCCTCAGTCTCAGCTGAGATTTTTCACTAGCTGATACCTTTGTTTCCTGTGCTGGATGACCCCATGAAATACAATCAGTCAAATGGACACAAAGGATCAAGTAATCACAGTCTAAAAAGGCGCTACTCCTTGACTGAGAGTTGCCACTATGAAGGTGGGAGATGCTGAGTTCATTTTACTTTTCATGGGTCTGAAAAGCCCAGGTTTAGGGTGGTTCTATCTCTAATTCTCTAACCACTGTCTGCCACCACCTAACACCGGCATGTCTGAGATCTACGAAGGTACTTGGGCACCTATCTCCTATCAGCTTCCCATGGATATCCCTGGAGGCTGGAGATGGAGACAAGCCACTGTTTGCTGTGGATCTTTCCTTACGGTCAGAAGAAAGTGGCCACTAACAGAGCTATACATCCAGGACGTGTATTAATGAACTGTAGGAACAGAGGCACAGCCTAATTGGGAAGAGAGAGTGTTTTTTTCCAGGATCACTTAAATGAATAAAATTACTTCTTCTAGCCACCAGACTCCTCTGGTGGTCCCAGTAATTCTGCATTGAGATATAACCCAGGGCAGCTCAGGATGCATCTGCACTAGTGTTTTTGTTTGGATCGGGAGTGTGCTTTTCAACTGCATGTCCCAGTTTAGCATGCTTTGTGAAGCACTGTTGCAGAGCACAAGCTGGGTTCTGGGATTAACCTAAACCAGACATTGCAGATCAGGAGCGCTGTTCCATCCGCAAAAGGGGCTGGTGCTACTACAGCTAGTCTGAAGTAAAACCTTCCAAAACTTGCATATCACAAACATCAGGTCCTCTGCACCAGAACTGATTTGCTTTGCAGTTCACTCTTGCTGTGCTGCACAGCTGCTGCTGCAGATATACTCCCTGGCCAAACACCAGCTTAGGGTGTTCATCATGGCTGAATGTCTCTGTGTTAAACAAAATAGCATTTTCTGTCTTCCAGCTGGAACTGAAAGAGCTGCATGCCCACACTACCAAAAAAAAAATCTATTTTGGACTAAAACATCCTCTTCAAATAAATCTTGAAATAAAATAAGGGAGACACAGAGTAGAGATAGAGAAGACAGCAAGAGAACACCACAAAACATTCCTCAGAGAAAAGTTTTGAGTCCCAGCACACTGAGTGTGTTCTGCAATGGGATTGCTTATTCCTGTCCCAAACCCTCAGTGTTTCTCTCTAAAGGGAATAGTTTTCTAATGTGCCTGAGGAGCTGAATAAGCATGTGAAAGCATAACTTCCAAGTCTTTCTCATCAGGAAAATTGAGTTTTACATAGATTTTTTTTTTTTCAAAAGTGGCTGCTTCAAAAATATGCCAGCATTTTTTGGAAGGCTGTAAATTGGATAAAACTCACAAGATTTTCAGTTTTCAGAAGTTTGCAGTCTATAAACACTTTAGTGCTTAAAATCTGAGGGAAATTTTAACCAAAAAACTAGCATGATTTTCTTTTTAGCCTCTGCATAAATCTTACTGGGAACAGGATCCATGTTAAAAGAAAACACAGAAGGTCTTCTCTAAAGTGCTGCAGTTTACTACAACTGCCACAAAATAAATTTATGGATTCTTTTTAAGAGCAAAAGAGGAATGTGTGAATTTAGATCCAGGGGTGAAACATAAATGGAGGAGAATTTTTATTTCACTTGTAAAGTAAAACAGGAGTGATTTTTAATGTACCTAGTTTTTTAAAAATACATCTGTTGAAAAACAGAGAAAAGTTATGGTGTACTTCCAGTGTGATAGAGGTAACTAAAACCTAGATGCATAAATAGGAGTAAAATATTATACTGTTTAGAAAAACAAACTGGTGGAAACCTGTGAAAATATTCACATGACATTTGCATTCAACTACATGTTATTAGTTAATAGATATGCAATAAAAATTCAGATAAGATGATGGCACTAAAAATCCAAAGCGATCATTTACTGACACTACTGTCTACCTTTTTAGCAGCCAGGATTTTGTACATGGGCTGTTCCCTTGGCAGACAGAGAAATACATTTCGTTGTATTTTCCTTCTCGCCTGCTTGCTGCTTCCTGTCTGCATGTGATGACGAGATGTCATTTCAGCACACAGCGTTGAGACATCTGACAACAGCCACTACACCAGCCCAGTCTAAGCTGCTTTCACTGCCAGAACCAGAACACCTTGAAGGAAGAGGAAAACATCCAACCTGCAGTCTAACATGGAAAAACATTGGCATAGATGCTGCAGGTGTGGGAAAGCACTGTGCTCGGTCAGGGAGGGAGTGGGTGCCTGGCTGCCAGCTGATCTTGTCCATGAGGCTGTGCCAATGCCATCAACCACAGCTGTAAAGAGGAGTGAAAAATTCAGAGTGAGTTCTGGTGCCATACATGCTGCCTCAGAGGGCTGGGATGGTCCAGTGCAGAAAGCAACATTTCTCTGTCTTTCAGAGCACGGAGGTAATGACTTCCACTAGATTCCTTGGCCAGCGTCTGTGGAAGTCAGTGACAAAGTGCCAGAGTGCTCACCAAAATGGGGAGCAGGGCGGCTGCACTGATGGTCTAGAGCGAGGGCGGTGGTCATGATCCTGCACTTGGGTGTGCAGGAGGTGAGACTTAGAGTGCACAGGTGCTGTGGAAGGAGCAGGTTGTCCACAGGAAAAGAGAAGTTGGGGGGGCCTGTAAAAATTCTTGCAGGCAATGTCAGACTGCCACCAGTGTTGCTGCTTGCTGCAGCCATCAGTAGTGACACCTGATCGCAGGTGATGAAAGTGAGTCATGTCCATTTTGACATTAACTTGTAGTGGAACTTCAGGAGAGTCTAAGGATGAAGTCTGTCTCCCACTGGACACCAGGGCTTGGAAAAAAGATGAAAGGTCATTTACACCATTCTTCTGTGCTGAGACACTTTTAGCTTTCCCAAAACAATTTACCAGTGGAGTTTGTCCAGGTGCATTTCTAGGGATCCCTTGCCTCCTTCAGCAATGTATTCTAATGCTCCATCACTGGAGCATTAGAATACATTCTAATTTTTCCTATTGCCTAACATAAATCACTCTTGTTTCTGTTTAAGCCCTAAACTCTTGCTCTGTCCACCTGGGAGGAGAGGAAGAGTTTGCTCTGTCCTCTTTCCACCTACTTCTCACATATCTGAAGACTGTTGTTACATCTCCCTTACATCTTCACTTATTGAGGCAACTATGACAGTAGCAATGTTCTGTAAGGTTTGTAATCAGTTGACACTGAAAGGAAAATCAATCAGGTTGACATCTTGAGGGAAATGAGTTCTTTGGCCTACTTGTAGCAATGAGATTTCCTGGCTGACCAGAGTATTGTTCTGTGTACAGGGGACAGGGAGGAGGGAATAGCTATGGGCTGCACAAACTGGGAGGGCAAGTGAACCCCGGTATGAACATAACCTGTGGGGCATTTTTTATGGTACTTCTCTATGGCAACTGAAGAGACAGTTTTCAGAAGTACTTAGCCGGTAAATGTAAAAAGAAAAACGAAGCCAGCCTCAGTAAGGACTTAAAAGTGCCTCCATCATTTTTAA
Organism: Aleadryas rufinucha; assembly: GCA_013397815.1. Lineage (NCBI taxonomy): Eukaryota > Metazoa > Chordata > Aves > Passeriformes > Aleadryas > Aleadryas rufinucha. Next base: position 25,110 of record VZTH01010004.1, read on the forward strand.
AAGTCTTTCTCTACATGCTTTTATCTGAGACTCTAGAGTGGAGCCACGAGTCCTGCATGAAGCAAAGATATGGCAATGGACTGTTTGAAAGTATCAAATTCCCCTGAATGAAGCCGTCAAAGCAGACTTAGTGTCATCCAGGCCAAGCTTCTGGTGGAGTGGAGATTCCCTGCATTTCATACACCACAGCACAGACTCTGACACAGTGACCCCATACTCTAAGAGGCAATTTTTCAGTGTGAACAAGGTAAGCAGCACAAAGTAATTATTATGTAGTTTTAGTTCACACACTCATCTTTTGATGTTTAAAATAAAAGCTTAAGTGGAAGAGGGTCAGAATGCGACAGAAGCCAGAGTGACAAGTACCACGAAGGGCTACAGTATAATTAGTGTTAGGTTGTATTTGATTCAATAGTTTTACTGTAAGATCGTTGTTCAATAAAATGCTCAGACATTTTTAATGAATTAAAGCTTCAAAGTCTCACTTCAGTATTGGTTTTATTTTTTAAGTCAATAATTTATGAATAAGGCATATGCTGCCATGTTAATCAATTCATTATTTTATGCAAATACCAGCAAATAGATTTAAATATGATTAATTGAATTATGTTAATACTAGCACAGATGCATACTCTTGCATTAACTTGAAATAAGGTATGATCTAGTATTTATGAAATAGCCCCTGGATACTGGGAAATTTTTAAAGAACACAAAGACGGTAAAATTCTGGGGACTGAGTGACAACTATAGAGTGCACAAGTGCAGCAGATCCACTAACAAAACAACCAGCTTTTCAACTTATTGTTGGCTACAACCAGTGTGTTTCTCAACTGTAATGCAAGATAAGAAGATGACAGTTATTAATTTCAATGACTCATTAAATAATAGAGAACAAGTGCATATAGCTTTAGCTCATCTCATAACCACCATAATCAATGTGCCCACAACTTGAAGGAACACTCTGTTGGCATTGACTGCCAAAACAAGCTACAGCTGAGAACTGGCTAGGTTTCTGATTAAAATAATCTGTCAAACAGAAGCAAATTAACCCTGTGGTGAAACTGATGCTGTCACTTTAATGGGTAAAATTTGTTTACTACATGAAATTCTGTGGTCACTGCTGCGATAATATTCTGCAGAGGAATGCAAGGAGAAGTGTCACAGTCTGTCATTTTCCTGATGCTTTGAGGAATTGCAGGGGATGTGATTTTGTTTGCTTTTGCACACATACATACACTTGCACAAATAATCCGAGAAATCCTCACTGAATATATTTCAAAATTGCTTTCTCTGGGTGCCATAACATTGTTTTCATTCATTTCATAGAAAAATACAAATATGCCGTAGCACAGCAAATTCTATTTGCAAAGCTTATGGCCTGCTGAAGCAATATGTTAGTATGATTTGTCACAACAATAGCCTAATTTGCCTGTTTTAGGAAGGAAAACATAATCCTCTGGCAGCATGCGAAATATTTTTTTTCCCATGACAATTAAGACTGTATGTTGAAGAAGAAATGTATCGCTATAACTAGCGCTCTAAAAACAGCCATATCAGATTTTTCCTCAGTTTCCCTTTTGACAAGTTTTTCCTTAATCTTGCTGTATCTGTAAAATTGTGGTAGTGCTACTTTCTACCACTTTTTGTCTCATGTTTGGACTGTAGCTCTGTAAGACAAGAGCTGTTTCTTTTTATGTGCAGTACTGCCAACTTAAGATGTTTTTCACATGTCTCATGATATTTGATGCTTTCCACAGCTCTTGTCATTATGTGAGAATCTCAGCATCCATTAAAAAAGAGAAGTTCCAGTCCTAATGGCTGTAGATAAAAGCTCAGATATGGGCTGCGCACATACAGTAATCCTCAAAGAGTAGAAAAGAAGAGGGTAACAAACAGGAGCCCTAATTTTATAGCTCCTGGTGGATCAGTGCTTGCTTGTCATTTTTTAGCTGATTATTTGCGATCCTTCAGTTTTCGGGTTGCTTCCTCAGCACAAACAGCACAGAAAATGAGGCCATTCTCACCTTCTGGGGTTGATGGAGCAATTGGAGAAGTAGCCCTGGTGGGGCCTCAGTCCTGCCTATGGGCATGTGAGTGCACCCCTCCTTCTGGGGCTAAGGCTGCTGGAGTCAGTTTGGTCCTCATGTCTCCATAGCACTTGGGAATAGGTAACATTTGTCCTGTGTAACCTAGCACACCATTAGAAAAATCATGTCACTGCTTTGCTGGTACTGGGGACCCAAAGATAGCATCCTCTCAACACCATTTCTTTTTCTTTATAGCAACTGTTTTTCTCTCAGTATGTGGATTTTTTTTTTTTTTCTAGTAGGGTTTGGCACCATACTCACTGTTTGCAAGCACCTACTTCTGCTGCTGGTCCATTCCTGACAAGTAAGTAAGTGGTGTTCAGCTGATAGGAGACCTGTTTGTTCACCATCTGAAGTGAGTTTTGCCGAGACTCCCTTGCAAATTTGTTCTTGCAAGGGTGGCATCTCTTTTCTAACTGGTGATCTGACTTTCAGGTGGTGCCATCCCACATGTACAAAAAATTCCACTTCTCTTTCTACACTTAAAGTTTCAAGGGGCACTCCTCCAATATGGCTGTGTTTTGTAGAAATATACCCTGAAATGTGGTGGAAATCCAGGGGGAAAGGAAAATGAGGAGGGAAGAAAAGGAAATGACATGCTCAAAGACAAGTATCTTTCATTACCTGCTGCATGTGTAACATGAGAAACAAAGAAACCCATTTTGTTTTCTCTTAGGTTTATTCACAATATAATAGATCCCTTTACCCTGTGCCCAAAGCATGTATGTGTACGTACCGTTTGTACCCTTGTTCAGCTGTAGTCAGTGTTTTTCGGTATGGATCTCCCTTGTGGTGAGATGCCTTTCCCATGAGGACTTAATGACATTGCTTTTGGTAGGAGATGTGTGTTCTTTTTCCTCTGCTACTTTGTGGAGAGATGCACTACAAATCCCAAGCAGTTGCAACACCTGTGATACCTGCGTTTTTGGACTTCAATGTAACAGCTGGCTGTGGCCTGCTGAAGTGCATAACTATTTCTGTGATTTCTGCTGTGGGAGAGGAACTTGATCTTTCCCTGCAAGTTTTATGGTAGATTTGCACTGACACCACGACCCAGGAACATGCTTCTCTGACCCCAGTGCAGCACTTCCTCTTCATGCAGTACTCAACCTGACATACTGTGGAATCCCATCTTTAACCTCAGTTTCCTTAAATTAAATTACATTTAATATGCTGTTTCAAAAAAACATGAGATTCTTTGAAAAAATGCACATCTTAAATGCAAAATACTGTTGATCTGGTTTGATTTCAAGCAGCATAAACTCCTTTTTGCCTTTCCCATATTGTCTGTTCCTTTTGCCCCAGTGCAAAATTTACATTACTGTCTTAATGAATGATGGGAAAGTGTGTTGGATACAATGCACTAATAAATTAGGTCATGGTACTTGATAACTTGTCAGTCCTTTTGCAGGAGAAGCAGAAACAGTGGAAGCAGATTGCACAGGTCCTATGGTCTTACTATTTTCTCTAAGCAGACAGTGCAGATTGCCTGTAGAACAGCAGTAACTATTATAGGTTATTATAGGTTGAGCTGCAGGCACCAGGATGAGTTAATCTCAAGTATCTTTATAGCTACAGTACAGATGTGTTCCCTCTGGCCACCAGTCTAGGAGCCCCTAAGAGTTGAACGGGAAAACCAGGGATATTTTAGGAGTAATTAATCAGAAACATTGTATACATCTTCTTAAATATTAAAAAAATCGTATACCCAAAGTGATTATTTTCTTCCAATAACCAGTTCAGCCATAGGAGTTTTCATTGTAGCTGTCTACATCTGACCACGTAAAATCCCCAGCAATGGACTCATTTCTGATCTGGAAGGTACTCTAGATGCCATAGATGGGCCTTTCCATCCATAAGCTCCTTTCAAAATGGCCTTCCCATCAAAGTCATTATAATTAAGTCATGCTTCGCATTGCTTCAGGTGGAAGGCATTATCATTTCTGTTTTGTCATTACTGTCCACATACTGGCTGGGTAAATAAAAGATATTATAAAAAACAGCATCTATTGTGCTTTGGACTGTGGCTGTGGCTGCTTAGGTTGTCATTTACTTGAGATGAGATTTATGCTGAAGAAACTCAAGCTTATCTTTTTCATCAATATTTTGCAACCTTAACCATGTGTGCTGTTAACTACAAGTTACCGTCTTGTTTTTGCATTGGTACATCAGCTAGATCTGACTTTACCTTGACTTACACTAGGATTGGACTGGATTCCTGAGGCTTGCTCTAAATAACATTCATAGAAGCAATGCTGGACATTTTCCAAAGTTTAATAACGGTTTCCTTAATTTTTTAAGAACTGAAATCTCTTGAGTCTTAAGAACATGGTAGCGAAACAGCAGGAGCAAGGGAAGATGATAACAGGAAATCTTCTCAAACATATTTGAGCTACCAAGTATCTATCACTTGCAGCCCCAGGGGCACTGCCATGGGATTTTAACTGGCATAATATGCAGGCACTTCATGCATCAGGTTTTTAAACAATGTGAGCACTCCCAAAGTAAATGAGGCACTTGGTCAGCCTCAGTGAACAGGCAGCAGGACTTAGAGATAGCCATATGAACAGCATCCTCATTGCTAATGTCTTACAGTCAAGAACTTCCTCCTATTTCTTAGTCTAGGGACAGAATTCATCTCCAAAGTCCCACATCCACAATGGCAGGTTGAGTGTCAGCACAACTTCTAAAATGACCAGCAGAGCTTGATACTACATCATATTGAATTCTTCATGGTCTTGTGTCGAAACCCAGCTAGGTACATGTGGCTTGATGGAGCATTCTGAGTAAAGGGATTCTCGTTCTTCTTGAGTTTGCAATTCCCCTTGTGAAAGTTAAGTGAAACCTGGTTGACCTCTACAGTTTCCCGTAACAGATATTTTTCAGTCATAAAAACAAACTCCTCTTGGAGTTACATTAGGACCCAAAGCCACAAACACAGGTGAGGGACAAGACTGCTTAGAGCTAGATGGACAGGAGGTTTTCACTTGGGAAGGGTGTTTGCAAGTGCAGGAGACGGATGTACTTCTGGTGGAGCTACATACCTAGTACAGTAGGAGCCAAAATAATCAAGGAACACTTGCAAAGAAGCGCCCCTCGGACAAGACATGCTGTGCAATCCCAAGAAAAGCATTGGGAGACACCACTGCACTGGCTGGAAGAAGAAACTTTATTCTGTTGTCTGATTCTGCCATGTACGGCTCCAGGAAATGGGAACTGTGTTTGATCTTTGTGAGAGGTGAAGCCACAATAAGGAAACACCGTATTCCATGGTGAGCTTCTCCTGAGGCTGAGTTCAACTCTCAAGACTCAGATTACTGGCAGGTGATGTGTGTGAAAGGATCTAACTCGATTGCACACTGTGTTCTTACACCTCATGTCATTCCTGATTAAATGGCTGGGCATGGTAAAACAAAACTTTCAGGGTAAAGAGACTGAGAAAAAAAAAGTCCTGGATATTTAGGCAATCACAGGATGAAATCAATCAATCAATCAATCAATCAATCAATGTAATGCAGTTAGGAAAATAAAGACGTAATTATGAGGTACATCAGCTCGGTGTTTCTTGTAGTTGGGAGGCGTGCCCATGCCATTGTATAAGGGACTGTTAGAATCCCATCTACTCTGTACAAGCTCATACTCAAAAATGCGAATTCCAGGTGGAAGAAGGGCAAAAAAGGGTCATTAAAAAGAAAGGAGAAGTGGAGCACTCATTTCACAAGAACAGAAAAAAAGAGCGTGGGTGGTTTAGACTAGAATACAGAGTTACAATCGCTCTGTGTGTATCTGTTAAATGGCTAATCACCAGGTAGTCATTAAAGAATTAAAAGGTGTTTAAGTAAGATGACAACACTGACACAAGGACAAATGAGAGGAAAGTGACAGTGAATAATTTGGAATGGGAATTAAAAAGTAAGTTCTCATCCTCCAATGCCCTAGAACATATTTCTGATTGGAGTAAGGAAGCAAGTCGGCTAAGGTTTTTAAAATGAGCTTGTTGTGACTAAGTGACAGTAGTCAGCTTCCCAGTACCCTGCATTTGCCTTTTACAATAATACAGGCAAAAAGGAAAGCTCAACATTTTGTTGACAATAAGGTCTCTGTCAATGATGGAATAACTAACCCAAAAGAGCAGCCTTGCGTATTTAGAGCCTCAGAACAGGGACACCTTTCTTCACCTAAACCCCAGATTCAGGAGGGTTTGTTGGCTCAAAGACCATTGAAGAAAAATTTGAAGCCAGACAGTTCTTTTCTGGCTTTTCATGGCTAGTATTTGTCATTTGTAAAATTTGCAGAAACCAATCCAAAGCAATCAGTTGATGGCAGAAATACCCAGGGTACATGAAGGATTGTGCTGTGTTCAATAATCTTACTCTCTGGATGAAATCTTGGCTTCAGTGAAGTCAAGGTGAGTACTATCCTTGATTTCAAGCTTTTTTCCCAGTGTTCCGACTTTTATGCATTCATGCTTGCTGTTAATCAACACATCTCAGAGAAGGAGGTAGAACCTGGAAGGATGGTCAAGATGTGTTAATGCTCCAAAAAATGTAAAACATTCCAAAGCAAAACTGATGGCATTAGAATGAAGCTCAAGATTGTATTTTTAGCCTCTAAAAAAATTCTCCATCTATCCGTGACACTGTAAATGTAATTTCCCTGTGACAGACTAAAACACTCAGTGAGCAAGGCGTTTTCTCATAGGTGTTTTTTTTTTTACTTTGTAGTTCTTCAATCTTCATTTATGCCACTTCTCCTTCAAATGTTCTGCTTGGGCTTTGTTTATGTCTTTTACCTTCCCCTCTCCTCCATTTCTTTCATGCGGCTGGATTTAGATGCCCCTGGAAAGATGAAATATAAAGAAAATCACCTAGAAATTCAGATGAGTTTGAATAGTTTAATGTCCTTTCTAGTTTTAAATTCTTTAGGGCTGAGCCTCCTTTTTAAAAGACATTTTTGATTCACTTACCTGAGATTATGCATATCTCTGCTGAACTCAGAGCAGTAAGGGTTATTTCCCTGAATAAAATTAGCAGACACTTAATAAGACGACACATCTACATTTGTACAGCACATTTTATCTCACTGGATCCCAAAGCACTGCTGAAATGTAGTAGGATGTTGAAACTGCAAAACATTCTTGAGGTGTTAATTCTCTCATTCTCACTAATGTATCCCACTGACATTTGTGCAGTAATTCTTACTTCATACAAGTGGAAATCAGAGATGAACCAATCCATAACTCCTTCCAGTCATTTACCAGAATCAATTCATCCTGGACCATTTATTACCTGATCATGAAAGCTTCATGCATATTTTCTCCAAATGCCTTCTTCAATATACTCACAAAAACTTTCAAAGCTATATTCATTTTGCATTGAGCTGGCAGGACATAACTGCCCAGTCTGGACTTCATTTGCAGCTCTCCTAAAATGTGTCCTTCAAAAGTTGGGGGTTTTTTTCCTACTGTCTCTTAAGATTTTTAATGTGTCTGCTAGTAGTTTTTGTCTTTTCTCTTTATCTGTCTTTTAACAATAAATGAGACCCTTATTATCCAACCACTTGTTTGGTGGCTATGCTTTTAGTGGTCTTTGTATGTTTAAAATTATTAACAAGTACTACTTTTCTGCTTTTTGACTTCAGCCTCTCTGTACCTCTCTGCTTATTCCCCACTTTCATGAGCACAGGCTCATCTGAAACTGTCCTCATCCTATCCTGATAGTTGATATCCCTGTGGTGTGTTTCTTCATACTTCAAAATGAGCTGTAGAGAGACTTATGTCCAACACACAACGCACACATCCTTACACAGACACCCTTTACATCTGCTAGTGTCATGTTTGGTCCCATCTTGTGGGTACTTTATGTACATATGTGCATGATTATGATACAGTAAACTTTTAATATCATTCAAAAATAAAGGCAACAGAAATGTCAGGTGCTGTTGGGTACTTTCTGATGGAGATAAATGCTTCCACCAAACTGAGAAGAAAACACTGCCTCCTGAACAGCTATCACCATTTCTTGGCAAGATCTTGCTTTTGTTTTCTAAAACCTCACTTCAGACCAAGTGACAACATGCAAATTTTTTAAGAATTTGTCTTTTCTTAAGTGCAAAAACATTAGTCTCTGGCCTGAAAATAAATGATGATTTTGTCATGATATCTAGAAAATTAGCCAGATTTTAAATCTGTTTTTCATAGATTTCAAACAAAAGGCTAAAATCTGTTGTGTCAGATACTCAGGTAAAAAAAACCTAGGTTATGGATGTACCTGTCTGGTTTCACTAGCATGGTTCTCACAGCTGTCCCTGCTTTTGGCTGTATTTGTGCATTAGGCTGAAAAATGCTGGCAGACAACAAAGCCTTCTGATAAAGATGTAGGTCTTGAGCCCCAGCCAAATATCAGTGGGTGCCTTTTTATGGGCTCCAGTAGGAATTGGCTCATGCATGAAAATCTAAAATATATTACACAGCAAACATGGAGCTTGTTGGCTATTGGAAGCCCTGACAAAAAATTACTGAATGGACTATATTCTGTGCATCAAATAATAGTTCTGGATTTGTGGCCTTTGTTGTTAGTAAGTTCACAAGAGACACCTAATTAGATTAGGAGGGCTTTGAATAAGACAGTGGTAACCAGCTGGGAGAGCCCAGTGCAGACCAGTCGACAGTGAGGAAAGGCAATGTCCCCTGCAGTTACCAAGACTACAAGGAGCTTTAGCAGCTGGAACACAAGACATGAAACTGTTTAGTGCAAAGTTTAGCTCTGAGGTGGGAGTCAGTGCCTTGGGCCAAGGAGGCTGTATTCAGGCATTTGGAGATGCTCTCCTTTGGGATACTCGGTGAGGCCATCCAATGGCACTAGGGCCACGTGAGCAGGCAGTAGGCATGGAGCAGAAGAAGCCCATGCACCTGGTGCCAGTGGATAGAAAATAAGAAGAAAGGACAGCGTGTCAGAAAAGTTTAAAGCACTATTCATCATAAACAGCCTTCATGTTCAGTCATGAAATTAGGCAGCAGCTAATGACATGAGAAACTAGAAATGCTGATGCCATTTATACACCATGAGAAAAAGAAATATGCTGCTATTTGACTGCACCTAACATCAGCTCACACACGTCCAATTAATTAACATGGCAGCTAATTAACAGGACAGTTTTGATCTGCCATAGCAAAACTTTGATGTATAGTGACTTGCTAAGTCATTTATTTCAGTAAAAATTAAAACCAAATACATTATATTGGCCCATTTGTAGATCTCCCTATTACCCTAATGGCATCAGCATGACATCTGAATCGGACAGAATTAATCTGAGATAACAAAAGGTAAATATAGGTTGATGTAACCAAGGAACAAAAAAAATGGCCATGAAACACCACCAGATAGTCTGGGTCCCTGGTAAAGTGCAATTGGTCTCTCACAGGCTCTTGTTTGCTGGTTTTGGTTATTCACCTCTCAGAAATCAGAGCAGGACTGAACAAATTAGCAACTAGGCCAAGAAGATATTTGGAGCTGTTCCTCCCTTAGCAATACATCATATAACTCGGGATCCTGTATTTTGAAGGACACACTGCTAGTGTAGTCACAACCCTTTGCTAGCCCAAGTTCCCACAACCCTGCATGCTAGAGTGGCTAGACAGGTATGGGAAGGCCTCCTGCTGCTGATCGCGCCCCCAGGACAAGTGTTTACTGCAGCTGTTAAAGTACCCGTTCAGCAGCGAAGACCTGGTCTCCTACAGACCAGGGGTCTGACACCCATTGGCACCCGGAAGAGACAAGGAAATCCACATCACCATGGGATCTGTGAGCCATCAGGATTTAGAGACTGTTCCAGGACAGGCCACAAAAAAAAAGTGGTTTAAAAATACCTCTGCCCTTTCAAGGGTTTCGTGTTGCACCCGCCAGAAGCAGAAAACGGAAGCTCACCTTACATTTTAATCAGTCTTTCTCTCACTTAATTTTAATCTGACCCTGAGTAATACCCCCTAAGAAGATTCATTTAGAAGCAGATTACAGCATCTAATTTGCTAATGATGAGACATCATCCTCAGAATCACAATCTTCCGTCGGGACTTAGTAAATGCATCAGGAAATAACATAAAAATGTCCTGAGCCCTCAGCATTGTCTTACAGCTGGAGTGCTTGTCCTCAATGCTTCCCAGCCCTGGGTCCAGTTCTGCCTCAGAGCTATGCCTGGCCATACTGGGCTGGACTGCAGTAAACAAGCAGAAAAAGCCAGGGTAAGGGTATGTTTGGGTTGGAGACCTGCAGGGAGGAACAAGTCGGTTCCTGTAGCTCAGTGCTCCAAGACCAAGGGGCTCAGGTCTGCAGACAAGTATGGATTTCAGCTGGTCCTTGCAACTGGGAAATGTGTTATGAAGAGACATCCTACACACGGATGAGAGATCTCACAGTTTACAGCCAGGGGGAAGGACAGCTGTTTTTTTATCGGGATTTGTGGTCAGGTGTATGGGCAGGATTTTTTGTGAAAAGCAAAGAAGAATCACAGGACATCCTTGGGAAGTGAAACACAGGTGAGCCTGCACCACTTGCAATTGAACAAGGAAGGGAGTGAAGGGACTCTGGAGTATTTTGCTCAGGAAAGGTGCTTATATAATCCAGAAGCTCTCAGAAAAAGAATAGAGTATCCTGTATATTCTCTGGTTATGAAATTGTTTGTTATTACAACCTGATTCTGCTTAAATTCAATGGAAGACTTTAAAGTTTTTCCATTTCTAAAGGGTAATTTTGTGTAATGAAATGAATTCTAACAGCTGAAGAAATAGAAGACATGAATGGAAAGAAATGCATTAAAGCCAAAAGTGCCATAGTATCTTCAACTTATATCCCAAGCAGAAACAGAAAATCTACCAGAAAGGTCTCCAGACTAAGCAAACTGAGTCAGCATCTCAGAAGTCACATTAAGAGTAGCAGAGAGCTCAGAAGTATTGCAAAAGCATTTGATCAGCAAAGAAATCTGTGTTCAATAAAAGGAGTATTGCCAAAAGTCAAGCTAAGTCAGGCTTGCAAAGGATATTAAAAGACATAGCAAAAGATTTCCCAGCTGCATGAAAGAAAGAAACATGTATGGAAGAAAACTGTAATAGTAAAAATCAAGAACTAGCTTCCCAAAATTGGCTAGAACACAATCTGTGCACCCATCCCACATGCAAAAACAGAAGACAGTTGAGAAGTGAGAGTGCTTTTCTCATCCAATTTTCATGACACTCATGAATGCTTATATGGAAAAACTCGATATCCTGGGCACCACTGTAGTCCATAGCTCCTAAGGACAGGGAGACAATTTGGGAGGGTAACATAGGCTATAAACTGATAAACAGAGGAAGAGCTGCACCTTGAACCTCCTCTCCAGGCTTTTGCTGGTCTGTCACCAGGCAGGCAGGAGCTGCTGTCAGCCGTACAGAAACAGGTTCCTTTCCTACCTCAGTTTCCCTAGCCTCTCTCCTCCAGCTTCTTCTCTGAAACACCTCTCACTCCAGCAGTGCTCCCTCCAGGATGGACTTCTAGATGTACCTGCATCATGCCCACTGCAGTATGGGGGGGTAGAGGGGCTGAAGAGTTTCTGCAGCCTTCTCTTCATCATAGAGGAGAGACAGACGAACTCGGCAGTCCTGCCGAGTCTATGATGCCCATGCCAGTGGCCAGCCCCAGTGTATGGTCAAGGACAGAGTTTTCTGTAGGATTACTGGGAAAACATGTTTTTTGTCAAGAGTGGCGGGCAAGTCCAACTGTGAAGAGGGCAATTCTCTAGGAACTGGTATATTCTTTCTATATACCATGATGACAAAACTGTCTTCAGCAACCTCTTCTGCTTGGCAGGGAAGTCGGGGTACGATGTTGAAGGAAGGGTTGTCCAGGGTTGTCCAAGGAAGGAAGGAAAGGAGAGATCTGGGTCTACATAGGGAGGACAGAGAGATGCCTCCTTGATTTGATCCTTTTCTTTTGCACTGATGAAAAAGTCAAGGATCTCCTGTTGCTTCTAGTGCTGCAGCGCAGTGGATGGAGTCTCTGAGCACAGCAGGGACATCCTGCTAATATCTGCTGTGCATCTCACCCATGCTATGTTGCTGGCCTGAGGGCTGGGAATGGTAACAACATCTCACTGTACACAGCAGCCTGCCCCATTATGGGACAGCCAATCGGAATTTGTTGATTTAAAGGATGCTTATGTGCCATTTTACCCCACACAGCAATATGGCATGGTGAAGACTAGGTATTCTCTTAGGTGCAATGTTTGTTTGGAATGTGACAGAGAGAGCCCAATTACAGTCAAGAGGTGATGTCTGGCACTCAGCAGCAAGTAAACTGCCTGTGGCTCTTGGTCCGTGCGCTATCAGCTGTCACAGGAACTTGCAAGGACTTACCTCCTAGAGGATGTCATGATGCTGTATGTTCATATTTGCACCTTGGACCAATGATGCACAAGTGTTATAATACTTTTGTAACAGAGTGTGTCATTTAAGTTCCTTCTCACACATCACTTCCTCCTCACGCTTTTGGTTCTTTTCAGGAACCAAAGTGACACAAAGTAAATGGGAACAATCAGAGTATTCACATCGAATTGTACTACTGCTTCAGACCAACCCACTAAGGCAAACATGGCCGGTGGAGATGCTAAAAGACGAGAGAAAAGCTGATCATTGGCAGAGACAGGTTCTCCAACAGCCTGCACCAGCAACTGAGTTGATGTGAAAGAGGAGAGTGGTTTTAAGATGGAACTTTGTACATTCCTGAATGCAATTTCATGATTGCAAGAAAACTAATCAAATGGTTCAGACATTTCCTTTCTGTTGTGTGTCCTGCATTGGGGTGTGCACCACCACCAAATAGAACTAGTATGATCAGCTGATTGTGCCAGTACTGCCTGCTGGGGATTTGCACTTCCTTTCAATAAGCCATGATGGCCACTTATTAGCCAGGGGGTCAGTGGGTATAGTCTATTTCCTAAACTGTGCTTTAACATGTGCTACAATTTGGTTTTTAACCATTTGGTTCAAGTAAATAGCAGTCCTATGAAAAAAGGATGTTGCGCAGACCTCTATGGAAATTATCGCATGGCCTGGAACTGTACTGGATGTAGATAAGAAAACCTGGCTGACTGAAAATAAGTAAGACAGTTTCTAATGTGAGAGAAGGTGTGGTCTGGGGAATTTAACAGATTAACAGGTATGGTTCAGCTATTCATAAGTGCCATGAAAAATGTCTCACAGAGTTATGGGGTTTTGCTTTAATTCTATAGATGGAACTACAAATATTATACAGTACAATTTTGCTAAGTAACAGAGATTGTTCATGTGCAGTAACCCATGACTTAAACTGAAGGAGAAAGGGAAAATGAAAATAAAAAATTATCTATTCACTTGCAAATAAAAATGATATTTCATATAATAAACTTCAGAACTGCATTACTGCAAGAAAAGGTATCTAAATATACCACATTTATATTTCACCAAAATAATAAATGTGGGTTGATATGGTATCTTTCATACTCAGGAAATTCCTCATGGGTTCATATGATGACACATGGATGTCGGATCAGTTGATCTGTAGCAAATTTAGCTATTACACATTCACCTTTGCTCACAGAGATATTTCAGTTTTGCAATCTAAGGAAGAAATACAAAGTTGGGGAACATATCAGATTTAGAAATCTGTCTGCTCATTTTTTACCTAAAGTCATGAGCTCTCCAGTATTAGTTTTTGTGACTCTCTTTTAGAGGAAGAAATTCTCATCTTTTGTCATTAATTGAGATGGACTTTGACTATCAAGAACTGAATGGAATTTACATGTAATTGGTGGCAGCTGATATCCTTTTGCCTTAAGGGAAGGACATTCAAAAGGAAGTGCTAAAGAATTTCCAGGAAAATACAAGCACAATATTGCATACCTGTATTCAAATCACTCTCTGAGTCCACACAGCAACATTTAAGGTGCAAAGAACAGCTAGTCTGTAACGTACCAGAGATATTAAAGTATGCAGTGTGCATTTCTCAAATAATCATAGGGTAACAATGGTTAGTTGTGATCACCTGACTTAGTGTCTTGTGGAACCTACCAGAGCAAACTACCAGATGTTTTCAAGTAATTTTTAGTTTGAACTAGAGAATCCCTTTCAGAAAACAGGTAGTCTTGATTAAAAATGAAACTAAAAATCTTATGCTTGGTTTCACCAGTCCTCAGACAAGGTTTTCTAGTGATTAATCACTTTCACTTTTAAAAATTTCCACATTTCAAGATTTATCAAGTAGACCACCAATTTCCTTTCACTGGATTTTATTACCTATTTCTCTACTAGTTTAAATGTTGAAAGCCACATTCAGCTTTTGCCAGTGCCCATTTTCCCAGTGGTCATGTATAAATTGCCAGAAGTTGCCTACAACCAGCCCTAGTTCACAGGAAAGGCCCAAAAAGAGTTTCTACAGAGCTTCTCCTACCTTGTCTTTTAGATTTAATTAATCCATAATTGACAGCAAGGAATGGAACTTTATTTGCACCACTGGGCTAGTGAGTCTCTATCTTCAAACCCCCACCCTGCTTTGGGTGAGAAATGTACATCCACCTCTCCACACTACCCACAAGCAGAGGGTGATGGGAGCAGACTTTGCTCAGCCTCCTCCACCAGAAGGACTGTAATTTGATGCAGAGGGATGTGCAGCCTCGTGGTGAGGGTACAGCCTCTGGTGAGGAAGCTGGCTCAGGTCCTAACGTCAAGGGTTCCCACAACTGCTCAGGGATGCTTGTGCCAAGCCTTGCAGCTGCAGCTATCATTTTATATATATTGTGATGCTGAGGCAAGCACTGGGAGATGGTTTAGTTCCTAGGTCCTCTTGGCAGTAGCCCTGGAGGTCCTCAGCAATCACTGAAGTACATGACCAAGTGAAAAATTGCTAAGGCAGGTACCAAACACTATGCACAGTAGCTTTAAAGAACTCAGGTGTCCTTTAAGCTTCTAAAGAGGAGTCTGATAAAAGCCATCAGGAAATACATCTCCAGAGCTGTCCTTTTTTAAAAGCAGGAAGCAGCATGAACATTTCCAGGACCAAACTGTGATGTGTCTCTCTGTCTCTTGTTAATGCAGGTGGTGTAAATGGCCCTGACACCTTGCAAAGCCTCCAGCCCTCTCGTGTCCCAGTGGACTAATGTCAGGGAGAAGAGACAGCCCTTCATTGCAAGGGTCTGGAGGACCACTCCAGGGCTGCCATCAGAGTCTCGGAGTATGATGGGCTGTGGAAACAGTTTGGACCCTGGTTATATGTCTTGGGAAAAGCCTGGGATTAGGTCAGTCATTACAACACTGAGCATTGGGAAGCTTCAGTCTCTGTACGGATTTAGCCCCCTTTTAATTTAATATTAAATTTACTATAAGAAATGTGCTCTTGGAGCAAATGCCGTGTGTGCCTTTTGCACAGTCAATAGCATAACATTGTAAACAAAGCAGAAACCTAACAAATAGTCTTTTTTCAACACGTGGCATAAAATCTTTTCCTCATACATGCAACAAAAATTATTAGAGCAATTTAACCAGGAACAGCAAGGGAGGGGACAGGCACCTGCAGACATGGTGCAGGAGAGATGGAGGAGACGGGGAAGATGCAGATTTCCTCTGGCCATTAGAACATATTGCTTCCTGGGCATGAATTTGAATCTTTTCCTGCCTCTGAAGCATGCAGATGGCAGACAAAACCCTTCACCTTAATGTAAAAACAGAAAGAGGACTTGCTATGGACCTAAAAAGGTCCCAACCCCACTGGTAAGAGTAAAGCCTGAGTCACATCATGTTTGGGGGTTTTTTTCTGTGGTTTGTCTGGATTTGGTTTTGAGTAACAGTAGGAGATGGATTTTTTTTCTTTCAAATACCACATTATGAAAAAAGTGAAGAAATTAGGAAATGGGAAAATTAAGAGTTCCTGTGCAGCCTTCATTTTACTCCCTTTACACACATACTTTATTGCTTGGTCTCTTCAACACTTTCTTTTAATCTCTTGGAGCCCATTTCATTCACTAGAGATACCGGAAAGACATCTCGTGAAGGAGACTGTGGTTTACAGGCAAATAGGACAGGCTTATAGTTGGGACTCTTGAATGTTGTCCTAGAGGACTGGGACTGAGCCTACAAAGGATTTAAGGCTTCTGTGTACTAAAGTTGTCTGTCATCCTTGGACCCGATGGTTGGGGCATCTCGAGATTCACTCAGGGCCCTGCAGAACATCTCCAGGTCTCATGCTGATGGCAGCAAGGACAACACAGGAACATCCATCCTAGTCAGGATGTCCTGTTTTGCCAGGAGTGGGCACTTCAGGTTCCCTCTCTGCTGATTCATTGCTGCTGCTGTGAGATCGCACCCCACCATCTCCAGTTTCCCTGAGGCTCATCCTGCCTATTAAGTATAAGACATTTTGGACCTAAGGCTAGGCTTTTAGGACTAATCATTTTAGTATTGGAGGCAGAGATTCCAATCACAGGTTAAGCAGAGCACTGTTCTACACTTAAAAACATTCTCTCTGTACCATTTCAGTGTGTGTTACCACAAAGTTCTTCAGTGTGTCCAGGCTGCAGAGATGGGCTGTAAGCATTCCCACAGCAGTTTATCTCCTGTCCTCCCCTTTCCCTACCCACCTTCTCTCATCTGAATCATTTATCCCCCTCCTTACTCTTATATCACACTATTTTGTCTTCTCACTCCTAATTTGCTTACACTGCAAGTGTAAACATAATGACTTGGACTTTATCATCCCCTTTTACCAGTACCCCTCTCTAGGATAAGGTGACATAACACACCTTTTGAAACCATTATTAAGTTGCAATAGCAAGTGGCATACAACTGTGCATCATATTAATTGGACAAGCCTTCTATTAATCTATGAACCCCAGTGTATTCTGAGCGAGACCCATGTGGACCCAACACAGGTGGAGCATCGAGGCATTTTGCCCGCACTGCCTGTCCCTTTTCTCGCTTTAAAAACTTTGACCTCATATCTACCACAGTAAACTGGGAATTGAGGTAATTTTTTCTTCAGGGGAAGGCACTGTAAAGTTGTATTCATTAGTATTCATTAATAGTTTGCCATGAGGAAATTAATAATTTCATATTCACTTCAGAGTCTGAAAGGTACACAGTAATTAAAAGGTGGAAAGTTTTGCATAAGTAGAGACCTTCTGAAAACTAAATGCAATGTGGGTTTTACAGAAAAAATTATCCAATATCCTACAGACTGTGTCAAGATGTGTACTTGCAAGCAGACATGTTGAGACTGCCTGAGGCCCCTTCTTTCAGTAGTTTTCTGTTCTGTATTTGATTACACAACTGTACCATTCCTGTAATTTAGAGGTAGCATTGAATGGATTCTAAAACACTTACTTCCAAGAAAGGAACATTTAGAGAGTTTCAGGTGCCTAAATATAAGAAGAGCTGTCTAATGTCATTTTAGATGCTCCAAGAAGCCCGTCTGGCTTGCAGCTGCTGCTCCAGCAGGGCACAAATCCTGCCATAAATCCTGTGTCAAAGCTGCCAACACATTATATGACTCCAGCAACTGCCGCCATCTCCAAAAGCATTATGTTTAGGTACCTGCATTTCCCCATTTAAATTACATTTGAACACTGAAAACAGAGAGTCATCAGATAAACTCAGATCTAACTTCAGCCAGGATTTCCTAGCCACAGTGCGTGATTACTCTCATTTCTCTGTTTCAGTCCTCCCTGCTTAGTTTAGAGTTTATTGTCTCTTGAGGTGTCCAGGCAATTTTGGTGAAATGGCTGACAAATCAGATGCGGCTGCAGGAGCCCAGTCTGAGGAAATGCTTGTCTGCATTCAGAAATCAGCAGACGTGGCATTTCCACTCAGCCCACTAATCCTTGTGTAGCTGGACTTAAAGTTACAAGCATGCAAGCGCTGGCCTCTTCTTACCCTGTTTGATGGTTTATGCTGGTTTGGGGGTGGGGTTTTTACCTGAAATTCATTCCTGAAGGAGGCATGACTTGCAGTTACAGAGAAGGGAAAATGCTTCTGCAGTCTTAGGGCAGGAACGGGAACAGGCAGAGGAAACAACAGGACTATGGTAAGGTTACACGGATACCCACAATATTATTCCCATCAGGCAGATTCAGTCTGTGATGTTTTAACAGGGTGCAAAGAAACATACATGGATTCTGCAAGAATACTGCAAGTTCAAAAAATAGATGTTGTTAGAAGATTTGAGGTCTCCTAATGAATGTCCTTAAACTTGTATGTGTTCTGCAATCTTTATTTTACCATTATTTTCTGGTTGGAGAAATAACCTTTGGCATGCCTTTTTCAGCTTCTTTGCAGATAGAAACCAGGCTAAACAATTTTCCCACCTGATTTCAATGGAGTTGAGTACCTAGACGTCTTTACACATTTGACCTCCAAACCCTATTTATATTAGAAAATGTTTTATTTTGTTTTATTAGAGCAGTACATCTTCCTTGCTGTAGGTCAGCTTATGTTCCAAAAAAACCTGTTTCTATCAGTCCAGGTCAAATTATTTTGCCAATTAAAATAAACTGTACTAGCAAAAGAACTGTTTTAATGTGGACTTATATGTACAGTAGAGTTTTCAGCACTATTCCTAAGTTAGGATAGGATTTTTTTTCACATTCCTGACATCAGCTTGCAAGTGCAGTTTAGACCAAACCAGGTGAACTTTGCCCAGCCCAGTAAAGTATTAATACTGCAAGTATCAACAGGCAGGGGAGAGATACATTCAGTGCTGGTAGACATCGAAACGCTGGTGGGACAGGCTGAGCTATTCCGGATGCTCACCTGGAGATTTATTCAAGCTACTCTGATCATTGCTACCTTGTGAAAACCAGTTTTACTTAATGTGTCACTGCACTGATACTCCACAGGATCAACAGAGACTGAGAGGAGAAACACCCCACATTTCCAACCACTTTGCAAAATATGGGTCAAATATACCCTAGAACAAGAAAATATTCTGACATTTCACTGATTTAAAAACGTATTCTTCAGAAGTATTTGTATATGCTGTGAGTAACAAGGATGCTTTCTTCCTCCCAAGTCTGGTTGCCTTGTGTGTTTACACCACAAGATTCTCAGGCAGGGTTGAATTTTCTGTTGTATTTTTTTTTTGTGCAGACTGACCTTTAAGTTTAACTGTTGCTATTGCACCCCAATGTAAAGCAAACTGCAAACAAGAACATCAGTGCAAACATGGTGGACAATCCTACCATGTAGGAACTGGGATCTCCCCTTCCCCATCTCTAAAGCTCAATGCATACCCCAGCACACATAGGCACCAAAGCTGAAGAAGAAAACGGTGCTCAGATCCAGATCAGTTGCATCAAAAACTTTTATTTGTGGTCACTGTAGTAATTATACACCTAACAGGGTAAGTTATAGTCTGGAAAGTTATATTGGGAATGAAAAAAGCAGCAGTCCACGGTCACAGAATGGAGTGTTCAAAGAGGTGTGAAGCTTTAATTTCTTTTTATTCCTTTGCTCTGTGATATGTTTTCACACTGGCTGTAAAAGCTGTCTATTACGACTATCAAACCACGTTATGGCCCTTTCCTTTGCCTGTCATTGTACTGTTGCTGCTGAAGCTCAGAAATCAGGGGAAGGACTTGGGAGCTCAAACATCCTCTTTCCTACTCTGATGGCAAGAGGACAAGAGGAGAAGCAGCTCTGCTCCTCTGGCTGCCTTCAAAGCACCTCCTGGGACCTCTAAGAAGCCTCATTCTGCTGCATGAAGCTTAGGTTATTCTGAGAAATGATACAAAAGATAATTTTTATGTCTGTGCATCTGATAGCGTTATTTGTATATCCCTTATCTGGCATGTTTTCCCCAGTCGCTCTGTGTGGGTCTTTCACACAACAGAAAAGGCAGCTGAAAAGAGACTTTAAAGAAAGGAAAATATAGAGCCTCATAACATAACAGAGGGGTTCAAAAGGAGGTGAGAAGCTAACGAACTTAAAATCTGTTTGTTTTAATCTCCCTACTGCTTTCATGACACAGATCTTTAAATAACAGTAGACTTGAGTACATTTTTTTCCAAGATAAGAACCCCAATCTGGTGACTCCCTGTAAACAGGGCAGAAACCATTGCACCAAGTTCAGGTGGAATCATCTTTCTTGTCTGATCTTGAACCTTATGTGTCCTAATCCAAATATTTACAGTATTTCACCAGAATTTCCTTATTGCACCCGTATCTCCTTTCTTTCAGGTCCTAAATTTCAAAGATCAGAGTTAGGTTTCATAAGAAAAACTTTAAGCCTGTAGCCTCCAAGACATGCCCAACCACATGATAAAATGCAGCCCAGTTAACAGTGAGTGACCTCACTTCTGAGAAGAGAGACAGCAAAAAAAGGGACTGAGGTATTTCAGGGGCCAAATCTGTCCACATAGTGTTCTTTTTACTTCAGTCATACCTCACTGAAGGAGGACTTTAATTTTGCTTTTTTATAACTGCTCTCGAAGTGTATTTCTTGTATCATAATTCTGCTTTACTTACACTGTAAGCTCTTGGGAACAAGAATCCTGTTAGATCATATGCTTGTACTGCATCCAGCTGAGGGCTAGCACAGTATTGCTATGGAAAAAAATGTTGTGAAGTTAGAGGAAAAGATCACTGAAACAGATATGGCAGGGGAGAAGTTCAGAAGAGCCTCTTTTCATAGTGAGGACAAAGGGAAGCAAAGCTTACAGAATCTGTTTGACCTTTATGAATAAGAAAAAAAATCTGAGCTTGTTTGCATGAAGAATCAATGCTGATCAAGAGTAAACTGTCTGTTAGAAACCGAGGGTTTGACCTCGATCTGACATGCCATGGAGAAATTTGCAACACTTACAGTCATTTGACTCTTATAACACACCATGCTGTGTTCACACAATCAGCGCAGATAAGAGCAGTCTCCCTCATCTTATTTCTTCCTTTTAATTCATTCCTTTCATCTTGTTTTTTGCAAACCTCTCTAGCACTCTTGCATATTCCACACTAAATGAGCTTCTAGCTTTAATGAAATGGGAAAGAAAGCTGCAAGAAACTGGGACTGGCCTGAAGATGCTGTTTCAATTACACTCTTTTAGTCTTTCTAGGGCTGAATGGAATATTCCTATGGCAATGTACTCTTTAACCTGCATTAATTTCTTCAGTTACATGGTAATGGCTGATGCATTGTAGTAATCACTGACAAATATACTTGGTTGGAGTAGGCAAATTGGATCTGTGGCAGGAGGAGAATAGAAATCTCAAATCCCAGGAATATAAAAGCCTAATTTCTGTCTATGCATTAACAGGATGAATCTGAGCTCAGATCAAAGGGGTTTCTCTGAATAAGCCTCTTTTCCAAGCACACAGAGCTTGAGACAGAATAGAGGGAACCAGCTAAGAAAGGCTTCCAGAATCAAAAATTCCAGAATACCGAAGGTATTTTAAATGAAAAATAAAACTCCACTACCCAACAGGTCTTACGTCACCTGCCCAAGTACAGAACTGTACTTCTTGAGCTTCTGCTCTCTGAAAGTCTTGTGTCCTTTCATTCTGATAGTTACCATATTAAAGAGGAGGAAAATTGAGAGCTAACTGAAATGGACTGTATGAAAATATAAACCAAACATCTCCATTGTACTTGTCATTGCAAAGGTTTCTCTTCATTTGGCTATTGCAACTGATTTTGAAAAAAAATAATTTTATAATTGACGTATTATTTTTCATACAAGTAAAGCATAGAATTTCCTTAAACCTTCAGGAATCAGGCCTCCCAGGTCCCACCAGATTAACCTAATATCATGAAGCATACTTAAAGTAACACATTTTGGATTCTTTCTATTTGCCTTTTAGATCTGATCTTCTAGATAAAATCTCTTCAAGTTTTACATTTTAAAAAAGCTGGAAATGTTATCGAATCTTTATTCCAAGAATGTTAAGTTTAAAGAAATGCATCAAAAATCATGAAATTTGAAATTAAAACATGAGACTTGGCAGCAGCGGTGAGCAGTAATTCACTCTTCCAAGCACTTCCTCACCCTTTCAAATAGAAATTGCTAATCATGAGAAAAAAATTCATAAACGCACATTTGTAAAGCACGGATCAAGCCAGCAACATATAATTATATTTAAACCAAATATAACCTTAATTTCACTCATCTATTTCCAGTTTCCCAGCACTGATCTGAAAACACATGTAGAGAACCAGCCCAGCTTAGCACTACGGCTTTCTCATCTTGACCAATTCTGTGTAAGTTCAGCAGCAGCAGATCACTGAGATGTTTGCATGCAAAGTGATCCAAGTCTATTGACTTCCTTTTCTGTAGCTCTCTCCCATGTATTATGCAAAATTCAGCAGGCAGATATTATAATCAGCACATTAGTCATGGAGCAGACACCTCCAATTTCCTTGTAGCTCCTCAAAGTCATATTCTGCTGCCACTCTGAATGTTCTCAAGTATTTCATGGGCATCTCAGTGTGGGTATGAAGAACCAGGACAAAATGAAAATGATCCAATACTACAATGGATAACTTCTGTTGATCCTCAAGTGCACAGGGGTTTATTTTGACCCTTTGCCGTCTGCATGAGAGGAGAAATTACAGGAGCCCTGCAAAGGTTGAAAGTATTGTTGACAAAAAAACATCCTGTCACGGCCAGTGCAATTCAGCCTGTCTCATGGAATTTGGTCTTTCACTGGAAAGTCTGGACTGTGCCAAGTAGTATTTCCTAGACTTGCTGGCAACATGGAAATTCAGTGACTACCCACAATTTCCACTGAAGGGTTTTGTTCTGAGAGAGCTTGGGAGTGGTGGTAGCTGAAACTCCAGTGCTTTTGCTACTGCATGATGCCAGCACAGCATTCATTGGTGACTTCCCCACCCCATGCTGTTTCAATAATTTCCTCGAGTAGCCAGGAGAACAGCATGCTGGGAGGAGGGTACAACACCACAAAGTCAGGGGCTGAGCACCCTGGGAGTCTGGAAATGTCTCTTCCTGCCTTTTGGCATCAGCTGCTGATCCTTCTCACCGGCATGGCAGAAAACTTCACCCCCTCAGGTGCTTCTAGGGGATATCAGTCATCAGATCTGTAGCCAGAGATTTGAGCTGTCAGAAGCAAAATATCATCCAGTGGTTGCTCCTACTTCTTGCATGATTTCAATTGCTCTGTCCTTCATACGCTCTTAGAACTCTCCAGATGTTACTGGAATACTGTTTGTTT
Organism: Aleadryas rufinucha; assembly: GCA_013397815.1. Lineage (NCBI taxonomy): Eukaryota > Metazoa > Chordata > Aves > Passeriformes > Aleadryas > Aleadryas rufinucha. Next base: position 48,411 of record VZTH01010004.1, read on the forward strand.
CCCATGTTTTGAAGATGCTTTTCCTCATCTCCAGCTATGACCCATCCTGCCAAGGAGAAAAGAAGAGCAGAACACTCCCCTCCTCTCTGCTTAAAGACATAACCTGGGAAATGGTGCCATATGCCAGAATTGGAAGGATTTGCCTGGAGGATTCTGGGAGTGTGACTAAGCCCCTCAGGGTGTCTAGAAACACCTCATTTTTCTTTTAAATGTTGCAAAAGCTGCTGTACTTTGAGATCTGTGCTTGGGGTGTTGGGTAGTCTGGGGTTGGGGTGGTTGCCCCTGCATCCACAGTGATGCTGTGCCTCTGCCTTGGGGGCTGACAGGGACAGCTTGGAGAGCCAGCAGCCCCCCAGGAGACCAGCTGACACCTGAACAGCCACAATATGATCTCACTTTTCTCATTAACAGGAGAATATTATGGTCTGTTTAAACATTTCATTTGAAACTAATTGAATTGTTTCAACATTCTTCTATGCAAAAGGAGAGATCTTAGGAAACATTTGTATAACAACAACAAATGTCCCCTTCATGATTATTTATACAACAAAGAGATTTTTCCAACTGTTATTGTCCAGTCTAGAGTCCAATCCAAAATACCAAAACACTCCATGAAATTTTACAGCGTACAGGTAGGGAACTTTTAAGACAAGCTGAAATACGTATCTTAAGGTTAGCCACACTGAGCTGAAACATTGAGCTTAAGAAATCTGTCTGGAAATCTCTTATATTCAGACTTTATTTTTTATCTAGAATTCTGATACTTCCTGATCTGTTCTGAGCAAAATACCAAAAAAACCACTTCTCTTCCCAAGAAGTGTAGTGATAAGAAAATTGCAGATGTTGGGACAGTGAAAGGTGAACATCTTCTGGGTACATTCTCATCAGAGGTCCAGATTTATTCCTTCATTTAGTTTTTTGCTATGATTTACAAATTTGCAGAAACCTATCCTCAAGAAAAGTTGTCCTCAAAAATTATCAGATCCCATGTTAAAATGATACACTGTCATCTTCTGTGTAAGCAAGTTAAATCCCAACAACCTAAGAATGTGTGAGCTGCTTTCCAATGTGGATTTCACTGAGCTGTAATTACTCCAAAACATTTTAGATGCTGATAAAGACTTACATATTTTCTTTTGACTTCTGCTCTATTCTGATAGCATAGATGGCAAAATGTTTTACTGTAGATAAATGTAACTATGGGTTTATGACTTTACTAATAATCATGAGTCAGTAGGTCTCATGATACCTACAGTAGCTCACTAGATAAAGCAATATACAGATGCTTATCTCTGCAAAAAGATATAACAGTAGAAAAGCTTAGCAATGCTGACTGTCCTTCAGTTCTGCATTGCTTAAGCTCATTGCAGGTCAGTTTAAAGCTGAATCCAAGTCCAGTTACCAATATCTGCAATTTGTTCTGTGTTCTCTGCCCCCCCCCCAAAAATCCTTTCTAAAATGTCCCATGCTGCTTTCTCATCAGACCAAATATTGTCTGCTACTTTAGTCCTAGAGAGAAGCAGAAAAGGAGTTAATTATGTTTTTAAAGTGTGTTCCCTTTTGATTGTCACTCTTCAGAGGCAAAGTGTTAACTCTGGAAATCTGCAAAATGGACTGCTAAAGAAATACAAATGTGCTTTGTTTTATGGGTTACTGTGAAGAGAATTATATTTTAGCTCAGAGAGTTTGAAGGAAGCTGGGAGGAGGAGGTATGGGCCATTAAGTAAATCTAAGAAGCTTATACTACCTTTCATTTATTTAGGCATGGATGGGATTAACTTCAGGCTGATTAAAGGAGACTATAGAGGAGGCTACAGGGGTTAGTATGGGGTAGAGGAGATGTTGCAGATCCAGTCAGGCTGCAGGAGAGCTGAGCAACATGTAGCTATGGCAAAAGGCTTGTGCATCAATAATCCTGTAATATTCTGTGGAAGCCTGGAGGTGGGGCTGAAGCACTTGGCACTGCTTGGGTTTGGGAGTTGCAGCTGAGACGCTTTTCCATGGGGCAAGGAGACACTCAGGCTCACCTAGTGCATGAGCCAACTGTGCCTTGGGGAACAATCTGAGATTCCTCGGTATTCCCTAAGCAGTGTGAAGGCTGGGGCCAGCAAGGCAGCCTGTGAAAGCAGCAGAAGGCTGCAGAATTGGTGGCCTGTAGCTGCATCACCTTAAAAAAACTCACAGGCACCGTACCCCTAAAAAATAGATGTGGAGGAGTTACTCAAATCTCTTTTCTGTAACTGGTTCCCAATGCTGCCATCCTCCCACAGCATAAGAATTTGCATATGGCCCATGTTTTTCCACAATAACCATCTCTCTAGTTATTATGCAAATCAGATACCCTGAAGCAAAGAGTACACGACTGCTGTTGTGGAGTTACAACTATTGTTACAACTCAGGAAAAGAGCCTTCTCCACATTCAGTGAAGCAACTCCGTTGCAGTATGAGGGCAAGGTTTGATTGAAGTATATAATTCAGCCTGTTCAGAAGAAGCAGCTTGATACCTTTCTGATCTGCAGAGCCTGAACAGGAATAGTCCCACTTCTGCTGGACCAAGCTGTGAATCACCCAGGCAATTTGGCTGGAGTGCATTGCCAATCAAGCCACATAAAATTATTAAGGAGAGAAAAAAGCAAGAAACTTTGTTTCTGAGCTGACCAGAAAGAAAAGCAGCTGGCTTTAAATGGAGATTTTTAATGAAATTTTACAAGTATTTCCTGGAAAGTCCTTATGGTGGGTTCATTCTTGAAAACATTCTCATGTTGTTTATTTAAACTGCTCTATCTCAACACTATTCAAAATGCTCAGACTGAAGTACTGGAAGCAAAGTGCCATGGTTTCCTTTTTCCAGAGCTGTAAATTTATTTCCTTCTTAAGGAAATATAGTTGAAACATGTCAGACTTGAGAAATGTGACTGGCAGCTGAGCTGTTGCACGTTTTCTAGGAGCTCTGTTACTGGCTGCCAAAGAGAAGTCACCTGTGAGCCAGAGAAAGTGAGCAGAGGGCAACTGTCAGCAGTTTCAGAAAGGAGATGTTTGGAAGGGCCCAAAGACAGCCTTTTCTCTTGCAATTTCTTCGGGTTCTGCTTTCCACAGGCTTGCCTTTGTTAGGGCAGTTAAGGGGATGTAAGATTGGCTTGGATGCTTTTGCTTCTGTCTAGAAATCCAGAGGCATTTTCATTTTGGATGCCACACCTTGGTGCATTTCTGAGGAGCTTCAAAACCATCTCCTCCTGACCACCACTTTTGGATGTGGAACAGTGGGTTTCTGTTGCTGACCCTGGCAAATCTTCAAGGGGAAATTCAGATCCCTTAACAAGCCAAGCATACCCAGTACAGTGTGTTCCTTTGCCTGCTCATCTTGGGAAGTATTTTACCAACATCCAGCAGTTCACAGATCCGAGCAAGACCCACTGCTACTACAGAATAAGCTCCTTGGCACAGAAACACAGTGGTTCTGGCCATGCTTATCTGTATTTGAGCATCCATACCCACCTTAGCACTGCCATTCGCTGCCTGCTCTGCAAAACACTTTCTTCTCAAGGAAATAGAAAACTGGTGACATTAACAGGGTAGGGTGGGTTTCAGGGAGTAATGTATTTCCCAAACACTAGATGGAGCTGGGTAATTGAGGTTCATTTCCAGCCTCCCGGCAGGCAGTGGCTTATGGAGGAGCTGAGGGAGGTGGTGGGGTTGGCAGTCATTCACCCTGGCACCTTCTAGAAGCTGGTTCCAGGCCTCCGTAATGGGGTTTGCTTTTCTTTAACGTGCAACAATGGCCTTATAGAGCAAGGCCAGCCTCATCCTGACATTACATGAAATAGGTCAGTATTTGGATAGACAGATTTATTGTGCAGTTTGCATTTAGGCTTAACAGTTAAAATAAATAGTTCTTTTCTTCCCTTAGGAGCTGATGAGCCAGACTCACTTCCAAACAACTGAAGACTTCTGTACTTTTTGACAAACACAGTTCTCCAATTAAGAACAGTAAATAGGATTATACAGTCTGAAAAGGCTCTTTATTGCCAGAAAGTTTGTATGTGGGAAGTGGGGGTCTCTCTTTAGCATTCATTGTAATTCTTTTAAAATACTAATGATTTTGTCACATCCAGAGTTCAGGGCTTTCAAAGGGAAAAGCTGCTTAAAGGCAGCCAGCCTTCTGATGGAAGAGATCTGCATCCATATGATTAATTCTGTATAATATATGCAGAATTAATATATATTTTTTAATCAAAGTGTCTAAGATGCAATCTTTGATTTAAGCCACATGAAGTAATAAGTCATATTTATTTTTCTTTCAGGAGAGATTTTAATTATGTGAGGTTGATATACGTACACATATATATACCCATATTTGTCTTTAATTCAAAGTGGAATAAATGACACAGGTCAGAAAAGGCCAAATAGTTTAACACATCAGGAACTCAGTGTGACAGCTCTCTTGCCAGTTGCTTTAAATTTAATGCAAGCCCAGTGCAGAGGAGATAGAAAATAACCTGTTAGTAAGGGAAGTTTGATCCAAAACTCCATCAGTAAGTACCTGGGTGATACTGTAGCACACAGGGCTTCCATCCTGTATTACATGGCTGCAGATGTTCATATTATGTATACAATCATCTAATCTCTCTTGACTCTAGAACATCTGTGACATAGATTAATTATGCATTGTGTAAAGACAAAGAGTGGTGATTTAATTAGTTTTCTGATTACTGATTTCCAGTTCCATTGGCTCCCTCTCTTGTCCTTGTAATATGAAACAGGATTTACCAGTTTATTTTCCTTTTTTTTTTCTTTCCTCTACAGTCCAGCTCTCTCACCAGGGCAGTTTTCCCTGTACTTTTCTCATTTTTTTTCCACTTCCCTGTGTCCCTTCCATTTCTGCTGTTTCTTTGAGATTAAGTGTCTAGAAATGTAAATATTAATCTAGGTGGAGGGAATGCCATCTGTTTCCAGTTTGGTATCCCTGGTTTTTTTGCATTCCAGATGCAGAATGATGAAATGAACTGCAATATGCAGAGAATACAGTTATGATGATATTGTAAGCCAGACAAATGATGCCCTGGACTTGCTACAGTATAATTTATACTGATGTAGATTACATTTATGTCCTTTTTATTGGTATCAGATTCATGCTTTTTTTCTTGTTTTGTTTTCTTAGACACTCCTTAAAAGCTCAAGTAGTATCTGCAATTTTGTCACTTGGCCAAAATTCTGCAAGATTTCTTTTGTCCCTGAGTTCTGTTTTTCTCCAGGGACAGGTACACCTCTCAGAGCCTGTTACTAGCTGATTTTGCTGTCTCCCACACTTCTAATTTACAGGCAAATTTGAACTGCTTTCTTCTGCTTGTGATGTGCCTCAGGTCTGCTGGGCACTGAGATGGCATGGTAATTCCTATCTTTTCCTTACAGCTTGATGCTGAGCTGGCTCATCTGCCCTCCTGCTCCCAGTTGCTGCTCTCAAATTGTTTTGGGGACCATCACACTAGTCAAATGATGAGAAATAAAAAGTGAAAAATAGGGTTTAAAATAAAAAATTTAAATCACTGATTAATTTTTGGTGTTTATGTACTACTCTTCGCATTCTCTGCACTTTTGCACAAACAGGGAGGGATCTGATGAAAGATGCTCAGTTCTAAGCACTTTCATAGCTCATCTCATGTGTGGGAATGTGTAGATTTAGAGCGCCAAAGAAAGAACTTGCACATGCTTTAAAGGAGATTGTCTTTTCATTTTTACTGTAATTCCCCAACTTGCTTACACTTGAAACATGCCCTCTTTCTCACATAAAGAGGAAGCCAACCAGCCCGGGCGGGAGAGTGAAGCTCAGTGTGGAGTAAGGCACACTGCAGCTGCAGTTGTTGGAAATAGTCTTTTAACGTCCTGGCTTGATGCCCCTGCTTTCTTGGTGCCCAAGGCAGTTTCACACATTTCCTAGCAATCCATCTGTGAACGATAGAAATGCAGCAACAATGCTCAATGCACAAGCATCGGCAAAGACAGAGGAAGAGCCTTTGCTCTCAATGGCTGAGCCCAGTAAAACACTGAGAAATTCATTCAGTTCGGTTGACGCATGCTGCAGAGCAAAAGGATGTCCAGGAAAAAAATCCTTACAACAGACTATGAAACACATATTTGCAAGTGACTGTAATTGCTAAGGTGCCTCTTCCCCAACACAGATGTATAGAATATTAAGATTTTGGTGGTGACTGTCTGCAGGACAGGATTTTGTTAATAGGTAACTGTAGGGATTATAAAATTACAAAATTGTATTCTGACATCATGAAAAGCCACTGATACTCTCTTGGAAGGTGAATTTTCAATAAAAATGTCCTCAGTGTCTTTCAATTAGAGTATTTCAATTTTACCTGAAGTGTGTGTGGTAAAATATTACCACTCTCAGGAGCACAGGATCTTGCTATTTTAAATAAATAAAAAATATAGCCTGTTTGCTTAGCATTCGATACTATATATATCCTTTTCATCTTTAATTAATTCTTTTAATGCCTTTCATTTTTTGAGAAGTGACGTCTTTAGACCTGGATGTTTACTTAAGCTGAGTGATTTTCATGGAAGCAGGAGTAAGACCTACCAGTGCAGGAATGATTTGAAACTACATATGTAGGCTATCTGTACATGAAGGCCAGCCTTTGCTTTTTTTCTGTATAAGTCTGGCATTTTCAAGCTCTGCCTCAAAAGCCACTCAAGGTGCACACCTCTTTTCAGTGGTACTGACTATTCATCCAGTATGTGGTGTATTCTAGTGGGTGCCTACTGAGGCTAAGATCCTGTGCAATAGGGTCAATGCTTACATTGAGTATTTCTGCCATGTGCAACATGACATAACATCTGAAATCCTTTGGCTTCTGCTCACTAAGGGAAAGCTTTGCCAGGAGGTGAATGCTGCATGAACCACCAGAGTTCTACTGTAAACTATTTTATGGTAGCTCATGCCCTGTGGTGTAACCCTGCAGAGGGAGGCTTTCTGGTGTAGCTCAGAAAGGAGAGGATACACAGCCACTGGTAACCAGATTCCCCAGCCCTGCTAAGCAGTGCAAGGCCCTGGCCTCCCACCCTTTGAAGGGTCTGGGTCCCCAGGCTCTGCAAGGACCTGGTGTATTTCCTACCAGGGACACAGGAGGGACATTTTTGATTGAGCAAAGGGACACCCCTCTGCAGAGATGTGGGCAGCACCAGCCCTTCTTGGATCACACTGCTGACTACACCAGGTTAAGCAGAACCTGCTATGGAAGGAGTACACACAGTTGGACGAAAGGCAGAGAAGCAGCCCAGCAACCCAAAAGCAGGAATGTTTGCCATATATCCCAATGCTAGTTTCTGGAACTAAAAAAAAAAAAAAAAAAAAAAAAAAAAAAAAGTAAAGAAAATGAAACCTTTTTGGCTGAAATAAGCCTGCTGCAATACACTTCTAGGCTGAGTGGAAGTGAACACAAAGTGCCTCCTGTACTCCAAGGATGTACTCTCACCCTTGCTACTTTTTCAAATCTGAGCAACGTTAACAAATAGGTATATCAGAAGACTGACATGGTCAGGACAAGCACTCAAAATTCACAAATGCTTCATTTGTTTTAATTAACCCAAAAGCTGATCTGTAAAGAGCATCTTCTGACAAGCCAGAAGCTTTGTGCTGAAAGAGTGCAGCAGTTCAGCCAGTGTGGACAAAGGCTCTTATTGCAGTGTCCAGTGTGAAAACGTGACCAAGACTTCGGAGACGTAAGTGAGAGGTGGTATTATTATTGGTGCATAGAATGCATTTTAATATTGCTTCACATCAAAGGGCCTTGGCTAGATATTTGCTACTTGACCATGAAGATTCAGGAATGAGCAGAACGTTCAAGATTATTAACTCCAGTGAACCCTGAAATGAGAAGATATTACCTAGTTTACAATCTCTTTCTGAGATGGTAGCATGGCCTTCTCTTATAACACTTTTTTCCTTTTGAATTTCCTTTTCTTTTTCCTTTTTGCCCCCTCAGTTTTTTTCTCATTTTAGTAATATCACTGTGCCAGTAATTAACACTGTACTTGACAAGAGTATTTCCTTATCAATGTGGTGTTACTGATTTTAAATGTCTGCATTCATATTTTTATACTTGCCACGACAGGATGCTTTGAAGCAGAAATGATCAAGTCATTCACATTAACATCTGGACTTCCTGAAATATCTGTTTGTCTCCCAGTTTGAAACTTCTGCCTTCTAGGGGTGGGGAAAGGGAGGAACTTTTTTTCTCATTTGTGTTTTTAATGGACTAGAAAACCCAATGGATTCATTGTAATTACAGTGCATTTAGTTTCACAGAATTAATGCTAATGCTACAAAGGATAAAGTTAATTTAAATTAGAGCTGTGTGACTGGGCTTTTTAAGCATTTCAGACCAGGACTGTATGCAGGTACAGAATCCCATCAGAACTGCTAAAACACTTTAAATTATAAGTTAATTTGACTGTGAGGAGAAATATTGGACTATAATGTATTGTACAGATTCCCTGAGCTGGTCTGTGTGTACCTGAGTGTGTTGCTGGCTACCTTTACCAAAAGATTTGACAATGAAGTCAGAGAGGGATGCCAGACTAGCAGCTAACACTGTCATTAACTTGTGCATTTACTGTGATTTCTCCGTTGACAAACATGTTTGTTAGAACACATTTCAGGCAGCATCATCCTAGGAGGGAAGCAAGAACAAGAAAATTAAGACAGTTTGCTTGACATGCAAATTATCATCTCAACTCTAACCAGCTTGTGAAAAAGATACACTTTACAAGAATGACACACACAAGAGAATACACATCAGGCTCATTTTATTTTCAGGAAACTGCTGTTCCATTTTTTCACAGTATTTAAGGTAAACCCCCTCCTTTCCTAAGTGTATTATTCTGGATTCTCTTTAAAGAGAGAAGCTTTTCGCTCCGGCTGCAAGTTTCCATCTTATTCACCTTTCTTCTCTCAGGCTGTAATTGAATCTGTAAGGCATGCTTCTTATGGTTCCGTAATCCGGTGTCATGGAAACTTTCGAGTCAGCCAAAAGGAAAGCGATTCAGAGGCTGGCAATCATTAAATAGTGCAAAGGATATTTCCTGAAAACAAAGGCTTCAAAATTTTAGACTTCCATGAAGATGTAGAAACAAGTCTCTTCTGAGCCACACCCAGCACATACACAAGCTCATATACTGACATCTTTCCTTAGAGTATTGCAATGATGGAGACCTGGACCAAAGCTACCAGCACTGATAAAAGGGTTCTCATGAACTGAATTTTTCTAATATCTAACACTTGAGCAACTTAAGAACTATTCAGGCCTAACAAGAATGGTCTGAAAAAATATTTGTTTGGGGCTAAACCCTTCATTACTAAAAAATAAAAATTAAAATTAAAATTAAAAACAAAAACAAACCAAAGAAGCCTAGAAGTTGAATTTTTAAGGCAAATCTATACCTTTTATGAACTAGAGCTGTAATAAAAATGCTGTACACGTGTATAAAAGCTACTGTTTCACAAAGAAAATTATTTAATTTGCATTAATGCAATAGATGAGACTACAGCAGAAGAAAAGAGTCACAAATCAATGGCTATGCTTCTCAATAAATTGAATCTTCCATAGCAGCACTTTTCGTACATACATATTGGGTATAGACACTTAAAGAAGCGAAACTGAACACAGAGAAGGAAAAATCCTATACCTTTGCACTATAATCTTAGTATTATCTTTTTACAACTGAACTGCACAAATAAAGCAGCAAACTTGTCCCTTCAAGAGTAAGAATAAATAACACCAATTGAAAGGATGACATTATTGCAAAAGAAATACATTTTGTCGTGAAAAAAGAACACTGAAAGTTAGGATGTCAAAGCTAGACTGACTAAAATGTCTATTGAAGGCTTTTTCTAGATAGCAAAAAGTTCTCTGTTCTGGAGACAGCTGAGCCCAGCAGCACAACTCAGAAATATATCTTAATGCAGCATTTCAACTTCTGGACGTACAGCAACTTAGTAAAAAGCCTTTCACCAATCTCACAATGAGGTAATAGGGTGTGAGGAACCCAGATTTACTCTGGAAATGGCCTTATCTTCACCTATTTCCTACACATTGGACCTCTGAAATGGCACCATGGCCTAACAGCTGAGGAACAAAAGGGCAAAAGCAAATTTTTTGTTTTCTCACTTTGCCTTAAACAAAGATTTTGCATTTAATAACTAGAAGGACAATGCAAAGCGATGGGAATCAAATATGAATAATTTGGTAGTGCTAATACAGTCTACTGGAAAGTCTATATCTACTCTTGTGGTTCTGGCTTTTAAAAAGCCTCATTTTGTTTGCGAGTAAAATGAAAGGGACAGTTATTCAAATTGGTATTGCACAGGCAGTCTCATGAAAGTAGGGCTAGCCCAGCAGATGAGCAAAAGCTTCCCTGATAATCAGAGCCAGCCCTTCCGAACAAGGGCAACACTCCCAGCTGGGAGTGAGGGGCACTTTGAGGATTTTGAGAGCACCCCTAGATCTAAGAGCTCACTCCTTACAACATTCAAATTGCCATCACTACCTGTGGCCACATTTTTTGGATATCATCCCTTCCTCAGTGATCTTGGTGTGAATTTTAACCACATCACAGTGGAGGTGTCAAGGCTTTATGTGATGTTTTTGGCAGTAGATACCACTTTAAAACTCCAGCTCACATTTGGGTGCTTCCATTTACAGCATTTACTCCTCTTGGTGATGATTTGACCCCAAGTCCACTACAAGCAAGAAACACTGGCACTGATGGGGTTTTCCTCATTTGTAATTTTTTGAAAGAAATGAGGCATGCTATTTGGGTTGCCCTGATGTCAGCATCTGTTTTGCTTTTGGGATTTTAAGCACTGAGGTATAATTTTCACAGTCAGTATTTATGACCAGATGTGATTGATATAAGTAACCATCAATCATCTGGTGGTACCCACATATCAACCACTGAAGGACCTAAATGGAATCAACTCCCTAAAGCTTAATTGTGGACATAACATTTTTGCCTGCAACTTGTTTACCTGCAATTTCTGTGCAGGAGGTATATTCTAGAACTTGAAGATCTGGCCTTCAGGTTTTTGGGAGGTTTTTTGTTTGGCTTTTTTTTATTTCCTTCTCTCAGTTTGTATTTCTGCCTTTTTCTGTTCATGTTCAGGAGTGTTTTCATAAGAGCAAAACTGACTTTTCAATCTTTGCTCAAGTTAGTAATTTCTATGCAGTGTCCTATTTATTTGAGTAAGTATTACTCACAGATGGAAGACCTTGCTGATTTGGACTCCTTTTCAACAGAAGAGAAGGGACCAGACAGCAGTAATCTATTTTCCAGCACATGGCAAACACCAAACACTGTGAGGAAGAATGTGTTTACTTTGGAATATGAAAAACAACTAAATGAAATGAATAGGCATGAGGCATCCATGAGACAACAGCAGGTGAATGTTGTTTTCTTCTTCCCTCTTTCAAAACAAAAAGATGATGTCCAGGAGAAACAAAATCATGATGCCAAATGGTGTCTCAGGAAGCTGTACTTGCCTGATGCTGTGGTCAGCACAAAGGACAATCTGCTACAGCAACAACCTGTGTTTTTCCCACTGATGTTTTATTATAAGCAGTCATATAAAAGAAGAAAAATACCTGTAGCAAAATATTTGATAAAATAAGGGTTTCTCTCTCTTATTTACACTGTTAAACTTACTATCTCTTTCTAAGAAAGACACAGTAGCATGCTTTATATTTTTGACATGTATAAAATGTAAATATTTTAACCAAATTGACACAGCTGCAGGGCAGAGATATGCTTGGTATGGTTACCTTGCTTGTCAGTGGATTCACAGCTTCTTTTTAATTTGTTTTCCGCTGTGGCACCATGCACATCCTCTCTCATTTCCCTGGCAAGCAAAACAGAGCCTTAAGGCTCTTAGGGATGATCCCAGGCCCATGGAACCTGGGCTGACTTTCTTGTCCATGTGTGCTGGCTGAAAGTTGTTCTGATAACATTGCTGTGGAGAGTTTCTGCCAGAACAATGTCACCCTATCAACGCATTTGAAAGTAATTGGGTCTGCCAAGGGAAGCCTCTGCAACATGCAAGCTAAAGCATACTTTATTTAATATATTTTCTTTAATTACTCTGATGGTGAAAACTGAGTTACAGATGCTGAAAAGTCTTGGTTCACTCCCGCAGTCCATCCACAAACAAAACTTAACTGTTCACCGGTGAGGATGGAATTATTCAGTGCAAATAAATTTAGTGTGTGCAACAAGTTCCAGCTTAAATAAATTAATAGCTTGCAAACTGATTGCCTGCTTTTCTTGAAGACATCCTGGCACATAAGGATTTGCCGGGCACAGCGTCTTGGCTGGCAGGCAGGTAAGCCACAGACCCCTTCCAACACCCACCAGCTCTGCCGAGCCACCAGCACCTCATCTCCTGGTGCCTGGAGTGTGAAAGCTGCAAATGACAAACTGCACTCATCATGAACCTTCAGCACTTGCAAAAGCAAAGCATTTGGGGGCTATAACCATGCCCCACACCTAAGGTCAAACTGAAGGGACTGTCCTCTGTACATCTCACTGTCCCAATTTTCACCTCTGCCCAGGGAAAATATTCAGAAATTGGCTCATCATCTACTCGATTAGCTGATCTGCTTTGCCTGTGCATGTGTGGGGAGACAGGGAGGGAAGGGCCAGCAGGCAAATCACTGGGGAGGTGAAATTATTGAAAGCAAATTTGCCCCTGCGACACGCTGCACTTGCAGACCATAGCCATGTACTGCAGCCATGTACCACTGGCCACTCCAGCACTAATCTGTCTTGTAGGTAATTAGAAACACCCACTATCACCTTTTTGATTAAGTTCTCAGTCCTCAGTATAACGCTAAAAGAAGTAGCTTTCTACTATTTTAAGAAGGATTGAATAAGGAATCTCTGATACATTCATATTTGCTTTTTAACCAGTAACTTGTCCCAAAGGATAACTAGCTGCCTGCTTTCCTTGGACTTCATGTTGTCGGTAGCAATTCTGTATTGTATAGGATAATGGCTTCAGGTTGACTGTGTTAGAGGCAGAAATGTTGCTGGAGACACTGGTGCAGAATGAATATGTTTGTATTTTGTGTATGCTTGGAGCAATGGCTGAAAAATAAGTGATGAATAACAAACCACCTACTCAAGTCAGCCTCTGTAGATGTATCCAACTAACTTTAAAAAGTGCAGTGTGGAAAAAATGTTGAACACCAAATACACTTTCCAGGTGAGTCTCTCTGGTCTATCTGGCTTTTTTGCATACACTAAATCATTTGGGGTTTGTTAGGCAGTATTATTTTTACTAAAATGATACTTTGCATTCCACAGCTTCCCATTTCCTGTAAAGGAAAACAGTCTTAAAATACATGGCTAAGCCACAGGAAGACAGGAACAAGCTAATGCATAGATTGTCTCCACCTGTATAAGCCAGAATTAAAAAAAAAAACAAAACAAACCCAGCAAACAAATAAAAAGTTACAAAGGTGAAGTTAAATCAGACAGCCTACCTTCTTAAACTTTGCAATTGTATTCAATTCCAAGTATCAAGAAGCACAGGACAGTGTGCTGTGTCACACCTTACTAGAGGCAGCCTTTTATTCCTTCCACAGGCTTCCTGACTCTGAAATAACTTCTCCCAGAGAAGTGGTGTCTCTCACAAGGGTGCAGGACTGAGGGAAGCTGCTATTTGCAGGTTACCAGGCAGCTGCTCCAGGGAAGCAACGTGCAGATATACAACTGAGCTGGTCTGGGCAGCTTTGAATAAACACTACAAGTGGCCCTGCTTCACCCCAGTTTTCACAACGAGCTGGCTTCACCTCTTCCCCTGCTGACACGCATTTGTTAGCTCCTCCATGCATCACAGACTTTGTGTGGGCACAAGCAGATAAGAAGGCAGAGAAAAACTTTTTGCCAGAGTCTGTAGTCACAGGATGAGGGACAACACTTTTAAACTAAAAGAGGGTAAATTTTGATTGGATATAAGGAAGAAAAATTTACAATGAGGGTGGTGAGACACTGGAGTAAATTGCCCTGAGAAACTGTGGATGCCCTATCCCTATAAGTGTTCAAGGCCAGGCTGAATGGAGCTTTGAGCAACCTGGTCCTGTGGAAGGTGTTCCTGTCCATGGCAGGGAATTGGACTAGATGATTTAAGGTCCCTTCCAAACCAAACTATTCCATGATTCTATGTAGGATGAAGGACAAAGGCCACCCTGACAATGAAACCAGTGCAGACGGCTCTCAATATTTTGGCTGGGCTTGGAGGCTCCTACTTCCCAGATGGGTAGATACTCAGTGCAGAAAAGTTAACAATCCTGCCTAAAATTAAAGAAAATACTGCCATTGCAATGCAATCTCTAATTCCCTGAAAAAACTATGGACAAAGCCACACCAACACATGAAGGAACTAGGCTAGTGAAGTGGCAAAACCTTGAAGCTCTCTCCTTGCTGGGAGCCAAACTGTGGCTCCCAATGCACTTGGCAGAATCTGGAATATGTGCATCACATGATGGAGGCATCTCTGAGCCATTCCCTGCTCTGCTGGGAGCAGCACTGTGCTCGGTGAATCACACTTGTCACCGGCTGCTACAGACATCCAGTTACTGCTGGCACATGAGCAGCATCTGAAAAATTGCTTCTGACTTCTGCTGGTGCTTGGGTTTATTAGTGTTGAGTTGAAAGTCCTTCCAAGGATGGAATTGGAGTATGTCAGACATCTCCTCCCCATCTGTGATAACTGAGCTCGTCAATGCCGTGATACACACTGGTCACCAGGAGAATGGTATTGTCAGTGCTAGAGGGTAGGCGAGGAGAAGTCCTAGTAGAGAAACTGAGAGGCTAGAAGAAAAAAATAAAACCTTGAGAACAGGCAAACTCAGAGCACAGAAGTCTGGTTTTGTCTCGTGCCTTTGACTTTGCTGTGTCTTTTGCCTTCACTGATTATGGAATCAGCCTCTTGATTTTTCTGACATTTAGTTTTTACTTTCCTTGTTTGAGGCTTCTTTACACATGGTTTCCAGTTCCGAATTTGTCAAGAAAAGCATCTCAGAAATCTGTTCTAATGTCAGTTGCAATTCCTTCTTTGTTGACCATTCTCTTCCAGATTTCTTTACTCAATGCTTTTGCCTGTGCCCCAGGATGACAAGAATCTGCAGTGTTCCCATTTCCCTTCTCTCAGATACTCATTTATGAGGGATCTATCTAGCTGGTAACATTTTTCTCATAAGAGCAAGATAGAAATGTAACATTATGTTTTCAGAAAGCAGTGAATGCAACAAAAAGGCTTCCGTATCAATTGAACATCCAGACTAGTAGATTCCATGAGGTCTCCAAGCCTTTTATTGTGAGGACAATTACCTCTGTAACTGCTGTGTTGTGACTGCAGCTTGCATGAGGGGTGAGGAGAACAACTGGAATCCCTAGAAACACGTAAAACCCAGGAAGCAAGTAGCCCTACAACTCTGTTTAACCCAGTGTCCTCCAAAGTCAGTGAGGAATATGAAAAATCAGCTGGCTTTGGATCAGGTCCCTGGTACCTTCCTGTATGTTGTGAAGAAACAAGGAGGGCCAAGTGTTGACATGAAACCCATCATTCTTGGTGGGGAGCTACACACAAGAAACAGAGCTGCACATAGATATGTGCGTGTGTGTCAAAGTACAGTTCTGCCGTGGGAAGTTAGCCTAAACTGTTGGGGTTTTTAAACAGAATTAAAACCAGAAGGTTTTTCAAACTTCAAATATTTATACAAACAGGAGTACTGTACTATATCAATCACACACTTGTGGACTGAAGACACATTGAAACCTATGTACCTGCTCTCTCAGAGAGCTCTGTGAGCTTCTTGGAGCTAGTTTATGTTAAAAAAAAAACAACAAAACCCTAGTCCAAATGACAATACCAGAGCTTGTTAGTGCTCTGTTTACACTGTGTGAACTTAAGTTACCAGCATGACAGGAGAGGATGTATATTTTAGATAACACAATCTGGTTTCTATCCTTTGTATTTTTAGGTTTTAATCCTATCAGTCTCTTAGCCAAGCAACTGAGTATCACATTTAACTATTGTTGTGTAGAGGGAAAAATCCCAGCTTATCTTAAAAAAACAATAGGTTTGAGTATATATATTTTTTAAAAAGTGAAACCTAATAATTCCTCTTGGAAACTGAGTCAAATTGCTCAGACTCCTCTTTTAGTTCATGAACTTAGCAGTGATAAAACAAAAGGAAATGGATTTGCAGAATTTTTGATTCTGGTGCATGCCTTTTATGAACAGAAATAGACTCTGAGAACTGCCTTCTGCAGGCATTATTTCTGAACGATTTCCATAACATTTCAAGTAAAACATCCATTTTTCCTCTGCCTGCCTTGTAAACACCAATCTGAGAGTCAAGCCAGATACTCTGCTCTTTCCATGCAGTCGCAGAGCCCAGTCCCACACCCAGAGCAGTTCCAGGAGCTAGTGGAGATGTTCCTGGGAACATCTTTGCTGCATGAACAGGCCACCTTCATTTCCTACTCAGTTACTACTGCCTCACCTCACTCTCCTGCTCTCTGAAATAACATTTCAAGCTAATAAGTCTACTTCTGCTCTAGTGAGAAAAACTGGGGCCTTGGAAGATTTATTAGCATCAGACAAGGTAGCTGGACAATGGTGCTGGAGTTGAGGGGGAATATTTTGCAGAGATCTGACTGCTGTCCCAGAAGAATGGACTGGTCTTCACGATGACCTTACCCATCTGTGCCTGAGGTTCAGGAACTGGCTGTGTCCAGGTGCTTTGTCCAAACTCTCCCTCCCTGTTACGCCCATATCAGTTGTGATAACTGCTGTCTGCACAGGACAAGCAAGGATACCTTGGTCAAAGAAGGTTAGCGTCAAACTATATGTGTGAGTCAGGGTATCATGCAAGTTTATTTCTACTAAAGCAAGCAAAGCCAGGACGCGACAGGAGCTAAAGCCCTGGTTAAAATAAAGTTTTTCCTGAGTAAGGTTTGTAGCTCAGGCCTTTAATACAAACCAAGTCAAGAAAAATATGTTTGACTCAGCACCAGACTAGCTATTTTAAAAGCTTTGAACAACACCTCTGATGTGAGTGACCTTGAAGACATTTTGAATTCCTACAGCAGCTTTGCAGGGTGGTTTCCTAGGAAATTTATAGCAGTGGTAGCAAAAGCAGCACAAGCAATTCAGAAAAGCAAATAAGTAGATACAGACCTGCACTTTTCAGTGGGAGTAAAATGCAGAGCCAGAGAAAGAACAGAAGAATTCCGTGTTACCTAAATTATAGTACTTATTAATAGATAAGGTGTCATTAACACATTATTAATTCCTGAGGGACAATAGTGTGTAACTGTTGTTATATATCATAACTATAGTGTATAACAACCATAGCAGCTTTTACTGATTGGCTTCAACTTGCCAGGAGGACAGACTAGGTAACTAGCTGCTGTATATTCTCTGCAAGCACATTCTCGTAGGCTTTCTCCACTTTCCATGGTGCTACAGGCTGCTGCCCTCCCTCCTGGCCACTGCAGCCACCCACTGTCCTCCCCAGCCGCACCACCCCTGCCACCGCAGGGTTCGGGCTTCTCTGATCCTGCTGCCCACCCCTCAGCTCGCAGCTCTGTTAAGAAAGTTCCCAATATATCACCTTGCAGCCATTTAATAACCTTTTCAAAATGGTGTCTTAAACACACCTTTGTACAAAGAAGAGCAGAGAAATATTCAGGGTTGGTTCCACCTCCAAAGCAATTTTGGAAGAAGTATCTGCAAACACTGACAATGTCCCCTTCATGTGTTTCTTTATGGACTCATTGCCACCAAAGTATTTCTTCCTGTTACTCCTGCATGAACATGTCAAATTTTGGTAATGCCTCAGAAACTGCAGGAATATTTCTGAAGGTTTGCTTCACCCCTGTCTTTGTCCTCTTCCTCCTCCAGCCATCCCCAGTGCCCTGTGAGCCCCAGCACCTGTGGCCCCAGTGCCAGCAATGCCTGATGGTCCTATAGCCAGTGCAGGAAGACCTGAGGGAGGCTGAGTTCATACTGATTTTGGGGCTTTTGGGCATTTCAGATAACCTTACCACAAGCTCGAGCTGACTTTTGCTTTGGTGGTGGTGGTGCTCAGTGGTCCCCATTGTTCATCTGTTTTCAGCCCCGTTACTTGATTTGCAAGGTGATTTACAATCTTTATTCTATTCTGCGTGGAAAGCACAAGTGGTAAAAGGACAGGGTCAAGGGTCTTTTAAAGAGACAAATGATCATAGCTCTGTGACAAAAGTCTGAAGACTTTTTAAGATTCTGGGGTATCAGAAGTCATCCTAGGAACACATTGACCTACTCATTTCAAGATACGCTGTAAAAGAAAATTAACTACCTGATGCTTTTCCTTGTCCAGCGCTGTAAATATTTCATATTCATGTTTCATATTTTCCTGTGACCACATATTGTTATACCTCCTTAGCAATAATGAACAGCACTTGTTGCATCCACAGCTACAGGGCCTCAAAGCTTTATCAAAGACTGATATTTTGGTTGATCTTCAAAATCCTCTAGGTACAGGATCTGTCCGTGGCATCCTTTAGTTTAATACATCAAATGTGAGGTAAGAGGCAAAGGCACTGATTGGAAACTGGAAACACAATTATCTGGGTGCCCCATTTCCCTTTTTAAAGAGGTTTAAACACCTCTTGGTTTCTGCAGAGGTTTAGGGACCGCATCACCTCTCTCTGCAAAGCCTGAATGTGGCAGTATGCCTGCCATGGGATGGTGTGCAAGCCATAGAAAGGGCCATCTTCTGGGGACGCTCAGCTCATGCCCTACAACAGGGGGCCAAAGGGGTTCCTCTTCAGTGTCCTTAATATTCTAATGCTGGCTTTTGTGTGCATTGGGTGCCATGGCCTCTCTCCTCACTGCAGCAGGGCCTAAGGGCCAGCACATCCCTGACACCATGCTCAGGGCAGTGACCAAAGCCAGCCTGGACATCTTTGAGTGCAGGTATGCCCAAGACATGGGATGGAGAAAGTCAGGAGAAATGCCTGAGACACAGGTAGATTCAAATTCAGGTACAGAGAGAGTTTAGAAGAGGAGGAAAGCAAGACAGATGGATCATTAAGTAAATAGCAGCACACACAGTCTCTCTTTTCTTACCCTATTACAAAACAATGTGATTTTCTAGTGAGAGATCATGGGACAGACCAGAGGCGAGCCAACAAGTGACTTGCATAATAAGTTTACATTAAAGGATGAGAGGCCAAAACACCCTGTAACAAGGATACTACAGAACAGTTTTAATAACATATTCCAAACTTCCTGAGGTTGTTTATACCTTACTTCAGACTGATTAAATACTTTTTCTTGCATGTGGACTCATGTGAAATACCTTTCAACTACTGCTCAAAGATCTGGGTGTAGAACACAGCACACACTTTCTCAGCTAAGGACAGAAGTTTGCTTAAGCACCTCAAGAAAAAAGCCAGTCACTTAATTACAAGATTCAGGGTATATTCCAAAGCATTTCCTTCTATAAATTAACATCTCAACCAGGAGATTAACTGTTATTTTTAGAGTAATTTTATGGCATATTTGTTCTCCTGCAATTTTTTCTTTCTCAGACATTAGAAGTGCTCTGGGTGTCAATGAAGAGCTGTGAAATGTCACATGAAAATAATTATTCTGACCAGAAAGAGGGACAGATTCAATTCTGCACCTGGATGTATGCTCTTGCAAACCCCACTGATAATGGCACAAAGTTCAAGAGTTACAACCAATAATCAGACCCAAAGTCATTACAAATTGAAACTAGTTACTAATGAATGACTTGTTTGGTGAGCCATATGAAAAAATATGGTGTTTTCAGTACAGATCCTAGAAGACAGATGTCCACATTTCAGAAATTACTTCCAAACTGGTGCTACTTGGCACTCTCAGAAGAGAGGAAAAAAGATTTGAAAGAACACTCTTCATCTAAAAACGTATTTGTGTCTGAACTATATTTGTCTACTGTATATGGCCTGTGAAATTTTGGAGGAAAGAATAATTTCTACAGCTGTGTTGTTGACTGGGGCAATCTTTAGACCTCAGAGATTCTTGAATGCATCTCACCTAAACTGATAAAAGCCAAAAGAGAATGCAGCTATTCTTAGTTTTACTTCTTCCACAGAGTGTTGCAGCCCTTTACCCAAGCATCTCTCCACTTGTTTCCAGCTCTTCTGATTTACTGAATTTCCCCAAAGTTGCCAGATGAGGATGCTAGTACAAAGGATTCAAAATGTCCCCTGCAGGCTCAGGCTTCTTGAGCATTTTTCATGGTCCTTTGCACAGCTCAGAGACTGGAGAAATTTCCACACCCAAAGGGGAGCTCCACAGAGCCTCAGGCTTGGCACATATTCAGAGTGAAGGAGAACCCAATTCTGCCCTGCTTTCCTCTGTACAAGGAGATTCGTAACTGCATCCCTTCCCCGGGAGACTCTCTTATCCTTGCAAACTGTTACACAGCACTGAAAGGCCTCAGCAGCCTCTCCCCTTGGTGTGGTCTCACTTTGCACATTACACTGAACATGAATTGCTCCAGAGGGAGCGTTACAGTGCAAAGATTGGGGCACCCAGGTGGGAGCTGGGACACAGAGCACCATCAGCGCTAATAAATATTTAATCTTCGTATGCAAAGTGTAACAGCTTCATTGAGAGAGACTCTGCACCTGCCAGCTCTGCTCAGCCCAGAGCCTGCTCAGCGAGGGCTGCAGGAAGACGAGGCTTGAAGCAGATGGCAGAGTTGAACTTGGATCACCCAAACCATAAGCATGTGCTTTAGTCAATCTGTACATTCAGCCCAATTAGTGAATAGTGCCAGATCTGCCAAAGCCGCATTTTTCTCACGCTAAATGATTGATCAAAACAAAAGAAAACATCTCACCCAGGCTCACCAGTCAGTCTTGCTGCTGATCATGGCCCCACAGGCAGTGCCAGTGTTTCACAACAGTCGCTTTCTTCAGCTGTCAGCGCACATCCTTTAGACACCAGCAGGAAATAAAGCACAAAACTGGAGACAGGAAATTGTTTAATGATAGAAATTGGCAAAGACAGGTGTAATCCTCAAGCTACTTTTAGCTCATTTTCGGAAATACGCAGGTATCATTTTGACAGCACGCTTTTAACAAAAAAGGTAGAGATTTCCATGCTAAGATGTGTTCTTAGAGGACCTAGCCCTCATTCTGTTGGTAAATTGTGTGTCAGTCACAGCTGGGATGTGAGTTTTTGTGAATTCAGTCTAGAAAAGGACATTTTAAATTCAGCTTTCAGTGCCTTTTAATGCTGTTGTTGTATGACAGCTATGGTGTGATACAGATTGAAGGAAGTCTATTAGTACCTGCCCTTGATTTCACAGCCTCTGTATAAACACCACCTTTGCCTCTGATATTGGCCTTTCCTCATTTACAGTTGCTCCTTTGCTGCAAACTTGGAGCCAGGTTTAACTTTGGTTCATTTAATCTCTAGCACCTTCCCTAGCTGTGGACTTGTCTCTGCTCTTTTCCTGCCTCTTCTCATTAGCCCAAGACACCCAGCTTTTCTTCTCAGTTCCCCATTTCTCATTAATTTATTTTCCAAGAAGCAAAAAGTGAAAATAATTATACAACAAAAACCCCAGGAAGCACCAAATTAAAACCAGGGAGCTGATTTGTGTCCTGAGAAGGCTCCACGGTCACAGTCCTCTACTGCTCCTCACTGTGACCAAGAAGCCTCCTTGACAGCTTTGACACAGAGAGAGAGAGCAGCTGTAGGAAAAAAAAGGACAAACATCACCCCTCTCCAGCTGTGCCTTCACATACACAGACAAATCCTGCTAGGAAACGACATGGAGCAGCTAAAGGAAATGGACTTTAGAGATACAAAACGCTCCTCACTGCCTCGCTTGGAATGGATGAGATGAAAGAGGAAGTGTCAAATCCAAACCAGACCCTGCACGTACACCTGCGACTGTGTACACACAGCCATCTGAACCTGCAGAAGATGAAAAGCAGACCTACAACTCAGTTTGATAAGGGAATATAGGTATTTATGTTATTATGTGCTAATGACTGCACACAGGACAGAGTATAAACCTGACTTTGTGAAAATGGGGGAGATAAATAGACATTAATTATGGCTTTCTTACAGTTCTGCTTTATGGGTGTGAATATCTGAGACTGAAGGCAGTGCCTGAATCTCCTATTCCATATAGCTCCTGAACTTACTTTCAGTTTTATTCAGATTGCCACTAGTTATTAAAGCTCAACAGGCAAATTCTAGAATTATTTAGCAACAGATTCTGGGATTCTCATTTTTAAACAGTTACTAGTAAATTGAAAAAGACAGGAGAAATTATTTTTTTCCCTGACAAAGCATGTAACTGAGTATACAACTCTACTTAATCAGTTGAATGCTGGTGGTTTTCCCACAGAGTGAATTTCTGGAGAAGCCCTGTAATCTGTGAACTCCTGTGGACTTCTGGCCCAAGAGTGGGACTGGTGATGTGCTGTATCAGATTCCTTTGCCATGTCTCTGTGACGGATGGTGAAGTCCCAGCTACTGGAATCACAGCTTGTTCACTTTCATTTGTGCATTGCTAACTGTCATCATTAAAGATAAACAGCATCACGTTTTGTGATGAAAGTCCATCAAGTGGAACTGAAAGAACCCAGCATGTTTTGTCTTGGTTTTAAATCTTGCCTTGGAGGATCAGCTTATGACTCCTTGTTGTTTGGTACAGCAGTGCTTCAGGTCTTTTATTGAGCGCCATAATCATTTTGCGTCCTAGAGATCAGTCAGGGTTAGTAAGGTCAGCCAGTGAGGAGCAGATTGCCCACTATGTAATCAAGACAGACTTCAAGTCAAAATTTTTCTATGCCAGTAGGAATATTTCCAGACTTGTACTAGAAGATGAATAGGGATGAAACAGCATATGAGGACTTTTTTAATAAACCTTTGATAATATTTTGGAAACAGAGATGAAAATGTGCCTTCATTTACAAAGGATCGAAGAGTCACGAATTGAGGAACTGGAGATGATATTGGGACACTGGTGCATATTGTCCATTTATCGTTTTGATAATACTGTTTCTCTGCTTTGTCTGTCTCTTCTTCAGTTGGCAGCTCTTGCATCAAAATGCACATTTTTAAAGATACAATCCCGCTGAGTTCCTGCACAGTTACTCACATGTATGGCCCTTCAAAATCTGTAGGTTTTAAACCCAAGGCCAATCTGTGATTCAAAGTATTGCAGTGAGCACAGAGCAAAGTACCTCAGTGAGCACTGAGCACAGCATCCGTGTCCTCCAGAGCAATGTTCAGGCAAATGACTCACAGCACCTGCAGGGAGGGAAGAAGGAGTCAAACTGATTTTCCAAAGTACTGATCACTGACATATCAAGGGGGTGATGTGGCCTTAAGGGAGAGGAAGGACAAGAAAGGACAATAGAATTGTTAGTCTGTGACTTCCATAATTATATGTTTGCAGAATTAGGAGGGAGAGAGGGAAGCAGGAAAGACAAGTATTTATCAGTTGCCACCTTCTGCTTGTTGCATGCTAAGGAATCTTTCTGCCAATTTCTTTGCAAAAAGAGCTCAGCTTGCTGAAATCTAAGGTGGGGAGATTATAATGGGACAGGACATGGGCAAGCCCAGCCACTGCCGACGGAGCCCCTGCTCCTCCAGCTCTCCCAGGACCTTCTCGTTACCTAACATCCTTTGCTTTCATTACTCTGTCCAAAACAATAACTGCATTTTCATGTAAAGTGTTCTCTGCTGAGAAACTGTGGCCCTTTTGAGCAGATATATAGCTGTACAGTCACATATTTAGCAGGATTTATTATACAGAATTACTGACAAATAAGATCACATGCAAAGGTTGATAAGCTAAAACTGCATTTCAGCAAACCATTTTTTATGTAGTCATGACAATGTAATGAAAAGTTTGAAAGATGTACAATTTCTGCAATAAATGAATGTTCACTTTTGTTCTGAAGTATTAGTACTTGTGTGTAGACTTTGAGCACTTCCAATCACAGAGCTACTAAAGCCAGAAGAATTCAGATGGTTAGCAAAAATGGCATGTCTTCAAGATGTGTCTGCTGTACTAAAAAGATTTGATCTCAAAGGCTGTGGGTCATGCAAGATAGATAATAATTGATTTTATTATTTATTTTATTTATTGTTATTTTTGGATGGTTTCTATAATTTTCAATTATTTTTTTACTATCTTCTATTTTCCAGATTCATTAAAAAATTAGGACCTTGCAAACATTCCCAATATTTGGAGTGCTTGTCTATTCAAAGAGAGAGAAGGTACAGTTACATATATATAAATACAGACAATCCAATCCCATGACTTCACATCAGGTTCAACAATATAATAATATAAAAATAATAATCTGACAGTATTTTAGCTGCTGCATGGCTACTTGATATAAAACTCTAGGTAAAATGAAGAATGGGTGACCTGGGGAGTTGACAGGAGGATCAGCTGTCAGCTGTTCAAACCTAGCCCAGGCTGCTGACAGCAGTAGGGGTAGTAATGGAACTACCACTGCCATTACCTTCTGGCAGCTGTTTGACTGGAGTAAAATGAGACAGTGGACTACTCCCTTCATTTTAGGTTAACCATTCCTCCGTTTTTTAGACAGTGCCAAAAAAGCTCTCAGACCACTCCCCAGAAGAGAGGTGTCAATGCACAAGACTTGGCGAGGATGTCTTGAGTGATGGTAAGCACATCCAGAAGTAAGAGACTTCAAGCCAGAATCTCAACATCCTCTGAGCCCTAAAAGAGCATCCTTCAATGCAGTGGCTTCTGCTAAGGTTTTGTGAAGGTCTCCTGGTGATATCCTTAAGACTAAACCCTCAGTTGTCCCTCTTGGTGATCCAGGAGTGTCACACTTTTGGACTTACTGGTTTTGACCAGAGTCTTGCTGAATGCTCCTGTGTGAATGAGAACAGAGGTGCTTTGCCCTGGACATGGTGACAGGGTTTAATCCCTGCTAGGACTCTAGGATGTGTCCTATTATGATGTTTATCCTGTCTAGTGCTTATATGGCACCATTCCCTCTCCCACCACCTACAACTGTACAGGGGTCCTTCTACCTTCCTCACCAGCAGTACATCCAGTTGCCACCTCCTGGTACTGGAGAGGTCTCCTGGAACAGAGCTACTGTTCCCCCCACACCATGAGTCAGACAGGCCTCATCAGTAGAGCCAGCGTTATGTGTGTGGCTGAGGGACCGCATCAGGAGCCTGGGGGCAGCATGATAGACAGGCTGCTGGAATCAGATATATAGTACTGGAGAGAGGAGAAGACCGGGAGGCAGGTTTGCCATGAGCCACTGATCAGCAGACATGTAAGAAAATTCTTCTTTTCTGCTGACTTAGTACTCTCACAAGCTTCCTGCTCACTCCTTGGGGCAGGAGAAGAAGATAACTTGAGCTGTATAGTGACAAAATTCAGTGCTGGCACAGCAGAGCTCCCCTGTCTGAGATGGTCTCAGGATTAACATGTAGCAGGTTGGCAATGTCTTTTATGAGCCCTGTCCACACGGCTGGCAAAACCCAGGCAGCACTGGCAGCATCTCTGACCGACGTGAAGTTGTAAGGCCATGGTGGGGCTCAGAGCCCTCCTTCACACTACTCCTGGGCCATAAAGGTGAGGTGCCCACGGGCAGGGAGCAGCGGGTGGGCAGGCGTGTGCCCACATACAAGCACCACTGCACTCCGCTCACACACGTGAGCCCTTGTGTCAGGGACTCTCTCGGGAAAGGAGGCTCTCGCTGGCTCTCAGAGCCGACCGACACAGGGCAGAGCAGGGGAATAAAATGCGTCTTTCATGCCTGGGCATCCCTTATCCACAGCCTGAGCAGCATCCTGGCAGATACAGCTCTCGTGCCCCTATCCTCTCCCAGCATTTATTTGGAACCTCAGGAGGGAGGAGGTAAAGGTGGATTTCAACTGGGTCAAAAAAACCCAATAGCTTGCTTTTTGCTCCGTAGCAAAAATGGAATTTTCAGAAGAAAATCTGAATACCAAAATATTCAAGCCAAAAAATAAAGTTTTTAATTTTTGGCAGCTCAGGACAGGTTTGGGCTGCTCAGTTTTTGACAGTAAAGCAACATATATTCGCACCATTTTTTTCGTCTTCTTTTACAGTATGCTGACATTTTCAAATGCATTTTCTCTCGAAATGCAGTTTCTCTTGAACATTTTCAACAACGCTTTTTCACGGTATTTAGTTCTCAGGGTTTCTCACTGCCAGGGGAGCAGCCGAGGATCCAGGGAGGAGCTGTGGAAATGCATTAGCTATGCCAGCTCTCAAGAGCAGCTTGAAGTGGCACTGGACCCCTTCGATTCTGGCCCTTGGCAGTGGCTGGTGTTGTCCAAGTTTGAAGTGGGGCAGAGATGCAGCAGAGCTCCCAGCCCACCTCCGGGGGGAAGATGAAAAGTGTAAGCACAGGATAAAAGAGCCAAGTCAAATGTACCTTTGATCAAATGGTGCAGTCTTATCAAGACATCACAAAAAACAGACTATGTCATGCCCCAGCATTGTCTCAGTATGTGTGCCAAGCCTTGCAGCCAAGAAGGAGCATGTCCTGACCAGCCCACAGCTGTAAGAGAGCCTGGACAGTCCCCTGTACTTGCAACCAAAGGCAGTGCCACAAGCCTCCATGTTGCTACATTACATTGTAGTTGGAAATGCTATGGAGAGTCCTCTATACATTCCTGCTTTTGCATACATAAAAATCAAGGGCAAGCAGCTCTGACCCAGTCCAGGAAGGGCTGGCAGTGGCAGCCCTCCTGCTCTTCACAGAGCAATCTCTCTGAGGCAACCAACAAGGAGACGCAGCTCAAAGAAGCATGAGAAGGTCTTGTGACAAAGTGAGAAAACACATTTAACTAAATTCACCTGCATTTTTTTTCTGAATAGAAGTGTTATGCCTTTTTCTTTTTCCTAAAGGCATCTATTCTCCTTCAGGCCAGTCCTCCTCCATTGCCTTCTAGCCAGAGGAGTTCCTGCTTCATATGCAGAGCATCGGAGTGTTGCATACACATAACCGGAACTGCCACAGGCAGACACCAGGAACTACATTAAAAATGATTAAAATATGCTTATGAAATCCCACTTCCCTGCTCATTCAGCCCAGCAGACTAGAAATGATGGGGTTTCTGAGCTCCTCTGAGCAAACAGTGTGAAAATATAAGTCTTGGTTTGGTGCACGCCCAGAGTGTTGAACTAATAACACTTGTCTCATATGTAAGCAGCTGCAAAACCTGATATTTACACAAGGATTCACAGAGATGAGAAAAGACTGCTTTTTTTTTTTTTTTCCCCTACATGACAGGCTCTGGTTCAAATGGGAATTAATTTGGGAAAACCCTCTGGTTTGTATCATACAGCATGCCAGGTTAAATGACTAGAGTAGACTCTATTTTTTGGATAATTGAAGATTAGCTTTAGAGCATTGATATCTTTCCCAAATCAGTATAGGAGCATTTTTACCTACCAAAGCACCCCTCATTTTGCATGTCAAATAGACTGTGAACAAAGTAGAACTCTAACAGCACTCAGTCAACGAGATCACAAATGCACTTGGTATAAATACAATTGCACCTAAATACGCTTGCTGGCGGGAGCTGCTTTTTTGCAGAGCTGTCTCTGGGAACGCACACATGCTTGGCTTACCTTCAACAAGGTGGCTGCAATTTCAAAGCTTAGAGCTGCCTTTAAATAGGCCTTTCTAAGACATAGGTATCAGCTGGCACATGCTTCTGCTGGCAACACAAGGGCTGTTGTCTCAGCCACCCAGAAGTAATATGCAAAAGATGGCTTTTATGAGGCCGATTAGTAGAGCTGGAAAACACAACCCAGGTTTTAGCTGCCCAAGCCCTACCTCAAGACCTGATGTGAGTTTCTTCTCATTTTTTTCAGATTTATCAGGTGGCCTAATAAATTACATCCCCCTTCTTACAAGCTTGCATCACTTTTATAGAGAAATGATGAAGCAGATGATGGTCCTGCTGGCAGAGTGCAGCAGAGCTAATGGCAGGGTGGATACAGCAATGTCTGATACATCAGATTGCTGCAGGGAATAGCTTGCAAACTCAAGCTAACCTCCAACCCACATGCCTTCTGGGGGTTACAGTTTGGGGGTCTTGATACATGCATTAGGCTGGTGCCAACTATTTTTTCAAGTATCACAAAGGCACATGAATCTGGCCCTCAGCTCAGCAGTGCTTCTAGTGCCTCATCTAGCACCAGCACAACACTAGAGCAACAGAAGAATGAATGCAGAGAAACAGACTTTGTCTCAGGTGATATTAGGATATCTAAGGTCTCACTTCTTACCACATTTAAAATCATATTTTATTTTAAATCCCTCCCTCTCTCTCCACAAGAGGTAAGTTTTTTGAGGCAAAAGGCAGAGTGCCCTTCAGCATTATCAGGGATAGCAAAGCAGTTGCCAGTCTCATCCTGTAAAAAACTATGATTATCACAATAGGTTCAAAGTTCTTCCAAACAAAACAGCTGGAGCTGATGGACACTGTATGTTCTTCCTATTGCTTTAAGAGGTCCAGCTGCTCTGCCTCTGCGGTGGCAGTACATCTGTGTTGCTGTGCAAGCAAAAACAGAGAAAGACGAGGAAAAGAACAGTTTCACATATTTTTGTCTGTTGCTTCCATCTTGTGGTCAACTCGGAAAAGAAAACTTTGGGTCTTTATTTCAGTAAAGTTATTATTAACAAATGAAAGGAAACACTGAATTTTTTAGAGGTGGTTCTAATCCTTACCTCCAGTTTTTTGTCTGGGAATGAATTAGCATTAGAAGTTAGATTTTCCCTTTGAAAAGAATTGAACATCAGTGCTGGCAGAGGAAGGGGCTGGTGCCTCCTCTGCCACACACTGTTTTGGTGTCACACAAGCTGCTGTGCCGAGGGGTGCAGGACAGAGACGGCGTCAGGAGGACAAGCCCATGAGTGCTGAGCCCAACCCCTTACCTTGCTGTAGGCAGCAGTGATGGGACTCCCATGGAGTATGGACTCTGCTTCAGCTGTGGGCTTCGTGAGCTAGCCCAGATCCATGAGATGACTTTATCTCTTCATTGTTTTTGAACCGACAAAGGCTTTTGTTTGTTTCTCTTTCATTTTTTCCTGGGGATTATGCCAGCACACAGCTCCCATATTACACAACCTCTAACAATGGAGATGTTGATGGGACACAGCGATCTTGCTGAGACAGTTGCAAAGGCACTATGCCTCAGGTTTCCAGAGCCACTGGGAGCATCTCAAGGTGGCTGGACAACTTCTTTCTGGCTGGTGAACCTGCTGCTTCCTTTTTCCACCATTCATAGAAATACAGAAGCTTAGCCAAAAATCTTTTTACCTGCATAACCTAAAGCCATTCCCTTCCTATCCTCCTGGCCAGAAGCCTTCCCTTCTCTGTTCCTGGCACAGTGCTGCTCTCTCCCAGCTCCTCTTTCCTGGGCAGACTGCCTCTGCCATGTGCCAGTGCACTCCCTTGGTAGATTTCCAGCCAAATACTTGCTGAAATGGGGCTAATACTATAAATAAATAAATAAATAAATAAATAAATCGTATTATTATATATGCTACACAAATACAGCCTTGAGACAGGGAGCAAGATGATGTGGGGAACTCATGTCAGACCCCCAGTCTGCTGGAGCAAGGGGCTAGACTTCTGCTCAAAATTGATCTGCTTCAGCAAGAAGGTGAGAAGCTCACTATCCATGCTCCCCAGCATGGACAGATATGCTCACAGGCACACACAGCCATACCCTGTGCTTCTGAGAATGATCTGTACCCAGGCTCTTGCATAGAAAGAGATTTCGGTACCCCCACCCTTTACCCCACACAGCAGAAATAACGAGTCCATTAGTCCTCATGTCTCACACAGCTGCTGAGCTTCCAGAAGAGCAGGTGCACAGCTGAGCAGGATGTAAGGGCACAGGCACGTCCAGGACTCTTTCCTGTCCCCCTGGGGTGACAGGAAGTGCTGTGTGTCCATGCAGTGTTACAGGATAAAGAGTCCTTTCATCAAGGAGGCTGCACCCCATTTGAATGAGGAGGGGTGGATGTTAGAGAGTTCATCACCCAGCAAGTTCCCAGCAAGAACAGTGACCACCCCAAGGACAGAAAGTTGCTAACCCACCTATCCACAGGGCATTCCCACAGCCAGCCTTGCCCGGCTCCCACTGGAAAACCAAGACAGGCTTTTGTGCAGGAAGTGCAGCTGTCAAGTTTACTCTGATTTCAGGTTGAAATCTTGCAAATCTTCTCAAATTCACATTCAGTTACATACACTGTGTAAAACTGATTACTGTGGGAGCACAGAACCATACTAAAAATCTGATTTGATTTACAAAGGAGGTGAGTTCAGCACAGGTTCAAAAAACCCTGTACCCAGAGGCCTTTCCTGAGTGTGTGCAGACCAGCAGGCATCAACCCCCCCAGCACACATGGTGCCAAGGCCAAGGGTTTCATCTTGTGCAGGGAGCCCAGTGCCCACCCACCCACCCAGTGCTGGAGCACCGCACCTGCTGTGTTTTGGGAGATAATATGACTCCCCACGGATGTCACTTGCTATCCAGGTCATTTGCTGCCAGCACTTCCTCACTATACCCACTGGAAGGGCTCAGAGACACGCTTGTCATTACTGCCTGATGCCTTTGCAGGGAACTCAACCAAAAACCTTTTGACGGAAAAAAATCCCTGAGCAAGACTGATTCATTATAACCATCTTTCAATAAGTGAGTATAGACCCCTCACATATCCTTAAATTATATATCATTTATTGAAATATAGAGATCTTAATTTACAAGATTTTTTCAAAGACAAAATATCAACAGGGGCATTTTTGAAATACATTTTGTGCCTACCATCACTCAGGCCAGTTTGCCCTTCTTCAAACATTTCACAACAGCCATCATTTTGGAAACACTTCCTTTTTTATTATTCTAAAATATAACTTTTGGACATTCAAAGTGCAACAGTTAACGTGCCTGTGGAATATATCACAGTAAAAAAAAAATATTAACAAAGGCAGTGATATAGCTGTCATAAATGTTTTGGCAGTATTCTAGAAGTCTATATAAAAATACTTATATACATATTGATGTATAACATCATCATATCTCACGTCCTTCATCATGTAATAGGACCATTTTGTACAAGTTGCAGACCACGCTGTAAGGAATTGGTGGGCCATTCCAAATCAAAAGCTGCATTTCATAGGATAACACTGATTGTCGTTATACAATTACTGTAGCAAAAGATTTGGGAATATCTCTTCCAGTGGCTTCTCAAAAAGTAAGCCATAAAAAAAAAAGTCTGTAATACTGATAATATTGTGACATTAAACAACTCATTCTCTCACACTTCTCCCTCTGCAGTAAATATGCTGTCTTCGTCTCCTTCTCATTCCAGTTTCCAGGCCAGCTTATCTGATTCCAAGCCTGCAGTGAGCTGGGTTTGGCTAGACCCCTTCCATGGATGCAATTCATCTGCACAATACTCATGACAAGATGGAGAATTAACGCTACCATGTACCAAAAAGTGAGCCAGCTCTGGTTCACCCTTTGAGTCTAGCCTGCGATGCACTGTGAGATACAGAATGAAGCTGGTGAGGGGAAGGCAAATCTGCATGAAAATGTCCTTAGGTTCCAGTAACTGATATAATAAAACATGCTGGGGCTGATTTTCAAACCCCGAAGAACACTAGGCCGTGTGCAAAAGCGCAGGTGAAATTGCTTGCCTAATTTGGATGTGTAGTTGTAAAGACTACACATGCAAATAAAGGCACGTATGGTCTCAAGTGGCCATTCAGATATCTGAGATATCCATAGACAATTTGTGTTTCCTCAATTCATAGTTCATAACTGGAGGGAGATTTCACATCGTCTCATCTGTCCTGGCTATATCAAGAGTCTGTGTTTCACAGTTGTCCCCATACAGAGCTCAGTGACATGTTTGGATAAAGCATGGTCCCAGGAAGACACTTGGTCTTGATCTGTCAAATGCAAGAAGTAGAGAATGCACCATCATTCACTGTTCCTTCTGATTGTCAGCTTCCATCAGGGTTAAAAATGTGGGGGCTCGCTTCAGGTCCTATTTTCACATTTGCTGTGGTCTTGTACATGGCCTCAGCCAGGTGGCAGTTTGAAACCCAGACCCAGAATTATTTGCCTGTGCGGCATCCCACACCGTAACACTGCCAGTATTGCATTTGCTTTTATTTGGTCCATAACTGTCCACAATAAGTGAAGTCAAGGGGACTTACAGAGCTTTTTGTAGGGCCATTTGAAGGTAAACTGTAGTTTAACATGGCAGCATGTTCTGTCAGTCACTGCCAGTCTGTCTTTCACACTTCCTAGGAAAATACTGCAACACAGGAATGAGTTTGCACCATATTTGCATTGTTTATGTAGTACCAGAGGCTGGGCACATCCTGCGAGGTGCTCATTGCACTGAATTAAGGCGAAGTTTGAAAGATGAGTACCAGAAAGGATGGGGCCCTTGGCAGTGGTGCGGTTTTTTTCACATGTAAGTCTTCCGAAGCATCATATCTCAATAACACATTGTACAGTGATAGCAGTAATCATAATACTTTGTTCATGTAAGTGGTGTCAAAAACCAACAATTGCAGGCTGAGAGCAGGTTCATTTTCATGCACCTTCTTCCAGAAAACACTCCTAGAGGCATTTACCTTTTGTAGTTACAGTCTGCAAACACAATAGAGCTTTCTGCTCCTGTTTAAACTTGAAAACTAAGACAAGAAAATTTGCTGCAGAATTATTTCTGCTTATTTGAACTCGAGTTTCAGTCTAGGAGATATGTGTTTATTCCTTGAGCAGTTCAAATATCAAATCAATTCTTCACAGCTAACCCCAGGATAAGATTACTTTTGAGTACCCATGAAACACTAATAATGGGATATTGCTGGTGGTTTATCATAATCTTCCATTCCCCAGCATCTTGGAAATCTGTCATAATTTTTTTTTAATTTAAATTTTTAGAACCTCACTTAGTCAGAGGAAAACTAATTGCTTCTAGTATATCTGTTTAGAAAAGCTACTCAGCTCATACAAGAAAAAAAAACCTTAAATTTTTTCTCCATGTTAAAGTAGTTTTAGCTAACCACAACAATTACCATTCTGTGTAGATCAATAAAAAAAAGAATTGTTTCATAAAATTTTTTGGGCTTGAATTTTCTCCCCTGCACTTAAAAAAGTTTTTTGATACTGTGCTTTTACTGAAGGACAATGGATTGTAAAATATACATTTAGTGTTACTGAAAACAGTAGTAGTATTATCTTGAAAACAGCTACCTTCTATAGTTAATAAAGACTTACTAGGTTTCTAACACCTATTATAGACTGACTTTTAATTATCATTATTATTATCATTATTATTCCCCTTTACTTGCATTAATGGTCAAAAGTAACATGTTTTATAGTACCGGTCAGTCCCTTGTGGTTTTAGACCTTTTTGGTCCAAAAGTGGTTTTTGCATGTTCTTCAATTCACATGATAGTTCAACAGCAGCTGACATTGAGATTGATGGAGGAAGTACACAAAATTCGTGAGTGACCTCTTCTGAAATCCATGGCATATGTTCAATGTGCACCTCAAAAGATCCTTGAGTAGACAGTTATTTACATAATTACAATGGTGAAGTATTGCTGCAGTGGAAAATTGATCCATCAAAGTAATATGAATGCCCTTGAAACACAAAACTGGTCTGTTTGTGGCCTTTCCCTTCATCCTTCTACCAGTTCTAATGGCAAACAACACTGAGATGCTACTGAAGTACTGCAAGAAGCAACACTAAAAAAATCCATCTTCAACATGTCTCTTTCATTTATACTCAGGCTGATTCCTCTGCCCATTTCTGGGAGTTCCTCTCTACAAATCCACCTCCTCTTCACATCCTTGACGTTGCAATAAAGTGGTTTTCTGTATGGAGCAGAAGTCTGTAGACAGCACGGGAACCTTCCCCGTGTGCAGAGCTGGAAGGTGTCGGTGGGGTTACAGGAAGCTGTCCTCCACCAGGTCTGAGGAGTCGATCCCAATGTCGTCCATCATGTCAATGTCCTCAATGGTCTCGTCCTCTCTCTTGATGAAGGTAGAGCTACTGGAACCAGTTTCAATGGCACTTTCTTCAGATGTCTGTGAACTGGAAGAGACAAATTTATCTCAGAGATAAGGTATGTGGTGACTGTGGCTGGGTAAATACTCCAGTCTCTAGCAGAACTGAATTCTACCTCCCCAGATGCTTTCTGACCTACAGTGCAATCTTAGGTGATTACGACCACCTAAGACGTGACTTATCTTGTATATCAAAAGTAGTGAAGCACCTTGGAATTCAAAGGAGCAGGTTGTTCTTATGTTCCTCCAAGCACTTTCAGCCAGACACTTGTTGGAGAAATAGTTATATGACACTACTGTGACAATAGGTCACTTAGGTAAATCTAAGCGGGTCAGGTGAAAATAAGATAGCAATAACAAACAGTAACATAACAGAGAGAGGTAATATTAATTATGGTAATATTATTAATTAATTTTGATAGTACTTTCAGGGACTTCTTTCTTCCGTCTCTTGAATAATGCACAAAAATATACCAAAAAAAGAGACATTTCTAGGTTGCTGATTCTATATACTATGCATTAAGTGCTGAATTAAACCTGCACCATTCGTAATTAGGGTCACACAGTGTTGTGTTGTAGTGGAATTGGCCATGCAAATTGACAAGAGAGAAGTAAAAAGTTTTGGATACCCTGCTTTCATAGAAAACTGTACCATAGAAGGTACTATAAATTTGTCTCATACAAACAAATCAATCCTTTGAGATCTCATATGAAGCTCCAAGTTGTTGAGCTGTGGAGACAAGATGTGTTGCAAAATGTGCCCACAGAGCTACCAGACAGCCACTGTGACTTGACCAAGCTATTAAGGGAGTCCCAGAAACACACAGAAGCACCCTACCAGCAGTCCCCTTACCCTGGCAAGCACAAAACAGGCAAAAATAGTTTTTTCCCATTGGAAACACTTTGGCCAGTCATACTACCATATTTATATGCGATTCCCCCAATAAGTAGTTTCAAGAGAGCTAAGGAAACCATTTGCAGAGTGTGATGCTGGAAAGTGTAAATGGGCATTGCCAAACATGACCCCAAATTGTGACTATGGGCTACAGGATCTGTAAACTGCACCTACCTGTGTCTGTTTCTTTTGCCCAGCTCATCTTCAGAAACAGGGTCAATGTCAGGCAGGGGAATGATGTATCCACTGTCAGCACTCAGCCTCTGCTCATCAAACCCACTCTCCCTGTCCTTTAGCTTGTCTTCATTCTTGTAGGTTACACCAATGTAAGCATTGTCACAGTCTCCTCTCATGCGTGTGACAGCTGGATGATCACTTTTCAGGAAGTCCAGATGAATCTTCTCATAGCTCTGAAAATAATCATTTCAACCCCCTCATTAGATGCTACTCACTAAGTCTGCCTTTCTTCAGATGGGCAGCTGTGATTCATTAGCCTAGAAAATATTCTGCCCTATGAGCCAACAACACTGGATAGTGAAGTCCAGAATCTTCAACTGAAGGGAGAAGTGACACGTAAGTTTTAGACGATGCAGGAGCAAATGTGGTAGAACAAAGCAGACAAATAGATGGGAAAGAAGTGTAGGGAGAAGGGAGTTAAGGTAGGTGGGGAAAATTAAACACTGAATGATGGGGCAGGCACAACTTGTCCAGAGCTATCAGAAGTATGAGGGGAAAACTTGCTGGTGTCAGGGTCCAAAGAAGGAGACAGGGAGATTATACACATAAGCCAAGAAGTCCCTTTTATAGACTTATTTCACTGCCTACAAAATCCCATGAAAATATGTAGAACTAGTTCTCCAGTAGAAAAATTGAGTTGGTAGGATTTAATTAGACATGAAGAGTTCTGCTTCCCAGTTAATACTGCAGAACTGCTTCTCTCAGTAAGCTCGAATGAAGAAACCAAACATGCAATATCCCCATGCTAATCACGTAATTCACATAGGTTAGAATGTGCCAGTTCAGTGCTCATGGCTCTCGTGGCTGGAACAATGCTTATAATTCCCTCTGAAGCAGTATACAGAAAACACAAAGAAAATTGAAAAGAGCGAACCTTTTTATACTCTCCAGGCAACAAGCTCTCCACAATTTCACTCAAACGGTAGAAAGAAGGTCTTTTCTCTGGTTCACTGTTCCAGCACTTCACCATAATCTCATACCTGCAGATAAGATGGAAACCAGTTTAACCAGCTAGTAGAGGAACATAACTAAAGCCAAAATTCTCTGGAGACTGGCCAGGTGTGGAAAAGCCAAATGCACACATACACTTCATTGGTAGCGTGATCGGGTTTGGCCATTCGGTATCCACTCTTGATCTTATTGTAGAAAGTAGAATCAACCATCATGCCAGGATATGGTGTGCCACCTGCAGATAAAAGAGAAGCAAAAGTCCTACTCTGTACTTGACTATCCATGCAGAGTTCCCAAATATTGTCTTCCTGTTCATGTCATGAAGTGTTAATGCTATAATTTAACATGACATCAGAATGATTCTTTCCTAGCCAGTGTTTCACATCAGAGCTATTGTCTTGATGACATTAAGCCCTAACGTGAAACATTGGCTAGGAAAGATTGAAGTAGGTACTAGTTAGAAAAAAATACCATTACGGAGTTTATAGAATGTATAGGGGACAGAGATTGGATGATGCCTGGATAGGATCATCAGCCTGCATTTGACATGGCTGAGGTCACGGCTCTGCCCTGCCACTGCCTTTCTGTGAGAACTTAGCCTGGATACTTGCTCTGTCTGGCATTATTGCCTTTGGCACCTGTAGGACAGCTGAGAGTGACATGACCTGAGTAACACACCTCATCCTGGCCGCAAGCCCAAAGCCTTGGTGCAAGTCCCCTCCATACCCCACTCATCCCAGCCAGGCAGCTGGCTTTAGGCAATAGCTAACATGTCACATGCATGGGTTGTCAAAAAGTTTGGACTTGGCCCAAGCTGACACAGTTAACTGATAATTTGGGGCTGCAGCACAAAGACATCATTGCACTCATGCTCAGTTGTTGCTGATGTGTAAAAGGGTCATTCAAGCTGAAGTCAGCATGGTAGCAAGATGTTAGAATTGACCTTCTTAAACATCGCTGAGGGTATGTTTTACCCTCCAAGAAAAAACAACTTTCTCAGATGGAGGAGGCATACAATAATATTGCTTCAGAAACCTCAGCCCTTTCAAAAGCAGGATTTTCACCTAAAACTTGGCTTCGGAACATTTTTTACAGGTAGGGCAGTGAACTACAGTGCTTCACATCCTGAGCTATCTAACAGCACTCCTATGCCTCCAAGGGGTATTGGGGAATGGATATTTACAGGATCCTATAATGCCCAGAGATTACAGTAATTGATACCATAAATAGTGGTGCAACTGTTGTTTTCTGAGAAGCAGTTGTGTGACAACTTATTCTAGAAAATTACGTTAGGCTTGGGGTTTCTGCAGGGCAGCAGTAGATACCATACAGGCATGAGTAATTCTGCTGGCAGTAAATCTGGGCAATGCATGCTTGCTGAAGCGGGCCATCCACCCGTCCAGGAGGCTAATTAATGAGGCTGAGGAGAGAGCCAGGCTGTTCCCAGCTGGGAGCTGTACATTGTCTGCAACTGCTATATATTGTCATAACCACTTTATGCTGCCATAAAACAACTGTGTGAACAGTGTTGACCTGGAAATGAGAAATCAGTGTCCCAGAAGATTGACATTTATTTTCATTCTGTAATAGGACTAAGACAGGCTCTTTTGAAATGTGTTTGAAGAGACTGTTCCAAACCAGCCGCTGAGCTGGGCTGCAGCTCCAGGCATCCCATTGAAAGGGAGAAACATGTTCCTTCTCATATTAGACAGAAAATCAATCCTGTTGTGGCACACCAATACTTTTCTACAAAAGGTTTTTCCAAAGTTTTTTAGTTTTATAGAAAAAAAAAATATATTGCAAAAACAAACAAACAAACAAACAAAAACCCAAAAACAAAACCCCCAAACAAATGAACAAAAAAATCCGCACCAAAACTAAAGAGAACTTCAGGAGAGTATGGACATTTCGTTTCACACCTAACACTGGAATCTGAAGCCCCGTACAGAAGAACAACTAAGAGTGGATTCCACACACATATTTTTATATGCAGAATTTGAAATACTTCATGTAGAACAGTTTGAATTGAAAAAACTTAATCATGACACATAGGAAAATATTCACAGTACATACCAAGAGAAAATATTTCCCACAGCAGAATGCCATAAGACCAGACATCACTTAATGTTGTGTACAGGTTGTCAAAAATACTTTCAGGTGCCATCCATTTTACTGGGAGGAAAGTCTGTAATAAAAAGAGAGAAAGCCCAAACATACTGATTAGTCATTAAAGAAATGCTTACCATTGCAATTGTTGTTTGATAGCCAGGACTAACCTCTCTCTAGAAGAGAAGTTGTGTTAACCTTGCTAGTGTTTATTTTTAATTCAATTTAATACAGAGGTACCAGGATTATAAGCAATGCTACTCATTGCTCCCCATAAAAACTAGTTAAGCCATGACTGTATTAATTTCGTTACTAGCAAATGACCAGTCTGATTGATGGTATGATGCAAAATCTGTCGCTGCTGAACTAGGTCTGATATATCATTGTTTGACAGTTCCTTAATAATTTATCCAGTCAGAAAACTTGCCAGTAAAAAATGTACAACTGTGAAGTACTAAAAGTGTACTTTTTGGCTTCAAAACAGAGTCAGAAAAATTACAGGAATTAATGAAGATAAATTGTTCTGAGGAACATTCATCCCAAAGGTCAATTACTGTAACCGACACTGAATGGCAGGAACATGAAACAGCATTTAAAACCGACACTTTTCATTTCAGTTAAAGCAGAGCTCTGGAGATTAAGTACATACGCTGCCCTTGGAGACATAGTTGGAATCATGCATGATGTCTCTAGCCAACCCAAAGTCACAGATCTTCACAATTTTTCCTTGAGCCAGGAGGACATTACGAGCGGCCAAGTCACGGTGCACACACTGTATGGAGAAAAATGAAGTTGTTCAAGGACATGCTTATTCCTTGAGGGCCATTGCCCTTACAAAAGGGTTGACTTTCTAGGTACAATTCTAACAAGATGTTCTGCTGAACAAGCACCTGCTAACCAGGGGCAGGAAGGCACAAGTCCTCTGGATCAGCGAGGTCTCACATGGATGCATTGTAGGGGGGACGCAAAAGTGAGGTCACCCTTTCCCATTCTACCCATCATGTACTAATGACATGCCTGTGCTTCTGACCGTGCTGGTCTGTGACTGTATGGACCCTTCACCCAGACTCTGCTTTGATCCTCCACCATCTCTGGCACCCTGACTCCAGCAGTATCACAGGATGCAGCAGGAGAAGAGGCCAGACTGCTGCTTTGATTTTTTTTCCCACCATGGTGATCTCCATTTCCAGGTAAGTGAAAAAGTTGTCTATATCTCCAAAAAGAACACTATATTGTGTCATATGCTCAAAATCTAAATTTTAAACCCATGGCTGCAGAAGACATTTTTACACCTTGTTCTGTTTTGCTTGCTTTATAAAATTTACTTACATTTTTAGAAGCCAGGAATTCCATTCCCCGTGCAACCTGATAGGTGAAGCTCAGCAAATCCAGTAGGCTGAGGCCCTCTGAACTGTCATCTGAAAGAAGGTTTTTGACTTCTGATTCTATTGAAAAAAGGAGAAAAATATGGTTTTGCTGTGGGGTGTGAAAGTAGCATTCATCTTCCCCTACCTATCATAATTCTGAGCTGATGATTTTAGCAGAGTACCATGACCAAAACAGTCTTTTCACAGTTACTATTACCACTTTTAATGTCTGCATCAGTCACTGACACATACTGCATTCTTGAAAACAGACAGTGTTAAATAAAGGTTTTGGGTTTTCTCCTGTCTGTAATTTTTTCCCCTGGGAACGGTAGGAAAAAGTGAAGTTAAAAAGGTTTACTGGAATGTCACACAGGTTGTTTACTCAGTGTGTGGTACAAAAATATTTGTTCAGAGGTGATGCCTTCATTAGGATTTTGTGCGTGCATGTACATTTTTACCTGTTTACTTTTGCTGAACACTGTTGTTTCCCAGGAATTATTCACTGGGACTAATCCAATACCAGCAAAAACAGTCAGGAATTCTATGGCAACAGTTCTTATTTCTTTTATGAAAAATGCCACAAAATTCAGTGATTCATTTTCCCCAACTGTCCTAGAGTACAACATGAGTACATAAGTCTGCCATGTAAATCTGGGACTGGATATGGTTCAGTTTCTGAGGCCTGGAGGCAGAAGTGATGGTGTCTGTTTTTAAACGAAAGCATATTTGGTTTCTGAGAACAGGGACAGGGAATAGGATGCATTCATTATCTTCATTACATAATCCAGGAAAGTATTTGGGAGTGTTCTGCATTTGGTGTCAGTTAATGTGAAATGTCAGTGGAAACAGAACCATATAAACTACTATTATCATGGGTCATTGCTATTGCTCAAAATCCTTCGAACTACAAGACTGGTAAAATCACTGCCTCCAAAGAGTGCCTACAGCCCCATTGCAGAACACAACCACCCAGCACTTCAGCACAGATACAAATACACAACTGCACCCCTTCTGCTCCAGCAGCATGCACTTCTACCCCCAGAGCATAATGGAAGAACACAACCACAAGCTTTTAGCTTACAGCTTATGCTGACACTCTTGCTGAACAGAGCTGAGCAGTTTGTGCGCATTTAGAGGACAAATATAAGATCTGTGTTTACACAAGAGTCATTTGTATTAATGATATATGCAGAAGGGACAGTTCTACATTACCTGACATGGATTTCTTCTTATATGAAGCAGGCCGATCATACACAGATCTCTGAATGTCAGAGTATTTAGAGCCCTCCTTCCTTTCCAGCATTGGCACGTACTGAGTGGTATCAGCTTGTTTCATGTCCATGTATTCTCCAGTGTTTTCAAATGATAATATCACATAACTGAAATTGGAAAAGAATACGAGTGTATCAGCTAGTGACTTCCCTGTCACAGCATGTGCATATCTAACAGTTCACTTAAGGTTTACCATTGCATTGATGTGAAATTCAACAGCTGGCTTCTTGTTAGGGAATACATATATATGTATAAAGATCATTACCATGTATCATATATATGTATATAACATAACCATCACTTATTAATACTTGTTACTGTGTATGGCTGTAGTCAAACACAAGCACTTCAAATGTAGGCTTTTGCCAAAAGTCAGGTATGTAACCATGCCTTATTTCCCAAAATCCCACTGAACTCAAGTATCACTACCTAGGGCTTTTAGTTCAAGGTATTCTAAAGGATAGATGTAATTTATTCACCCAGACAGTTTGCATCAAATCCAGTCCTGCTGAACAAACCTGTGCCCAGATGAACAGTCCTGGCTTTACTCAGCTACCAAGTCAGTTGATCTATTTGAGTGGTTTTTTGAATGAATCTCTGTTCTGTTCACCTTTTAAATCGTGGCTAATTTTATGACATTACATTATTACTGAATGTATGATGACAAATTTCTTCAACCATCATCTGGAAGAAGCTATGGGATGAACATTAACCATTAGGAAACTACTGAGACTGGCTAAGCCATTGGCAGACAAAGTAGAGTACTTGAGCTTGGAGAACAAGCTCTGCCAGATTGTTTGAATGGAAGAAGTTTTAGACAATGGAAATTCCCCAACCATGGAAAAAAGGAGACAGGTAGATGCACTTTACTTTCAAAAGTTTGGTGTGTAGAGCCAAAAGGATATTTAAAAAAAAAAAAAAAAAA
>VZTH01010004.1:90399-110064 GCA_013397815.1 Aleadryas rufinucha
AAGAAGAACAAGAAGAAACACTGGGCTGTGATTTATTAATAAAAAACTTCTTTGGGACGTCAGGATGTCTATAGAGAAACCACAGGGGTCCTCAGACGGCAGGCATCTCTACATGCAGGAAACACAAATCTAGGATGTGTCGGGGAGACTGAACAAAAACTGCTGAAACCTTCCCAGACCTATGAAACCTGACAACTAAAAGTCTAATGAGAAAAATTAGGGAGGGCTTTAAACCAATGAATGAGAGTAATAGAATAAGTGTTAATAGTGACTTAAGTCCTTAAGTCACAGGTCGTGTATTTCTTTTGTTCGTTTTTTTCCCACCTTCTTGTGCTTTCATCAGCAGGGTTCATCCCAAAGATGTCCAAATCTTTTTTTGGCTTTTCTGGGTGTCGGTTCAAGAAATTGTCTCTATTCTTATGCAGGTAGTTCACCAAATCACCATAAAAACAGTATTCAGTAATGATGTAAATAGGACCTGTTAAAATAAAGCAAAATTATGCATTGATGGGTAGGGTCTTTGAAAAACAGAAACAAACACATAAAGACTCCAAAAATAGTAGAAAATAGAGTTGTGAGTTAACACATTTCTATCTACTAAGTTATGGCTTCAGTTATTACCAAATATCAAGAAGGTTTCTGAAATCTATATTTGTTTATATCTATTGGTAAATCCTTTACTTGAAACCTGTGTTGATGCCTGGAAATAGAACACAAACTTTTCCAAACAATGTTAGAACAAAAATATAAAAGCAAACATTTACTTGAAAGCCTTTGGGTACACAATATGGTGAAAAAAAGTGCTCTGAATTAAATTTGTACAGTTTTATAAGATCCAGCAATTAGCATATCTAGCCAATATTGTCCAATTAGAGGAGCAGTTGGTTAGGTAACCTCCCCCCAGGTACTGCCCCATTGGAGCTCTCCCCCCAGTCTCCTACCCTACCTTTATTGTGTCTACGATTACATGGTGCAAAATAAAAGGTCTTTAGTAAACTAACAGGCAAGACTAAATAAAATTTTAAGAACGCATCAATAAGCATTTGTTCACTGTGGGAAAGAAAGGTGGAAAAGTACTAGAAGTTATACCTAGGCATTGAACAGTCTACAAAGCTACAAATATGTGAAGATTACATAAAAAGCTAAAAATTTTTAGGCATTGATGTGCTTGTTAAATACCGAATGATGACCCTACAACAAACCTTTACTTTGTCAGCCAAACCCACCTGATTTTGTACAAGCTCCAAGCAGATTCACAATATTCAGGTGGGGGCCAAGATGTGTCATTATCTTCAGTTCAGACATGAGTGCCTGTTTTTCACTGGATCTAGCTGTAGCTGTAGAAAAAACGCATTAGCCACTCAGTGGGAGCAATCACCTTTTTCGTATTAACAAACTTTAACTCAAATTTCTCCTTGCTTGCCTCATTGAAGCATTGCTGCCATGGTTTCTTGAAGAAGACCATATCCTTTACTTGATAAGTGTCTTTCTAAGGACTTGGAGAGGAGTCCCAAATGATTAATAAGGGACTCACTTGATGCGGCTCAGTAGCTGACCCAGTCTGTTTGTCCCTCTCCAGGGGTGTAGTGGATTGCCCACATGGCACAGAAGCACTCTACAAGCTCTCATTCAACACAAGCAAGCTCCCCATGGTTCCTACAGAATCACTGCATGAGATTCTCAGTTCTCATGAACCAGGAAATCTTCAGTGCACTTAAGATTCTTACACAAGACCTGCCTATTTCCCCTTGTGTAGCTCTCATTTGTTCACAGATATTCATGGTTACTTTATCTTTCTCAATATTTGTTGAGTTATTATGGCTGCTCAGCTAAACCTGAACTTTGGATGTTTTCAAAAGCCTGGGTACCTTCAGGCTTGAAATGCCATGAAACAACCTAACATATACTTTTAAAATCCAGTCATTCCACCATTCATTTTCAACTTTAGATATGAAGAATTAATTTAAAACAAGCAATGTTTGAATAACCCAGTGGGAACCTGCCCTACCTAGCTTGGGAAATGGAACCACAACAACTTACGTTTCAGCATTTTCACAGCTACTTTCATCACTGGTTGAGAGCGACTCAATCCATATGCAGTCCCTTCAACTACTTTTCCAAATGCACCCGAACCAAGGATCCGACCTGAGCACAAGGGAGAGCATGATTTATTTCAGAAAGTAACAGCAATTCAGCTCCTTTCCTGTCTCCATTCCTCTACAAGTTGATTCTTGTATGGAAAGGGCACATTCCCTTAGCCCTTAGATCACTGGTATTATTTCTATTACTGTTGTTTCTAAGCAGAAAAAGCAGATATGAAATGCTGTCTTTAAGTACAATTCTTAAAAAGATGCAAGCAAACATCAAGAGCACACCTGCACCTGGAAGCTCAGCTCATTCAAATTCATCTCTTCCTGTGCCCTGCCATCTTTACTTTATCCTCTCTAATAATGGATTGTCCTAGGCTTAAGCTGACCTGTCTGCCTCAGTCACCACCTGATTAAAATATAGGTGTGTTCCTGACTTACAAATCTGAATTGGGCCCCTCAGCCATACTTTCGGTCTATTATATAATGCTGGATACATCCAGCAGTAAAATGGACTAAAGCACATCGGCAGCACTTCAGAAATAGACAGGCAGGACCATTCCAGATCTGCAAGAAGCTGAAATACATGTTGATCACATATGAGGGGAGACTTCTCTGAAGTTTAATGTACAAGTGTGTTTCATCTGCTGGAATAAATTGTATTGCAAGTTTCCAAGTGCTGCAATGAAACAGCCAATGTTTATAGATCCTTTACTCTTCCCACAAATCAATTTAGACAACAATTTTGGATTAATATATCCTGTCTTCTAATATGGATACAGTCTCCAGGAGAATTGTGTACAGATTGAGTGAGATTTTAGAGAAATATGAACTGCACAAACAGA
This sequence comes from Aleadryas rufinucha, assembly GCA_013397815.1. Lineage (NCBI taxonomy): Eukaryota > Metazoa > Chordata > Aves > Passeriformes > Aleadryas > Aleadryas rufinucha. The sequence continues at coordinate 93,332 of VZTH01010004.1, forward strand.
CTCCAAAATACTGTATTTCGTAGCTTCTGCATTGAAAACCAAGTTCATCAAGGCAACACTTAGTGAACGAACCTGTATGTGAGGTCCAGATGCCAGAATATAATCATATGCCTGACAAGCTGTCGCTTTGATTTTATGTTACTTTTTAATTTTGAGCACAGAAAGAATAAGTAGTGGCTTTTACTATGGAGATATACAGCATTTTGTCGTTGACGTTCGTTTGCAGTTTGAACTTGTCACCTTTTACACTTCTGAAGGTGTTATCTGGCATGCAATGCCATATGTTTCTGTTATCCTCTAGTTGCTACCCCCACTTTTATTGTACACATGCTTTTGAAAGAAAATTTCCAGCCAAACAATATCTACATCATTAACAAGCACAAGAAATGGTTAAAGAATGCTTAGCTGAGTTAACACTGATGAACCTCTCCAAGATTATGACAGCATAGTTTGTCATGCCCACAGAAACTATGTGATTTCTTTTCAAGATTCCCGTGCTCCAAAGGTTATCCTTTCCAATCAGGATGTGAAAAAGCTTCACACTAAATTTCAGACTAATTCAAACAACCTGAGTTTGAAATTTGGCCCCTGAAACTTTTCAGACTGAAGGTCTGGGAGCCATATGGCAGGATGCAGCCCTTCAGAATGTGATGGCATTTGCTAATGCTCCTTGATCTTCTTGTCTTCACAAGCCAATTCCTCCCCAAAACCATATTGTCATCTGAGCACGAGGCACACATCTCCCTCTCCATCACTTCTGCTGGGCTGGGGTGCACGTGGAGACGGTGAGAGCACTTCTGGAGTGGCAGGGAGCCATCACTGCTATTTCCCCTTTCCAACCCTCTCTGCAAATGTAGCCCAAGCCCCATGTCTTTTACGTTTGAATTTTGGAGCCAGGTGTGAGCTAACTGCTCAAGAACTGGAGGCATCTGTAATGCCATCATATTCTTGATGAGTGCTTCATTGAAGCTCGGAATTATAGTGTGAGTTTACTTTTCAGTATAAAGGCACTGCTGTGATCTGCTCACTGAAGGAGCAGTGCTGCTTCACCACCACAGAGGGACTGTGCAGACACAGCAGCAGCTCAAGACCCCTCAGACTCGTGGAGGAACAACAGCTTATTCAGCCTCTGTACCCATCCATAGAGCATATCTCCTGTGCATGCCAGAGGTGCTGCTTCTCTGCTCAGAGGACACAAAGGTGAAGTGTGTGAATTTGTTCCAGATGCAGCCATCTCAGCTGGATGCTTCTTTTGCTAAAATTGACCTGGGATAATGAACTCACCCCAAATGAAACCATAAGTCTCTTGGTCTATATTAAAAGCCAAACAAGTGTGAAGCTTTATAATCTACGCCCAGTTTCTACATTCAAGGAATTAGGTACCACATCTCTGGGTGCTGTGTGACTTGAATCTTAACTTGCATTTTTCAAAGGGGCATAGGTCTGATTCTGTGTCAGACTAGCATTTCATTTTATTGAGGTCACCAGGAGAAATGAGTGGCTTTCTGGGAAGCGATGAGAGCAATTCTGCTGTCTGTACAGCCACCCTAGTATCCTGAGTAGCAGCACTCGGACCCCATTCCTCAAAAGGTACTGCTCCCAGCTCTGTCAGCCAGACAAGGAAGTCCAGGTCCTGCTGGAACCTCACTAATTCTCAGCAGACCCAGGAGAAGGCGGTGGTATTCAAACAGCTCATGGCATTACTGCATTGTTCCTTCTGGTACACATCTCCTGGACCTGCACTGCTTTGTGAGCCCTTTAAACAGCAGTGCACTGCAGATACTGTGGATCAGTGATTGCAAAGGGAAATTTGTAGTGTAACCCAAATTTATCAATTGAAACTCTATCCAGCCAATGTTCAGAGTTGGCATTTAACACAGCACTGCACTCCACGCACTACTGGCTAGAAAAAACAAATAAATGCCAGCTGGCTTACTCAGCTAGGATGGGAAATACTCATCTGGCAGAGCCAAAATGGGTTTGTAACCTGCTTCAGAGCCTCCCTGAACTAAAGGTGTAATTGCTTTGCTGTCATCTCCCACTTAGATAAGAGAAAATCCGCACAAACCAGAATTGTCAGCCCCGGAAACAAAAGAGGGTCTCCCCTCACCAGCAAGAATTTAATATGGCAAAAGTGCGAGCAGATAAGTGTGTCAAGAAGAGCACTTGTGCAATCCAGATTGCCAAAAGGGTATGGAGCATTGGGTTTTAAAGTTACTGACTATTCTGAACACACTTGTAAACAAGAAAGCGTTGAAGCAGGCTGGTGCTCGTGAGCCAGAGGGAGACAAAGTGGTGGTCTTTAACAACTCAGATCTGACAAATCCTATTTAGGCTTATAATTAAAGTCTGGGTTGTAATAAAATAATTCCATGAAACATCCACCCTCCTGTAGTCTTCAATTAGCAACATGAATTTAATTAAAGGATATTGTTCCTGAACCAGAAATTTTTGTCTTGCTTCTTTCAAGAATTAACTCTTTCTCTCTAATGGTGAAGAACTACACAAGGGGAGTATGTTTCTTGAAATAGATCAAACAAAAGACATATTTCGTCTTCTCCTGTGTTTTGTGATCAGATTGTAACCTGGTGCACAGAGATCTCCAAGAGAGGGAAGCCTTGCATGTTTAAAGCACTGTCTGGATAGAACATTAAAATTTTCTATAGTCATTACACTTTCAATTGATATAAATCAGAGATTGGGCCAGCCATGAGGAAGTAATTATGACTGAATTCTGTATTAATTCCAATGAGGAATAGCAAAGCAAGAAAGCAGAAGGGGAAGGAAGGACAGTAGCCACAAAAAATATGCAGTTACTCAGCACTGATACGTGCATGGCATGGATTAATAATTTAAAAAATATTTTTAATGGGACTACATAACTAGTTGCAGATTTTCTTGGCCTCTGCATGTAAGTATATAAATGTCTTGCAGATAAAAAATACTGACATCCTTCTTGTGGCTGCCTTAGCAGAAGTGAGTGTTGAAAAGAGCTTTTCACACTGAGAGCATCCCCTAAGCCACATAGGGGTGCACACTGCACACAGGGCATGTGGAGGAGAACTGGAACAGAGGCTCAGGAGACACTAACACAAGGACCTCAGGGCTGATGCCACTGTAGAAGAAGAAGATCAGGAAGGAGAACTGAGGAGAGCAGACAGACACAGAGAGACTGTGGACTTTGTGGCCATAACTTCCATTGCAAATCCTGTAGAGACCTTAGAATGGTCATTAAATGTCTTTCTCCCCAAAGAAGGGTCAAGTTAGTCCCTTACAGAAAACTTACCAAGCACTAACCCATCTCGAGGAAACTCCCATCTGGAGTCATAAGGCAGTTGCATTGGGTCCACATAAATGTACTCGTGGCCGTCAGGGCTAATAGACTCAATGACTCTCCATCTAATCTCATACCTCGGCTTCTGCAGAGCACATTGAATGCAAAACCAAGCATTAGTCCTGTACCTGACTTTAGAGCAGATCAAAACCCAGCAGGGCTCAGCACCCAAACTGAAATACTTTTCCACATTACCTGTTTCCATATGATGACCAGGACAATCAGTGAAATTATCACAATCACTAACAGCACTAAGACAGCAGCAGCCACCGTTAGCTCTGATCTCAAAGCTGTGGAGTAAGAAGATAGACCATATTTTCCTCCTGAGCTACAAGGAACATCACACACATAAGACACCCACCTCCCCCACCTCTGCAGTTCCCGTGTCCTGCAGAAGTGGCAGGAGCAGTTCCTGAGGCTGGTAACTGTAGTCTTTCCAAGCCCAGAGCTGCTCTGCCATCTTGTTTCAAAACCAAATGCAGATTGTCTAGGAGAATGTCCCACAGCCAGCGCTAATAAAATGGTAAAATGAATTATGGAACCATATAGAAAGCAAAAAGCAGATGCACCATAAAGACCTGTAGAATGCCTCATCCTCAGAAGTACCAGGGCAGAAAAAAATTCCGCTTTAATTTATTATCTACAACAATTCATATTTTTATCCATTAGGACTGAACTGGGATGAGTTAGAGCAGGGTCAAACTGGCTGCTGTAATTGCATAGAAGGAAAAAGTGAACTCACTGGGAGCCACAAGCTTCAGTTCTCGAGTAACGGCACCAAGGTCATTCCTTGCCACACATCGCACAGCCAGGGTTTCCTCTACCTTCTGGAAGGTCACCTGGCTTTCCACCATGTTTTTCTCATCCAGGTGAGCTTCCATATGTATATCAGAGATATTGTTAGTCAAAAGGGTCCATGAGGTGTCATTGCTGCACCTGCAGAGAAGAATAGTGGGGGAAATGGGTGTTGGGTGTAGGTACGGATAAATAAGAGTGAACAGAACAAGAATTACCTTTCTCTGCAAATTTCTTCGGACAACAATACATTTAAGGGCCAGAAGGGTCTTTAGATTGCCTCTGTGAAAAACCTGCACCTTTCTTCCCTCAAAATAATCTGCCTTCAGATCCTCATTACTGTTGATTAGAGGGCCCAACAATTCAGCCCAGCAGGTCTGGTAGAGATAGACCTTGGTGTCACTGTGTATCCAGTGGAGTTATGGTACTGGATGGATCTCTATTTCTCACAGAATCCTTAGCACTGAACAAGGCTTCTGGAGGCAGGGCTAGGAGGACAACCATCCCACCAGGCAGTAAGAGGTTTTAGCACAATGAGAGCAGAACACAGCTTCCCAGCCTTCTGCCATGCATTGTCTCCCCCTCCCTCTTGGATAATATCATAGGGGAAAAGCAGCTTTCCAGTAGACACAGAAAGAACCAGTGTAGAATTAGCAAAAATGGGAACAATTACTCCACATGTCTAAAATACTTTGAAGGTGAAAATTATAATTAGGGGGGAATTATTACAAGTGAAAATGTAGAAACACACAGGAGTGGTAATGAGGCAGACTGAACTATTTGGGAAATTAAAAATAGTCCCTGAATGGGAGAGCTACTTCTTAAAATCCTTACTCAAACCGGGACTGTGAAATCCGCAGAGTTGGCTTACTGAACAGAAAGCTTTTATGAGAGAAACCTGAATTGATGCATTGTTTTGTGTCCTATAGGATATAAAAGGAAGGGCACTGACAATCTCTCTTGAAATATAAGCAACGTCTCTAAACATAAATAAAAATTAGCTAAAACTTACTGGCTCATGATGAAGGAAACATGATACAGTAACTAATTATGTTACGCTAATTGAGGATACAAGTCATGTTTCAGATAAGAAACCACCCACTCTTCTTACTTTTTAATGTCCTTGCAAACCAGCCATTCCACATCAGGAAGTGGGGTCCCCTCTGCCAAGCATCTCACTCTCTGCCCACCTGCAGAGCCATGGTGATCATCCACGAGGGCTGAGATCAGAGCTGGAACTGGGAAGGAGTCAGGAGTTTGTTAAACTATTGTTCAGTGCCTACAAAAAAAACAGCTAGCTTCAAATTTCAAAACAGCACAGGTGTTGTTTGGCCAACATCTCAGCAAGAGCTACAGATACAGACTCATCCAGGAGGTGCTTATCTCCTGTAGGACAGAGTGGATTCTAGGCTAGAGCAATGAGAAGGAAGCGCTGCAGTTGTGCCACGTCTTCATGTCATGCTAAATTAGCTATCATCCTGCTGTCAGCTGGAATAATTTAGCTGGGAGGATAAAGTTTCTTTTTGGCTCAAGGCCAGTGCAGAAGTGAAAGCCAGGATCAGGGTAGAAAAGCTCCAGAGACTAACACACACACACTCCTCTGCTCTCCCTGGTTCATGCCTTTTGTGTATCCATACTCCAGGCAATCCAGTGTGTAAGTAGATCAAGTCTTTGCTGTGTGGAGTGACTTCTGGTGGGCAAGGCTTTGGGGGTCCTTACCTTGTATTAGCAATGAGAAGGTGTATCTTTTAATCTCATCTTCATTTTCAGCAACCAAAGTGTAGTATCCACTGTCTTCCTCCTTGGCCCGTATCAATTTTAAAATACTCTGAAACCTGCAGAAATGCAAGGTGTTGTTTGTATTTTTAAAACAGACGCAAAAGAAATCATTTTGGTGCAACACGTAATCTGGGTATGTTGCTATTATAACATAGTGACATTTAGCATTTCTAGCATGCCTTTAACTAAAGTCATTACTCAAGTGGTAAATAACTATCAATATACAATTGAGAAAGAAGTGGCCTTAGTTACTTTCGGCAAGGACCTGACAAAGCCCTGATTTTACTGGAAATAGCTGGAAGTTATTGGTGTGGAGACATGTTGAAGGGAGCGAAGAGGTTTAGTGCTCAGGAACCTTGAAGAGGTTGATGTCATGAAGGGAGTAAGAAGAAGTAAATTAGACATCGCCCTGTAGAATAGAAAACCAATATACTATTTTTAAATGCCGCTGAGGAAGAAGCAACAAACCGAGGTGTAAAGAGTGAACAGGAGCAGTGACCAGGTTTCTGGGGGAGGAACTCAAGTCAGCATGGCAAAATAAGGGTCAGAAGGTCTTTTACCTCGTTTCCTGGACTCTGTTGGAACTAGTAACAATCTCCGTAAGATTTTCGATCAGAGTCACATTATCCTTCAACCAGTACATTTTTGGTGCTGGGTAAGCCTGCACATCAACAACAAAGTTTTTGACTTCATGCAGGTTGACAGCTTCCAGAGGGCTAAACTGAGGCTCCAGGTGAACAAAGCCTTTGTCTGTAAATGAAAAAGCCTTGGGTAAACAACACTATGCAACATTTCTCAAGAATGGTGTTTTCCAATGTGTTAATAATTTTGGACACTGAAATCAGACAATACCATGAACTGTAATGACTACTTTCTTATTTTCCTTAACCTCCTTGGTTGCATGCCGAGCAGTACATTCATAATCCCCTGTGTCTTTCACTGATGCCTCAGGAATGGTCAAGGTGTAAACCAGCTTCTGCGATGGGACTTTGATATCATCAAGTTTTATCAGACCTTTTTCTTTCTGTAGTTTGGAGAAGGAAAAAAACGTTGCTTAAGTAACTGAGCTGAAAGCACATCACTGAGGATCTTTGATACCCCCAAAATGAGAACAACCATCTAAATCCTGTATGGCAGAAGACTTGTTTACTCAGTAGAGTATGCCTTTTTCAGCCACAACAGAAAAGCTGTGTCTATAAAAATAGACCCTTTTGGGGGCAGGCACAGAAGGCTGAGGAGGTTGAGAGCTCATATTCTGTTCACACATAACAAATACCTTTGAAAATTTGGGTAAGCAACTTGAAAGAGCGATTCACTGTTTATGCACTACATTTTCCCCAGATGTAAAAGTCACTTAACTCTCCTTTGTTCAGTGTCCATAAAGATGAATTTTTATCCACTTCACCAGACAAAAAGTAACCAGTTACTAGATGCTATGTTCTGCCTCCTCTCAAAACAAGAACAATTTATTGACAAGGAGAAAACTCCTGAGAGTAAAGGGATGGTGAGAATGATGGACCATGTTATCATGAGAGGCTGGTACAAAGATATCCTGAGGCTAGTTTTGAAAGATGGCATATAGCAGAGACTATACTGATGTGTATGATGAAAACAAAACAAAACTTGCTCAAATAATTTTTCCTCTTGGGCTCGTAACTTACTTAAATAAAAGGTGGCATTTGGAGTAACAGCTAGGTACACTTCAATTACACCATTCCTTCAGCAACCAGCCTTTCTACATGGGATGCTCTGAAATTGCCTGGGACTGGCCCTAGACAAGTTTCACTGAATGAAAGTTTTCACTGCAAAAGGATGTTAAACCAGTTTGAAAATTTCCAGGGTTCTACAAAAGTTTTAAGATTTTCTTACTAGATGTTTCGCATTAGTAATTACAGTGCCTGTAAGAATCATTTCAGTTTACACATAATGAAGAACACTTAAGATTATAGACTTGATTCTTCATTGTCCTTTATTATCCCCAAGAACCAGGATTTAAGAGAGCCGTTTTAGAGGTTCAGACCTTCAGCAGCAGAGCTCTACTCAGATATCCAACACACCTAGGTCTTTGTATTTTCACAACATTTCTTTTTTTGCAGCAGCACAAGACCTGAGAGACAGCATTCCTTCCTCAGCCATACCTCACCTTCTTCTCATGCTTTGCTTAGTTACTAACAGCAAATTTACCTTTTGGGACTGACTTTCTTTTATTAACCTAAAATTAAAAGAACTTACTTGGTTTTCTCTCCTCAGCTGTCCTCATTCAGATAAGAGAATAATATTTTACAACCCCACTTGCTTGCCTAATAAGTAACTACAAACATTGAGGGAAAAAAAAATAGAGAGAGATATTTACCACTTTCCCAGGATAATTCCACTGTAAATTAACCACCTCATTGTCAAAGACCACACAAGTTACTACGATGGTCTCGCCTGTTTTGTAGACGGTTTTAAGAGCTTCAATTTCAACAGGCAGCTGTGAAGTAGCTAAAAGAAGAGAGAGATGTCATTTAGTTTTTGAAAGATTGCAGTTTTCACATGGTGCAGTTTCAGAGGAGGATATCCATTTCACTTCCTCTACTGAGGAATCACCTTAAAAATTCAGTAAAAGTACTGCTGATCTATACTAATATAAACAGTTTGTATTTAAAGCATGAACTGTACAGGCATTGAGTTCAATCCCACAAAGAAATGATCCAAAAATAAAATTTCAATTAGAAGTTCCTATCTCAAATCCCCCTGTAAAAAGGCATTGGGTATAAAGGCAATTTCCCATTTTGCCAATCAGTGACTGTCTTTGCGAATTCCTTGATGGCCAGGAAAAATATTTTCAAAATAATTAAATCATGTTTTTCAGGCTAGTTCTACAGTTCAAAGTTCTACCATTCAAAGCCACTGGGAAACGTCAGCCTTTAAACTTGTGTTTCAGCAAATAGGATGAAAATACATGGACTACAAAACATTTTTCTTGCAATAATTTTGGTGAAAAGATAAAGTTAGGGACATGTTATTCTCATGAAAATTATAAGTAAACTTGCAACTAAGTAACTGGCAGTACTGCCAGAGGAGCAAGGAGGTCATCATTGGAGCAATACCTGATATAACTCTGTGATGCTGGGGCTAATATGGCTCTTAGAGTGTGAAGAAAGAATACAATCACTTTTTCTTTTTTTTTTTAAATGAACAGAAATAAATACCTCGTATAATATAGATGAGGAACTCATCAGACTTGAACTCCACGCCTTTAACCATTGTTCTGCATGTGTATGAGCCCGCAGGAAAATTCCCTATGAAGCCTTGTTTGGTGTCATATAAAGCATACACAGACTTGTCTAAACTGTTAACTAAAGTCACTTGAGCATCTGGGTCGCTTGTCCGACAAGGGATAACTGTGGGATCACCTTCTTCTACTAGGATGAACTGGTCTTCTGGTATAGAAGGAACAAAAGGCATGTCTGGGTCTGTAAAAAACAAGAGATAATATTACACTGTCTTGTTTGTAGCAAGTCCATGTACAAGGATTGGATGCCAGTGACCACTTATAGGTCATAACTGAAGCTTACACAGTTCATTCTCCCAGTTTTTCGGATATTGCACGTAAGGTTTGCTAATTTCAAGTGGTGTCTCATTTTAGCTATTTGATGTGACATGTAATGAGACATTTCTCTTAAGCACAAAACAGGAAAGGGCTTGGGTTCCTTTATGACAATTCAGGATGCACAATGAAAAAGACAAAAGATCCTCCCCTCAACATGTTAAGTGTTATTAATCACAACTCACATCATTTTAAGTTAGATTTTTTTCCCCTTTTTTATTAGTAGCTGTCTCCTAACCAATATGGAAGCAGGGGTAAAAATAAAAATAAAATAAAAAATACAAACACTTTCCAAGTAAAAAAAAAAAAAAAAATAAAAAATAAAACCACTTTCCAAGAAAAAAAAAAAAAGTAGAAGTCAGTTTCATGTTGTTTATGTTGAACACCACTAAAGCCACATTTCATCAAAAATAGTTCAAGGTACTTATCTTCATGTATTTCTAACATGTCCAACATTACAGTTATGAGACATAGTTAATTATGGTCACAGCATGTGGTTTTCAAAATATGGTATTCAACTAGGAAAAAAAGCAAACAAGGACCTGGTAGTTTTATTTCTTTTAAAGTCAACAAAATACATGCCAACTTTCCTACCCAGCCAATCCAAAGTCTGAGTTTAAAACATAACTGCATAACATTATGCATAAAAAGCAGAGCCCTCAAATCGTCTCCATTTGGCCATTCAGAATAAACAAATAATCCCTGCTAGCCTGAAGCTTCTGTGCAAAGCTTTATAATAAAATTTAATAAATAGCAATCCAAATCCCTCCAACAATAGATTTTCTGCTGCACTGGCAGGCTCTTTGTAGCAATATTCCAAACACAGCACTCCATCCCAAAAACACTGCCAACTCCATGTATTCATTTTCCCATTGTAATTTAAAACAGAAACAGGATTCACCTAGTTTGGTTTTCTATGTGCTGTTAGTGAAAATAGGATATTGTGTGAAGTCTCAACGTAATCCTCCCTGGCTAATGTGGGTTGCTGCCACCCATTGCCCTCCTAATTCATTGCAGGAAAAACAATTGTAAAGACAAAGTTTATAGTGGAAACAGAGACATTCTCTATAATTTGGAGAAAAGGATATGTTTCTGCATTTATGACATCTTGATGGTTAGCAAGTGGAAAAAATTACAGGGTGTCTCTGCCCTGCAAATCTGGTAGGCTGATGTCTACAGGCTTTCGAAAACCAAACCAAAAAGTCCTCTTGAAGAAATCTTCCATCTCTTTCTGTTATATTCCTTCACTGTGTGAGTTGCAAGTCTGCTTAACATAAACAACATCTTTTGGTAATTTGGTTAGAGCTGCTTGGATATTAAGATATATGTGCCAAAGCTGGCAGCCCCTGCTGAAACATCTTGCTTCAAGAACAAACACACACACTTTACATTGGTAGTGGCAAATGGCGAGAAAGTCTTGGAAGAATCACTGTCCTTGAATCACACACTGTCAACAGCAAAAACTTAATGCCACTGCAAAATAGCCTTTAAAACAAGTCCTGGTATTGCTTCCCGGCTTTTTGCCCTTCCAGAATCTTCCCTGACACTGCAGACATCATCTCCTTCAGAACATATTGCAGTTTTGCAGGATGATTTGCAATCTCGTCTTCTCTCTTGTTTCCTGTTCAAAATATTTACTGCAAATCCAGTGGCTTGATCTCTTCTGGCCCTGCAGTTGTGACCCTCACCCCCTGAAGCCCAGCCAATGTCGAGGAAGCATCCAGACAGGGCTTTACGAAAGCAGTCAGTCGTGGCTCAGCCTTTGGTGCCTATCTCAGCTATGACAATAAAGATTTTCATCCCATAGAGATTGTGGAAAGCCTTAAAGCAGATTTCCAGTCAGAACAAGGGGGTGGGAGGGCAAAGCTGGAAATAGGCACTTCCAAAAAGAAGGGATGCCATTTCTTCTGAGTCCAACAGTTTTCCACCACTAAAGAGAAATGCAACACAGGGCCCGGGAAGGCTGTGTTTGCCTTGAAAATTACAGGGCACTGCACAGTAGCACCATGTGTTCAATCTTGCATCAGATTGGCCAGCAAGAACACTTCTTTCGCCTCCTTCTGACAGCCACCCCCAAGACATCTCCATTGCTTTATGCTTCCCAGGCCCTGTGCACACAGCTTTTTTCAGTTCTCAGTTCAAGCCTAATGCAGGTTAAGAACAAGATATGGCTTTCTTCATCTGGCAGCAGCTTTAGTATCATACATGGCACTGGTTTGCTCAGTACACATCCCAAAATATCCACCCAAGTACCCCCCTGAAAAGACTGGCATTTCTATTAATCCCTACCTGGGAGCCAGGCAAGCCTGAAGGCTGGACATGCTGCCACAGATGAGCTGACCTGGCCACCAAGGTCTACTCTCCAGCCCCTGGTGGTCAGAGGACTCCAGCTCTAAAGTTGTGAGTTCATCACTCTTCTTGAGAACTAAAATTCTTATCGAAAAGCGAAAACCAATAGAAAGAAAGAAAGAAGAACACATAAACAGATTCACAGGGGCTGGTCTTGATTTACACATTAGGAAATGGCCCTGGGGTTATTTCTCTCCCTCTAACAGCAAATTGTCACCAGCAACACACCTCTTCTGAGCATCTATGGTTCACCTCTCCCACCCAAACCTCCAGGTACAGCTGTGACATCCCCCACTTACCAGGCACATAGATGTAGATGTCCTTCCCTTCCACTTCCCCATCCTCCACTTGTGTGTGGTTGTAATAGCAAACATACAAGCCCGTATGAGCGGCCGAGGCATTTCCTACTTCGAGCACTGTCACGAAGAGGCCACTGTTGTTTTCTTCGTGTCTAATGTCTATCCTGTGGTTTCCCTCAGTCACTGGATACTGCCAGCTCACTTCGCTGTCTCCAGAGCATTTGAGTGTGAAATTGGAATTCAGCTGTACCACCATTTCATTCCTATTGGGAACAATAGTTGGCAGAGGAAGCTGGCAAAATGTTAGGAATGGTCCTGCAAAAAGACACAAATAAATAGCATGTGAATACACAAAACAGCCTCAGCACAGGGATGTGAACGGAAGCAGAGAGGATACAGAGCAGCTTTTTTTTCTGACTATTTCAGACCTGCTGATGTCCCAAGAAATTTGCCCTTGTTAAAAGCCAGAGCTTTGCCTAAGGGATAGCAAATGGCTTTCCTTTGAAATGTTAAGTGTTTGCTTGCTGACTTCTGTTTGTCAAATCAAGAGGTGAAAGACAGACAGAGGTGAAGTTAGAGATAGCTCCCAATCCACACCACAGCTTTCTAGCCCCAAAGGTGTACACAGCTCTACTGTAGGCCAGTGAATTCCACACCCTGGCTGCTGGGTCACACCTGTAGGGAGGCATCTCACGCCTCCTTACAGCCGTGGTCAGGAAACCAGCAGTCCTTTCAGCCTTCAAGCAAGCTTGCAGCTGAAATTTGGAAACCACTTCCCAAGACTAACACCTGCATTTTACATCTGACTTCAATTTCTGCAAAGGGCCAGAGCAGGAGCTTGTACATCAGGTCTACCTCTAGCCAAAATGTACAGAAGGCTTGTAGCCAAATAAAACTGAAATTCACTGAATTAGATGTTGTAGATGGCACTGGTTTTCAGACACAGTCTCCAGTTACAGGCTCAGATTTACAAGTCTAGGTAATTTGCAGGTGGGCTGGTGCAGGTCCAGCTCTCAGAAGGAAAATTAGAGTATCCAAACCCTATAAAGTGAGGAACTCACCAAGGAAATACGTTTGTGGATTCAGTCTACCAAATGACCTGTACAATAAACAAGCACCCAGGCCCACTGCATGAAATTGGCACTCTCGGCGATAAACCGGCACCAGGAATCCAGACTGTCTTTGAAACCATTTTCCACTCCTGCCCAGAGTTACCTTGCTCTACAGGCCCTTTCTATATTTGGCACCCTGTGGCAAAGCCTGCCCTGCCCTCCCATCACCATTTGTTTGGCAGATGTTGGGAGGCTGGGCCGGCAGCCCTGGCAAGTGCAGTGCGGTGCTGCGGCGTGGGAGGATGCGGGGAGCCCACACAGGCTGCCTCGCCTGCACCACTGCTGGAGAATCCCCGGTGGGGCAGGCATGGGACAGGTGGAGGTGGGCAGGCTCACTTTCCCTGCACAGTCAGACAAGTCAGGTGGGAGATTATAGCAGCACAGGAGTGACAAAGTGGCTGACACAGGCCAGCAAAATACTGCCTTCTCAGTAGGTCTTGTCATAGCCTACCAGAGGGAAAAGCAGAAAAACCAGGTCTGTAGCCAGCTGGCAACCATGTGGCATTTGTTATTGTGGGCAGAATGAAAGTGAATTTGAATATGGATTTATGAAGAATTAGGAGTGGAGAGGTTTAGAGGACTGAGGAACATTACCTGTGAGAAAACATCCCAGGATCAGGAACATCTGTGGGGAAGTACCCATAGCTACCATCAACTGAAACAGAAAAGAGAAGGCAAGAGAGACACAGTTAATGGACTGACAACTGTATAAGACTTAGGAGGACCCCTCTTCTGCAGTGCCCAAGTGCAGCTTCCCATCACTCCACATGGTGCCACAAAGAAGGATAGCCTAGGGACCCCAGCTCACAGCCACAGCCCAGTAAGACTCATGTCACCTCCTCCCTCATGGTGCGTGTGGCCACAGACAGATCACAAGTAGATGAGACACCGTAACCCCTTCTCTCCACTGGCAGCGTAAGGAACGAAGTCCTGGTGTAAGGAACCGAGTTGTGGTGCATCCCCTCTCAAACAGCCTGCAAGCAGCTCTGCTCCCCACTGCAGCCTCTGGGACTGAGCCCACAGAAACACCCCTGCACTGAGGCAGCATCTTCACAAGCATCAATGAAGATGTAACATCTTCATGCAGTAAATTCTGACCTTTCAGCTGCAAGCAGCTTTTATGGGAGAAAAAGCACATTTTAAAGCTACTCTTATTACAAATAGTACAGCCCTGAGTGATATTTTTGTTTTGCCATTGTACATATGTGTATATATAGCTTACAGAATACAATGTAATACAATAGTGCTTACTGCTTCTTTAGCACGAATTCCCTTGATTGAGAGACATGCTATTTAAAACATATGCTAGCATTTTCTAATGAAACAAATCCATGACAGACTGTAGGCCAGCACTGCCATTCATAGAGCATCTCTTCTCCCCAACAGTGCAGAGAGTTATAGATCACATGCAATTATTTCAGCTTTCAAACATATAATCCTGAAGCATCTGTCTTAGAGAGACAACAATAGCAATCAACATCTATGTAATTTTTGTGCCATGTAATGACATTTCTACATAAAACCCTCAAGCAGCGTGCTAGGTAGTTTCTGAAGGAGAAGATCCTGCAATCTCTGCTCCCACTGAAACCAACAGATGTTTTGTTGGTGACTTCTAATAGCAACTGGATTTGGCCCAAATCCAATATGGATTAAAAAAACATTGCACAGAAGAGTCCCTAATTTGAAACACTGACCAAGGAGTGAAATAAAGGATGATGAGCCAAGACAGGGACTACCTTTCAAAGGTTCTGGAGAGTTTGTATTCATCCTCTGGTATTCAGTTCCTGATGCTGAGATAGGAAAGCACATAGGTGTGTCTAGTTATTACAACTGTGGCAGTGCCATATGGGAGCTAAATGCTTACAACATGCCAAGGAGTGTTTCTGATCTAGTCCTGCTTTCCTCCTGCAGTGGGTGGAGCAGACAGCACCCCTTTGCAAAACAAAAGAATTTGTTACTCAAATTAAACATAAAGGTCTCAGAAGCAGGATTGGAAGATTACCTGCCTCAAAAACATGTACAAACACCTTCAGAAATCCAGCTAACAATGTTCCAGTAGAGACAAGGCATCTCATGTGATTCTCCAATTAGCAATAATTGCCATGTGTTTATGTATCTGTCTCTCATTGATAACAGACTCTCGGATATCAATAATTCCCTCAGTTTTGGCCTCCTTACTCATTTTTATCACATATCTATCCTGCCTTGTCTTCTAATAAAGTAACCCTCTGTAACTCTTTAAAGACTTGCCATGGTCTGCTTTATTGATTTGACTCCTAATCTCCTAAGACCCACAAGACTATGTTACCCCACTTCTCACCTCGCCAAGTTCCCTCCTTTTCTCACTGAAAAGGCAACTCTCTCCCCTTTTTGTGTTGCTTTGCCAGACTATTCAGTGCAAGTGACGCAGCACAGGAGGAGAAAAAACAAAGCTAGCTCATGTCTTGCACACCAGAAACTCTGCTGAAGTGGACTTGCAGAGCTGTGTGTGTGAGGACTGAAGCCCAATGATGTAAATACAGGTGATGGCATTTCCAAAGTGCTACTTTGAACTTGCTGTCTTGGTTGGGCTGACACTGAAATCAATGAGTGTCTCAATGTAACACTGCAGTTTAAGAACACAAGGACTTAACTAAATTTGTTTTCTCTATCTGGCTCTTCTTTCACAACCCAGAGCTTTGATCTTTCCTCAATGGCCCGTTAATCTCATCAAGACCCAGAGCAACACTTCTTCACTGTGAAAGACAGAATAATGTACTAAGGATTCACCGTGGTCCGTATTCAAAACCTATTTGAACTGAATTTAGTTACATCACGGATCTGACTTAAGGATGCTAGCGCCATCACCAGCATATCCTCCCACATCCTTGCCGGACTCAAGGTTTAACATAGGCACAATTTCACACTTATGGGCAGGAGAGAGCTTTTTCATTCCCACAACACCAAGCACAAACCACAAACCTATCCTGGTTTTCTTTATTTACAATCACATACACCTTTGTATGCACTTATTTAGCTCTTTTACCTTCCTTATGGCAGAGCAGTTCTCTTTGTCCCCAACTATGCAAATCTCAACCCTGGATAAACACATCAGGTTCAGTTCCTAATACTGATCTATCAATCCATTACTTGGTGTAGCCTTGCTGAAGCCAGTAGGTTTATGCGAGCTGAAACCCAGTATTAACAGGACACATACAGTGTGAGTTTGAGCCAACCTTAATTCCTTGCATACTTAGGACATTGCCAGCTAAAATAGAAACGTGCATGTGTACAGTAAAAGCTAGGTGATGCTCTGAGGGGTTTGCCAAACTCTTTGCGGGGGTTTGCCCCGGATTGAACAGTCATTGAATTTACATAGATTTTGAAAGTTTCTGACTGAAATCCTGGTGTCTCTCTTGTGCGCTGCAGTGATTTAAAAAAAAAATTAAAAAAATTAAAAAAAAAAAAAAAAAAAAAAAAAAAAAAAAAACCCC
>VZTH01010004.1:115000-148026 GCA_013397815.1 Aleadryas rufinucha
AAAAAAAGAGACCCAAAAAACTTTCATGAAAACTCAGAGTGCTCCCAATTTCATGAATGAGCCTTCCCTCCTCAGACCCTCCAGGACGGTGGGTCGGGCGCCGGGCTCGTTGTCCACGGTCCCAGTGTGAGCTTATGGATGGGGAGTTTGATTTGGAAACGAATTCGCGGCTTCCTCGTGTCCTTTGTACACCGCTGAGCTCGGGTTTGGGCTAGAAAGCTGGATGGACGGCCGTGAGCCAGCCAGGACCAGGAGGCACAGAGAGAGAGGGGGAGAGACGAATCACTAACATTTATGAATGAAAGATACAACGAAAGGTAACCTTCGCCAGGAGTCAGCCCCTCCAAAGCCCGCAGCTCCGACGGGACCGAGAAAGCTCTTCACTTCGTCTCTGCCTTCGCTTTGCCCAGCGCAAAGAGACCCCAGTAATAACCAAACTAGGGACACGGCAAGGGCCGGAGGTGCCGGCGGAGGCGCGGGCAGCGCACGTCCGAGCCCGTCCTGTTTGAACACGCTCCAGACGGAGCTTTGATCCCCGCCGAGGAGCCAGCACTGGGTATCTCTGCTTTGTTGGCCGTCGCTATCACCAGCGATAAGGGGTGGCAGAGGGAGCTGCCGGGGAGCTGCCCTCGCCGCCCTATTGCTGCAGGCGTCGTGCGGAGCGAGGCGAGCGGGGCCGGCGGGGCGCGGCGATGCGGCGGCCGCGGGAGAGGGGGCAGTGCAGCCCCAGGAACGGAGCGGAGCGCAGCCGGTCCCTGCCCGCCGCCTGCCTTCTGGGGAGGGCACCGGCCTCACAGCCGCGTCCGGGGACTTCTCCTGTTTCCTTCCCTCCCCAGTCCGGCACCACCATCAGCCGCACCTCTTTCTCCCACTTAGTATTAAACAAAAGTTTGTTCTCGGAGTCAAAAGTCAGGACCCAGTGTTTTTTCTGTTTCCTAAGTGAGGGAGAGTTAAGCCTCCGAAACGAAGATGCCCCGAAGAGAATAGAGGCAGAAACGAGAACCAACTCCCATGGATGCGCGCTCAGGCTGAGGGACCCCTGGCTGGGCTCGCAGGGTTCCCGGAGGCTCTCCCGGCCCTTTGCACGCCCTCCACTAGTGCATCCTCTGCTCGGGTGAGTGCACAACCCCGCTATTGCTTCCACATGTTCCTCCAGGAAATCATCGGAGTCAAATCTATGAGCAGCCCCTGGTCGGAATGCTAACAGGATACCGTAATGCTTGTGAATAAACAACAGGCTCCCAGTGAGTCAAAAAAGCACGGAGAAAAAAAAAAAAAAAAAAAAANTTTCTTAACCAGATCTCAAAAAAAAAAAAAAACAACAACCAAACAAACAACACAGGAGAAAAAAAAACCCACACCGCACCCTGGAACTCTCCATCTGAGAGGGTGAGCGTACCTAGCAGCCTGAACCCCTTAATTTGTGGAGGGAAATGTTCCATCATGACTTGGATCAGAGCTGCGGATTCTCGCAATTTTAAGCCCCGCGAAGATGAGCGTCCACTGCCTATGCGCCGGGGCGATCATACAGGGCTCGGGCCACGATGCACCGGCGCAAGCGTATCTGGTTTAACGTGCGGGGTGATTCCTGGCGAACCACCATCAGGATGGGATGTAATGCGAGAGTTACTCTTGCGAAAAGAAAAGAGCAAAAGGAAAGGGGAGGAGGCGCCTTCTGGTTGCAATTACCTGCCTCATTTGAATAATGCCTTTGTCATGATCATTATCGAGAGGTCGTTAACGGCTTCCACGTGGGATCTCACAAGACCCAGCGAAAAATAAAAATTGCAAAGTGGGCGACTGGCAAGGCTGCCTGCTAGGCCGGTCTGGCGCTTTGGGCGGGGGCCCGACGGCTCTGTGGAGACAGGGACGGAGGTGTCCCGCCGCCCAGAGACCCTTCTGGGGAACGGTGACACTGTCCCCGACGTGGCTTTCCCTTCCCCACGCTAAGGGCCCGGCCGCGCCGTCCCCATGCCCGCCACCCGAGGAGCACCGAGCCAACAGGAGCTGGGTTCTGCCCGCTCTCGTCGTTGGGCCGATTCCCCTCCGCAGTGCCGGCGGTGCCTATGGATTGGTCCCGCGCAGAGGAGGTGGTAGTTAAAATTAACCCTCCGCGACGGCTGCTGAGCTCTGCCTCCCGCCCCGTGTGGTGCAGGGGGGTCCCGTCCAGGGAGGCGAGGGGGATGCGGGGTTAGCGAGAGGACAGGCTGGGGGTGGGGGGATTTTTTACCTCTCCTCTCCCGCCTTCCCCTCCCCTGAAGGGCTGGAGCATAAAGCATCCCGTTAGCGTGTGTTTATGTGGTAACAGATGGAAGCTGCACGTCTCAAACAAAGTGCGGCGCCCGGGCCAGAGCCGCTCTCGCCTGTTTATGCTCCCAACCTGCCCCCCGGGGTGGGCGGGGGTGTGTGTCCCCGTCCGCGTGCCCGTGGCGCCGTCAGAGTCCCGGCAGCGGGAGTACTGACGGCTCGGGTTATTGCGGGGCGGCTCTCTCCACTCTCAGACTCTTCCACGGGGACTGGGAGCCTTCGAGGCCCCATTTCCCCCTCTCCCGCTCAGCATCCCCCTCCCTGGGGAAATCACAATTTGTTTCAAGTAATAAATCCTTTCCTGCAACTCTCTCCCAAGGGTGAGCCGGGGAGTGGTTAACTGGATAAGCCTATTGAACAACCTTGTGTGGCCACCGGCGGGACAGGGCAGGCGAGAGGGGGTGCCCAGGCCCGGGCTCCACGGGAACCCCCGCTGAGAGGCCGCAGCCTTTTGACTGGATGGGAAGGCATGTATGGGTTCGATTATGGTCACCCACGTTCAGCGACGCACGGAGCCGTCAGTATCCACCCTTTTTACCTTTTAGAGCAAGAATCCCTGCGTGAAGAGCAGCTACAGCCTGGAGCAGACACCCTTCAAACCCCTGAGAGGGAGAAAGCAGAGCGGCCTCACATCTGTGTTCGTATCTATCGCGTAGGGAGGAGAACACAGCGGTGAGGGCTGCCGCACCTAGGAAGGGGAGCTGAGCAGGGGACCACCAAGGGCCCGAGCTCCTCCGAGAAATGTGTTCTGCCGGCGGAAAGGTCTTGCGTACATTTACAGTTCTACCAGATTTTTAGATTTTTGTTTGTTTCCATCTTTCCACAAGTACAGATTCCCTTATTTTGTTTGTTTAACAGAATTTGGCTCTGAATAGCAGGGATCCCGTGTCACCGGGAGGACAGGCAGCCAGACAAAAGAAATTAACTTTGCCCAGCCTGCCCTCCCTAGCCTTTATTTTTATTCCCCACATGGTTGGTTCAGGTAGTTCCCCCGTACCCGTCGTTTTCCTTCCCCATCCCCGTCGTTTTCCCACCGAGGCCGCTGCTGCCACGACGTCGAGCTGTTTTGCTTTCATTGTTGCGTTTGGCTCTTGACATTAAAAGATGCCAAAACAGCCGTGGAAGCCTTTTTCTTTGAAAAACAGACTTTGTTTTTCCTTTTGCTCCCGCCCTGACTTTTTTGACTGCGACAGAGTAAACAGCCCGCTGTGGTCCAGAAGCAGGCTGAACCCAGTTTAGGGGCGAGGCAAAGCAAGGNTAGAGGGCACCGCAGCCCGCGGGAGCAGCCGGCCGAGCGCGGCAGGGGCACCGCGCCCCGCCAGCCGCCGCTGCCTCTGCGCTTCATTGGCGATCGACCGGCTCTGGAGAACATGGCGAAGAGGGGCCGTCCTCCCCGTCCCGGGAATTTAATGGCTCCAGCCCTGTAGGTCCAGCCCCGCAGGTCCAGCCAGGGCCGGGCTCAGCAGCTCGGGGGATGTGGCATGTTGCAAGTAAAGCAGAGAGATAAATTCCTCCCGTGCCACAAATGGAAAGTTTTCCCTCTGAAATCAAAGGGTCCTCTGCTGATTCAGCCCAGGTTTGACTTCGGTTCATGACTCCCGAGACCATTATCTCTGCCTTTGTTCTTTCGAGCTGCAGCAATTAATGGATTACAGCAGGACAAAACCACAGCCAGACCAAGCTCCTTTCGTTCTGCAGCTATTTACTATTAGTACCAGCTTTGCTCCCCTCAAGCTACTGTGCTTGGGAACCCAGCCCTGAGTTCTGCACGGGGGAGCTGGATGGTGTGGAGGCCACCCTGGATGTCGTGGTCATGGTGACCCCTGACGCGGTGGGCATGGGCCAACATCTGCGTCAATGTCAGTTCCCACGTGTGCCTGGGCTGATCATGTCCACCATACGCTCCTACCGTAGGCACAGGAGAGCCAAGATAGCCTGAGCATCATAAAGTGTCAGACTTTATGATGTCTGAGAAACAACATGTTTGTTTACTGAGTATCCTGAATTGCTCATGCTCCAGGCAAGGGATGTCATTTTTCTGCTTCATCCCACAAAAGGTGGGATTTTTCTGCTTCATCCCACATCTTTTCTTCTGATTCTTAGTGATTAACACACACCTTTGGGGTAATTTGCTGCGGAAATACTGGAGCTACAGCCAAGGTTTATGAATTGTAATTAGGTTTCTAAAAGTATCCCTCTTCTCGCCGGATCTTTTGTGCTCCAAAACACCCCCACAAACAAAACACTGCCCCTCTCTTTCTGTGGCATGGAGTGTTTCTGAACATGGATCTTCCCCATCCTAAGGATTAAGAAGATGGAAAGCCATTAATGCTTCCTAAGAGCTTGAAGAATTGGGTTTTGTGTGGAGTCACCATTAGGAGTTGCAAGAATCAGCATCCACGCTGTACCAGTCAGCAAAAACCTCCAGACCTGGAAATGAATGCAGCCATTCCTCTTAGTCACTGAATTAGTTCACTCATTTTACTCATGTTTACCAAGATTATGCTGGAGGTATGTCAGCAAGAGGCATGAATCACACTGTCATTCTTCTTGCAGCACTGTATGTCTCCCATACTCAAGGTTCTGTGGCCCTAATCAGTGATGGAAGAAACCAAGCAGGTGCCAATCACACCTTGAGCCATTCCAAGGAGTGGCCAAAGCCCACGTGCTCATCTTTCTTTCTTTAGTTCAGAGACAGGAGAGACTGAAACACTGAAATGTCAGGGGAAAGTTTTCTTCCCTTTTTTTGTTACTTCTCCAAAAGACTATTTGGCCTTTTTCTCTGAGACCACCTTATTTTAGTGTGTACCTCATCTAATTCTGCAGAGAGCATTTTCTGCCTCCATTACATGATCATTTGCCTGTCTATTGTTGACAATCTTTTAGAGAACTCAGTTATATGCACTCCTCTTGAGCAAGGTGGTTGTGGAGAGAGAAATTAGAGAGTGAGATGAGAGGAAAATGCAGGTAAATGTTCCTGTAGCCATGCATGTGACGCTACAGTTCAGGCTTAGGCAGGAAAGCTCTAGTGTGGCTCAAGAGCAAGGATACAGCAGCATGTAGTTGCATTATGATCCTTAGACTGCTGTCTTTTTTAGTCAGATATTTTGCTTTTTAATCTAAATTATCTTTTGAGAAAGAGTCTAATGTGGAAACTGGGCCAGATTCTGCTTTGTGTAAACCTGGTGTAACTCTAACTTCAAGGGAAATATTCCAGATTGAATCTGGTATAATTAAGATTAAAAATTGGCTCTGGAAGTCTTTTCTTTGGCAATAAAGTTAGAGAAGTTCTGCAAAGAAAAATAATTAAAACCAGGACTTTATTTCAGTGCTCTTTTAAATGACATATGCTATAGGCGCTTTGAAGGCATTTGTTCTCTATGACTGCAGTATTTTAAAACTTTCACTTAGGTTCCACTAACCAAGTTAACCCTTGACAACCAACTGTGCTTAAAATGTTATGTACAGAAACTTCTAATTTTGCAGGATATTGTCCAAACAAAATACAAATTCCATTAAAATGATACAATTGCTGCTGTGGTAGTAGCAAGCTTCTGCTTGCTGGTGAAATCATGAATTTCAGTGCTCTAGCCACAGCACAAGCACTGAAATTATTCGGAATTTATACCTTAATCAACATGAGGTTTTTTCATGGTGCAAACCTTGTTATCTGACTGCTAAACTCAACATACTGAGAAGGAGCGACTGTCAAAAGGCAGCTCCTTAGTATCCCTGGAAAGCACACTCTGAAAGGAGTTTCTAGAGGAACACTGAAATACTATAAATTACTGCACAATTTTCTATAAGAAAACAAGATGTCATTTAACAATTTCTGTGTCCAATATCACTCTGTTTGTTAGGCCCATGCCCGTCACAGAAAATATGTCACATAATTTGATTGCAATTGGTGAGAAGATGCTGGCCAATTTTTGCCAGGTCTGGCTTTCAGCCCCAATGAAATCACAAGGGCATTTGTCATTCTCTCAAGTGGCCCGGATTTTCATCAGGGATTAATCGCTCTTTAGGGTGTCTAGGAAAAGAAGGGGTGAAGGGGAAAGAGTCATTTATCCTTGATTCCTTGTGGTTTATGAAGGATAGGTATTTGGAAAATGTATTTTGCTTTCTTAGTGGGGTTGGCATGTAGGACGAGTCAAATCTATCTTGTTTGTTCAGAAGTACGTGAATATCAAGCCTTGTCAGCCTTCTTTTTTTGGTAGAGGACTCCTTGCTGAATCAGTGAACAAAGACAGCATGGTGAAGCTGACTCTTTCACAGAGCAATCTTTTAATCTCTTTGTTGAGTAGGTTTGTAGAATTAGGAAGCAGCAAGACACACATCACACCCCAACCTTCTGTTGCAATGAGCTTATCCACCTTCCTTTCCCCACCCTGCATGAGTGCCTTGGAAGGTTGCAGGAAGCAAACATGGGAGGAGAACCCAGACTGCAGCTCTGAAAGAACCTGTACTACAAGAGCCAGGAAGATGGAGCCCATTCTGATTTTACACATTTGAGATTTCTTTCAGAGAAAGGGAATTGTGGGGTAATCCCTCACCTTCCTGGCTGCTATTCCCATCCATGTTTTGCTTCCTTTGTCCCTTGTTAACAGGCTACGTGCTGAAGGAATAGCAATAAAGATACAAAAAAATGCCCAATTCGGAACAGCTCTCTTTGTCCATCAGTCATGGACACCGCAAAGAAGGAATAGGCACAGGTCACTTCATCTATGTTTTTTATTTCATAGTCTAAGGAAATACAAGCGTGCTCTCCTTATTGTCAAGAGAGTACAGAATTTCCTTTCCCTCTCTTTGTGATGGGAGAAAACATTTGTAAAGCCAACATATATCCAAATAAATTCTTGCAATTCCTATCCATCATATCCGTCACCAAACTTACATTTTTCTATTCTTAGTTACTTTTCTCCCAATGCATTATACACTAATATAGGAAAAAGATATTATTGAAATCCACCCATCATGAAACTTTGTTTGGAATCTCTTGCTAAGCAAGCTGCAAGCAGTCTCTGGTAGTCTGAATGAAACTACGAAGCCTGCTCCGATTATCCTTTTGCAAAACATTGTAGGATTTAGTCAACTTGACAAGATGAAGAGTTTGAGGAAATGCTTTTGTCCAGAAACATTAGCAGCTGTACTGCTGGGGGCTGATCAAAACAGTGCTCAGAAGTCTAACTGTAGCCTCTGCCGTTAACAGGGATGTTGGAGGCATGCAGCTCTGTTTAGGGGAGGTTAAAATATATAGGTAGTTAGACAGTTTGAGTGGACAGAAGCCATTGTAAATATCTGACGAGTCTACTGCTTTTTTTTGTGGGAGACAAATGGTTCCCCAGCCCACTTAGCACCTGCCAGCGTCTCTCTGCTGCCCTTTGCCCTGTGAGGCTGCTTGTTCTGACGGCTTCTGAAGCTCTCCTGGCTTCAAATTCCTTCTCCGTATGGTGGCCTTTTTCATTGCTGCTTATCCTAATATTGACTTAGGAGAGGAGGAGAGTTAAAAATAGCTGGCTCCCCTACTGTCTACAGACCTTCTGCCTAGCTTTGCTTTAGGCCTGTGAATCACAAACATTGGTTTAAACCATCATTAGCATCTGAATGAAGATAAAGGGACAAGAGGAGCTAGGGTAGGCAGTCACCTTGTGTAAGTATCACTCCTCAATTATTTTGAAGAGCAGGAGAGAAGCAGGATCACAGTGGAGGATGTTTGCATCCCATTTCAGCAGTGAGGATTATTTGGAATTAAGAGTGTAACAACCCGTCTTTCAAAAAACCATGTTGGATCCCTCAAAGCATCCACTGGAGCCTGAGTAAAGCCTGTTGTCATTCTTGGGTAGCTTTGTTTCCTCCCTTCTCTCTGCCATCATTGTTTCTAAGCTGCTCTGCCTGCCCAAACCCAGGAGAAGCAAGGGAGAAGCCCCAGGTGACAGGAGTATGCAGTGTGAAAGGAGGTGTGTGTGACAGCGGGGAGGTGGTCATACTGCAGTGGGTGGTACAGTTTTATGAAGGTCAGTAAACCCCAGCTCCATCAGACCACCAGAGAGTGTGGGTTTCCCAGCTGGAATCACTCAAACATGTGGCCCTGCACTGAAAAACACCCTCACTCCAGTCTTGAGGAATGCATCTCTGCCATGGTTAGTAAAAGTGTCCCGGAATATCTCAGCGTCACAGTGTTACACAAGAAGAGAGCCAGACTCTGAGAAAGACACATTCAAACTGGGATTGAAACCAACTGCTGGCTTCCTACCCAAAAGCAAAAATAAAATTTGCATAGTCTGTAAGCAAAGGCTCCATGGGCTCCCTCCACCCAGCTCCATGGCTTTGCCAGCTCTGCAACTCCTGCAGCATCTCCAGAAACCACAACAGAAAGGAGACACCACAAAAGTCAAACCCAAAGCAGTCTGTGGTGAGGTGTCCTTCAGGGAGAAAAGTTTTCAGATCTCTGCAGAGGTTAAGAAGTGCCAAGAGTGATGGTTTTTAACCTGTTCAGGTAAAAAAATAACCCTTTCATTATGACAGCAGGTAATGAATCCGAAACACTGCAGCACTGTGGCTTTGGGGAGTCAGTGCTGAGAAATGCGATGTCATCCTGATGTCAGCTGGAATGTGTCACATCAATATGGCAACATAATGACTTAACTCCTGTGGACTTGTGTCCCTACCATATGCTGGGGAAGCCCAAGGATCAGCCCCACCACATCTGAGCCCATAGATGTGGCCAGAGGAACAGGATAGTACCACACCTGGAGGACAGGCTTTCTGTTGGAAAAGACCTGGATGCAGGCTGTGGTCTCCTGAGGTCAGGGATTATGCTGAGACCTGGAATCAGAGCAGGACCACAGTGTAAGAAAGGCGACATGCAGAGGGTACAGGCAGAGTACTTCCTAGTCTTCAAGGTGATGGTGACAGGTCTCCAGGCATACTGAAATATGTTGGTGCAAGTCCTCAAATCCTCCATTTGGATGGGGAGTGTTTCTCCTGATGATTAGATGATTAGGTCCACATTAGAGGCCTGAATTTATCTGGGGCAGGGAAAACCCAGGGTAGGCTGAGCTGCTAAGCCTATGGGGAAAGCAGAGGCAGAGGCCTGTGTCCCCATGCTGGCATTTATGTTAATTATGCACTTAGCAATCACTAAAGCAGCTACAAGGCTACAAAGTTGAAAGTTCAGACCACCTACTATTTCTGTTCATATTAGCTTGGAAAACTTTGGGCCCATGTATACCAACACATGAAATACTCTTTGCAGTTATGGTCCAGAAGACCAAGTGAAATGGATCAGCTCATGTTTAGTGCTAGTTGTACAGGGGGAAAAATCAGCCACTTCACAGTGATTGCAGTAACTTCACTGATGTAAATGAGGGATAATGCTGAAATCCACTAAGTTACAGTGAGCAAAGAATGGGACCAAGAGAAGGGATCTTTTTTCTTTGAACTCATAGTGATCATCCATGATGTTTTTCACTTTTGGAAAACTGAAATGGTAAATCAGAAAATCTGTAAGGACAACGTCATATGTGACAAGCTGTACCTACAGGGATCTGTTAGATGTCTCTCAGAAAAATCAGTATACTGAAGGTGGGGTTCCAAGAAAAGTTTTTAGTATGTTAGGAATATCACCAAAAGGACTTTGTTTTGGAAACAATAAAAACCAGAGCCAACTTTCCACTTCCAGCATCTCCCATTCAGAAGGAATGTGCAGAAGACCTTGATATGATATGAATTAAAATGATTCTGCCTTTGCCAGCCCTGAATTCCAGGAAGTGAGACACAGCATCCTCATCTGCTCTTGCAGGCAACATTTGTTTTCACTCTAGCCTAAATACCAGACTGTTTCCTAAATCTCAAGAAGTTGACCGTTCACTTAGATTCCTCAGCCTCTCACAACGGAGGAGCAGGCTCTACACAGGCATTTCAAGCCCTCTTGCATGCCATCCAAAATCGACTTTTGTCCCTGGAGGTTTAGAGGCGCCTCTGGAAGAAACACAACAGGATTCCAGTGTGCGCAGAGCTGGTGGGACAGAACTGCCCCAAGGCCCCTTGGTGGTAGTGCACAGAGTGATGGGGCCAGGAGATCCTTTCCTATCTGAAGCCAGACTAACACAACAGCTCATGTCCCTGCAGGGGAGTAGATTTCATAAAGTAGATTCAGAGCTTTGTGAAATCCTTCCATAGCCCTGTAAGGGCTGCTTTCAGATTTTGCTTCTTTCCTTCCTCTTTGTAGTGTCTTTCATTATTCTACTTTCTGTTCACAGGCAGCAGGCATCCTACTTGCTCTGCACACATACGCCCAAAAATGTGCAGAAATTCTCTATCTCAGGATTCTGATCTGGCAGATATTACCAAGCCAGTCCTTCACTCCCTGCAGATCAGCTGGGCTGATGCTCTCTGAGTTAGAAGTGCCTCATGCTAGCAAGAGTGTCATCTGACACTCTTCAAAGAGGTTGTGCACTGCATCTGGTAGAGTCACTGGATTTGCTGCTATCATGTAGAGGAAGGACTCAGATAAAGAGGCTTCTGCAGCCACCAGACAGCTATTAAAATTTAGAGGTCCTGATCCTGAGGACAATAGGGTCAATAAAAGTCTTAAATTTGTTGGGATGCCCATGCCTGCTGTAGACTGGTAAACCATCACCCTTCTGCTTCCCCCTCCTCTCACCAAATGGTGCCCACTCTGGTGTAAGGTAATTTTTTAAAAAATCATGAAAAATGTGCTGCAGCATGCTAAATATTTTACTAAATACTTTCTGAAGTTGCTGAGGGATTTAAGTAGTGAGCAACATTACTCAGAGGTAGTATAGTAGCTTTTCATCTTGAAATATAATTAATTTGATAAAACAGAATATTTTGGCAAGCATTGCTCTTTCCCAAACATAAAAAAAAAAAATATATTGTTGTAATAACTACTTAAGAATTAATCAGGGACTCCATAATCATTTGGTCAAAACCCATACATCTGCATATCATATATAAAAAGACTTTCTGCTTGGCCATACCACCTGAAGCCTGAGTTAATATCAGGGTTCCTAAAACTCACTGTAAAGTGGTTAAGAAACTTCCACAAGCTATACCAACATGCACATCTCCTCATGTCAGGGGTTCTTTTTCAGCATCACTATGGAAGAAACTCAGAACATTGAATGTAGCTCGTCAGGACAGGATAGATATCCTATCATCAAGTAGGATATCTTCCATCCCAAATCCCTCTGCAGGCAAACAGTGCAAAATCATTGCTCCCAATGGGTTTCTGGCAGTTGTTAACATAAATTAAAAATCTTCAATAAGCCAAAACAGATCACTGCTTTTTTTGCTGGAAAATTTTAACAGACTCTTGTGGAAGTTTTTTCTTTTTCTCTAAGAAATCTTTTCCTTTTAGACAAAATTAAGATGATCCAAATTGTTGTCTAGAAGAAAAAAAACATTTAAACACTACCAGGTTCCCATCTTCCACATTTTTTTGAGTTTAATTTTTCCTTTCTTTTTTTTCTCAAAGCATATAGAAAAAAAAAAAAGAGAGAGAGAGAAGAATGGGAAACATCCCTGTGGCATGATGACTCTCCCCAGCTTGAGAGCTGACACTGAACATCGGGGTTATCTCAACTCCATACTCCAGCTGAGCTTGTTTACTCCTTTGTGCAAAGATGAAGTTGTGCTGGCTCACTTTCAAGCTATTGCAACAGTCACATCCTGAGACTCTTCCTCCATCTGTCTGTCTTCAGACTGTAGCACATTCCCATTTATTGGACCAGGGACAGAGAAAAATTGGGTCAAGAGAAAGACAGGTCGGTGCTTGCTCCTTTGTGGCAAAACCAGCGCCAAGGCTTTGAGCTGCGCCTGTGGCACAGGCAGAGCAGATGCTTGCTGCAGTTCTGGACTGAGTCAGCAGACAGATACCTGAGAGGGAAGGAGATTGTGATGGATTTGGTCAACCCGGGGATGCAAGTCTTCTCTAAAAAATTTTGAGAACAGAGAGTGGTGAAAAACAGGAACAGGATCAAAGAAATGCACACAGTTCCTTTCCAGCCTCTTCTGCCTTCAGTATCATCTGGTTGATGTGGCTCACTATGGCTTGAATGGGCAGGGTGATTGCAGTCCTAAATGTTCCTATGGTACGTGAAAAGACAAGAAATTTTGAAAAAATACGTAATTTTATGAAAATATTGACAAATGTTTGGTATGCTGCCTCAGGAAAATGAGATATGCAGCACCTTCAATAATGCAGATAATATTCATACAAGAAAAAGTTAGGAGAATATGACTGCATATAACATTTGGGCTAATTTTTACTTTATTTGACAACTGTTTTGAACAGAAAATAGCATTTTAGAAAGATTTTTCATTTCCTATACTCATATTAAAAGGATTTTGAGGTGCAAAGGTCATTCATTTTTCTAAAGGGTGTGGCGACATAGATCAAAAAGTTATATCATGGCATTAAATTTGCTTCATTACAAACTTTGATCACTATCAGGTTGTTATGATTCTTATTGGAGAAAACCTTTGAAAAAATCAAGTCGCACTAGCACAGTTTTGAAATGCTATCTCAAGCATCTCTTTTGAAATTCCTTTGAAACATTTTTGTCACATTATTTGTTCTTACTAGTTTGTTTTCTTAATCTTTGAATTTTATATTTTCACAAGGAACCTTTTATTAAAAAAAAAATTGCATAGCTCCCTCGTAAGAGAAAAAGATGTGCCAAGTTTGCTGAGTATATTGTATATTACTTGCCAATTTGATATTTACCTTATATGCAGACACGGGCATAGTTTCAAGTTGGTAGTGTTACCTTACATTTTGATTTCAAGAATGCTGTTTTATTTACATGACCTGACAGATTCCCATAAACTAGCAAAGTTGTGCAATTCTTCTCCTGTGTTTTCATCTCTTAGCACAGATCTGTAATTTTCAGAAGAGAAGTATATTGCACCATTTCTGGACCAATGTAGATAACTTCATAAGTAATCCCCTCCAGAGAAAGATTACAATAATCTATTATTTGATATTCTAATACAGAAACTGCCAAAACAAGCTTCATTACTGTCTAGAATAAAGAACTGAAAAAAGAAAAGGAAATCAGAATATGAAAAGTCCAGGATTTGTGGACAAAACTGTAAGAACAGCTGTACTGAGCAAGACCAGAGGCCCATGGTCAACAGTGAGTAACACAGAAATAAAGGCAAATGCAGAAGGAGACATTTAATATTTTATGTTTAATATTCCCAACATCCATTAATTTTTCCAGTTGCACTTTTTACCCCAGCAGATTGTTAGCCCCTGCACATCCAGCATCAAGGAGCTCCTTGGAAAGAAGAGTCATTAGAGGCTCAGGAGAGATGAGCGCCACACAACAATACAGAAATTGGCAGGGTTGGAAAGACTAAAAGTCGAAATATGAAGTCAGATTTTTGAGATGGTAATAAAGAAAACATAAATTGCAGCTGGCAAATATTAGGCAGAAAATTAATAGGAAGGGTCATCATAAATTTCATAAAGAGAAGCATGAAAATGTTTAAAACAAACAGTAAGGTGTTCTTTACCTGTATTGGAAGGAAGATCTTAAGGAAAGAACATGGGGTTTGCTCGGTCACTAAGGATAAAAGGCAAAACTTAAAATAGACATAATTGCTAAGAAGCTAGGTGATTTCCTTTCATTTATATTTATCATCAGAGATGTGGAAAGGTGTCTGCACTGAAGTTGGTCCCTTCTTTTAAGAACCATTAGACCATCTTGTAGATGAAAAAGTCAGAAACAGAATTTACAGTGCAGTAGGTTTCTAGTTCCAGATGTTGTATATATGTAAAGGCTGTGGTGAAGCTCAAGGCTGGATTTGCTGAGCAGCCAGTAACAACATACAGTACCCATGGTGGCTTTTCCAGGAGACTGAAGGACTGCAAAGGCCACAGCTGCTCTCCAAAAGCCTTTCTAGAGCAGTACAGCAAGGAAGAGTCTGCCAGTATAGTCTATTGGCATCAAGCTGGGAAGAATCACTGGTAGGCAAAAGGACCAGGACAGAGTGCAAAAAAGACGTTGAGGACTGAAGCAAGAGAAGTGAGATAAAATCTGGCATGAGAAAGTGCAAGATAATCTACCAATGGGTTATGAACAGTTCTTGCTGTGGATATAAGAAAGACTTGTAGGCTGATGGGATAATTTTTATCTCTTACACACATAATGGTCAAAATGTTTTTTTTTTTAAAAAGCAAACAGGTAACAGGATATATCAGGATAGAAATTAACATCAGAGAGATAAAGAACAAATGCGATTCTACAAGGCACTGGGTTTACCTTGTTCCGCTCTATTCAAGAATACCCATGAAAAGGAAATCTTAGGTACAGGAAAAGAGCTACCTTGAAAGTGGGAGAACACCCAGAGACCTTGGCTACCTCAGTCTGTCAAACTGAAAACTGAAGGAGTATAAATGTCTTGAAAATGTATCAACAAAGTAAATACCGGAAGAGAGAAAACTCATAAAAAAAAAAAAGGCAAAAGAATAAATGTGCTAAAATATATTGGTAAATAAAACATCAGTAATGAAGTAAATATTGATGATGCATATGATTAGGATGGTAAATAAAGAGCTTCCATTTTGTCATCTAAAATGGTGGGCTGGTCACCAGGAGCACTGCAGCAGTCTGAGAGGTGAAAGATCTCTCATGGCCCTAGTCTCAGAGGACCAGACTCTATAATCCTATAGGGCATTTGTTTTGCCAGAAGGAAGGGACAGGAAAGGTAAGTGGGCCTCAAAACTGTTGTATCCCATTCCCAGCTTGGAGAACCAAGCTATGAAACAATAGCTCCTCTTATGGGGAAGAGGCGTCTCCCTCACCAATAACCTCTGCTATGTATACACCAATTCATCCCTTGCTGATGGCTGCAGTAACTGCAGTCTGATTTTCCAGAGCTTTAAGATGCATAGAAGAGGCAGAGATTTGCTCGTGCTAAGAGTTAGTGCTGAATTATGACACTCCACAAACCACTGCAGTGCAGAGAGGTATATATATCTCTTTATTATGATTTTTAAAGGTCCTAAATAAAAGGAAACCATTAATTGCACTGATAGTTCATTAATTGGTTCATTAGAAGTTCAGTATTTGCTCAGGAGTTCCTAGATTACTGGTCAGGTCATGAGAAATATTACACCTTTCTGAAGCTTGCAATAATTAGCTTCTAGCTAGGGTTACTCCTCAGTATTGAATTAAAATGATGGGACAGGAGGCGAGAAAAAGACCAGGAATGGAACCAAGGCTGCAACCTGCTAAC
Organism: Aleadryas rufinucha; assembly: GCA_013397815.1. Taxonomy (NCBI): domain Eukaryota; kingdom Metazoa; phylum Chordata; class Aves; order Passeriformes; genus Aleadryas; species Aleadryas rufinucha. The sequence continues at coordinate 130,577 of VZTH01010004.1, forward strand.
TTCACTGATACCTGGCACTCTTTGGGAGCAGCTCAGCACATTGTTAGTGCATCAGCTTGTGAAGGCTCCTTCTCAGCACACAGCCCTTCAGAAGTTGGCTGGAGGTGACCGCATTTCACTAAATATCTTGGCCATGTGCTGAATCATCTTGTTACACCACCACAAGTAAAGGAACACTATCAAATCAGGCATAGCTAGAAACTGTATTTGCAGAGTGCTCTGGACCTCATGTTATTTATATCTGTAAAACAATTAGCCCTTCCACTCTTCTTTCAACACTCAATTCTATCTTCTTTTTGAAGCTATAAATGGAATGAAGTTTGTGGGTATTTCTTAAATAACTCTGAACACAGCTGCCATCAGTGTGGTCTCAGAGATGTCTCTCTCCTTTTCAGCACTCACATCTAAGTTTCTTCAAATAGCTGTATGTACGGGCTGGTGCTGTGCCAATCTCTTCTCATTTGCATACACTTGTTGCCTCTTCGTTGCTGACAGACACAAAATGAAGATTTTCCCAAGGCAGAGAGAAATATTTAGTTCTGCTTGCTCAGGCTCTCATGGCAAATGCCACCCTTGCTTTGTGAGTTTCCTTGTAATTTCTTTATCTCCCCTTCTTCTCTTCTGCTTCCAGAAACAAAAATATTTTGTCTTAAAATAAACTTTCTGCATTCAACTTGCTATTTTTGCAAATGGTATAAGGCAAATGCCAGCTTTGCATTACTCTAGCAATCAGCCAGATTGTTTTTCTCAGAGCTTGGGGAATACTTACCTGAACAGGGATGCTGGTACACCTCTGTGGGTGTGACTCACCCTTCACCTCTGGTGACATCACCTGCAACACAGGGAGCACAGATCTATAATTTGAAGCTGAAGGACAATACTTCTGTTTCTGCACTCACAGCTCATGGAGTTTTAGAAATAATTTGTGTCAACTGCATCCTAAGTCTGTGCCACACCTCCATTAACATACCCACAAATCCATTAGAAAAATACGCTGTTTGACTTCATTGAATGAAAATGCTGCATGTTTCCTGCAAAAAGTGACAAATTCCAGCATTAAGCAGTGGAAAATGAGGTCTCTGTAGCAGCACACATGGAAGCAGAAGGGGATTAGAGTCCTTTCAATAATTAAAAATGTATAAAGTTAAGGCTTGACTCAAAGCCTGAATCACAACCCATTGAACTTGCTGGAGTAAATCCAGAGGCTTCAGTATGCTTTGGATCAGTTCCAGACTTCAAAAAATAAGTAGGTGAAATTTAATATCCTGAAATATATGTGAGCCCACATTAGACAACCTAATAATTTCATTTTGGGCTTCAATTCCATGCATCTTGTCAAGCCTGAGGCCTTTTTAGCCTCTTAAAAACAGCTGTAGCATCAATGGTCTGAAGAAAACACAAAGTAGATGTCTACACTACACAGCAGGGCATTCTACAGAGATCCCAGAGCCACTGCTGGCTGCACATTGTCCCCTCAGCTGCATGGCACCATGCCCAGGCTAATAAGACCTGCTGAACAACACAGTTAACATCATAGCAGCTTGGCTTTGGGAGCTTCCCAGCTCCTCTGCTCCTTGCACCTACCCCCACACAGAAACTCCACCAGTTTCTGCCCTATCCACTCAGCTGCTCATAGGATTGCTACCTGGTATGTTTCTCCTCAAATGGCTCAGGTTAGCCAGAATCACCTCGTTAAGCCAATTAAGTTAACCTGGTCCATCTCTGTTGACTATAAAAAAGAAGAATGGCTGCGTGGGAGGTGCTCTACAGGCAGATGCAAGTGGTGTGGAGCTGCTGGGAGTGTAAGGATAAACAGCTGTGTCAGAACATCTGTCACCCAGCTGCCACCAAGGAGCTTACCCTAGAAACATTGCCTTGGTCTGTCCTCTGAAAGTGTCTGTGTCTTTTTCTCTCTTAAAAACAGTGCACCAAGTTCTAAATAGCTTACCCCAGGCAATGCTTGCAGCCTTCTACACTGCTGTAACTGTTTTGTTCTTGAGCAAAGCTGTAGCTCAGCTTGAGGTCAGGAATTTGGAATTCAACTTCATATTGATAAAAAGGCATCAAATGCAAGTAGAGCAATTACAAATAAAACTGGGAAAATCCTTTACTGACTTTTTTTGTCACGTTTCAGTTGTTACAGGAGAGAAAGCAAGTGTAAAAGGAGAATGGTATTGTTCCCTCTACTATGGGTTTCTAAGCAGAAATAATTCTCTGCAATCTTAAACACACAAACACCAATATGGTAGGATATTTTCCCCAACTTTGGTTTTGTCAAGCCTTATTCCCTCTTGAGACTGTTGATTATGTTTCTGTGTGAGAAGAAAGTCTATGATTTCAGGTTTCTCACTAGTGTTGCACTTTCTAAATATTAAAAAGGCTGCAGTGGCAATTTTCCTGAAAGAAGATGTGGTATGCAACATTTTCCCACCATGCTTTTAAAGTTGCTTTTAAAGCAGAGTGAATCAGCACTGTTTTCCAAATTCCAGGAAGAGGCTATAACTCTTATGAACTCTAGAGGAATGGAAATAACAGTTGGTCATTTTAATGCAAAAAGTAATATTACTCTAAAGTATCATTTGAAACCTTCACACAGCTCATTATAACTATTTTTTAAATCATACTGTAAAGGAGTTAACCCCATAAATAGGAAAATGGTCTAAGTCCTCTGGAAATGACAGTACTTCCTTAATAGGCCAGATTTGCACCACTGAAATGAAGAAAGATTTTTACTTTCCTGGGAAAAGATGACAAATATTCATGTTGTCAAAGTTCAGCTCATTATTTTAAATGACAGCAACACCAACAGAAAATATCAAGTGCTGTATTACAGGCATTTTCTCTCATCAGTCAAAATATTTTCCTGAGCAGTTTAACAGAATGTTCATCAGCTCAGCATAAAGAGATCCCACTCTTGCCTGTGTGGTCCAAATCAGGAGGAATCCCACTGAACTAACACCGTTGCTGCTCCCCTGATATATGAAAGGAGAATCAGGTAAGAGAATAAAGCAGGTGTATGTTACCTGCCATTTTATATAAACAACTCCAGGAAATCACCTGAGAGACTTCTCAAACTAAGCACCTGTTAAAATTATTATTCAGCTGTATTATGCGTAGTAGAAAAAGAAATCTTTATACATGTGTGTTTGCATTTTAAAATATAGATTCTTTTCCAATAAAAAGGCATCAGTCTTTCTTGCACATCACAAGAAAGTTTCTTTCAACACACCAGATCCAATTATTGGTGTACATAATTAGTTTCCCAAATTCATGGTACTGCAGAAGTGTTTCATGAATTAGCAGTGTTCAGGAAAAGGAAGCAAAGAATACCAAGAAATCCCTCCAGTCTGGATAATATGCAAGCAGCGTAAATCTGGGGCCCAATACAGAAACTTACAAAGATGACCTGAAACTGAGGTCAACATCAAAATGAAGAAGCAATGACATCAATAAATGTGTAATAAAAAGTAATATTTTATCCTGTATGGACTCTCTCCACCTGTAACTAATCTATATCATGAGCAAAGGTGCTTCTAACTAAAACTTCACAGAAATTAATGTATTAGATAAATCTGGTACTAATCTCTCTTTTTTTCTTATAAAGTCAAAATAGCACAGTAGACATCAATCAGGCCTCTTAGGTTTTTGCCCAGTCTTTGCCTCTTTGCCAAGACTGAATTAGTTGTGTTCCCTCAATAGCTCTTGACTCCATGATGGTGAGAGCAGAAAATCCCAGTCCCTATTCTTTCCTGACATACATGCCATACAGCAACCAAGTGTGAGCTGCTCTGATGAGTTCATTCTAAAGCACACCCCACACTCTGACAATTATGGTACAGGTTGGATGGGGATGGACGAACTGGGAGGAGCAAGAGGCTTGACCTCACTTATTCCACATTTTTTGGCCAGTGGGTTTAATTTCTTGCCTACCAAATGACTAATGTCTAGTCACTACACCAGACTGACAATGTATCTGCCCATAACTGCTATTCCTAAGTCAATTATTCCAGGTTTCCTCTGTTAGATCACCTGATCCAAAACAAAACCCCTTCGAGATGCTACTACTCACTCTAAAGAGTAACCTTCCCCAGGAAGATTCACAAAAAGTTCACAGAGGCAAAGATGGATATGCAGGATGCAGAGAGGGCAGGACTGGAAAATAGACCTCCCACCCACATACAAAAAACTCTACACCTGAAAAATCTTCTCAGCTTTTTCTACATCACTACCCTTTGCCCAAATAAAATGGGGAAAATGCAGGAAAACCTCCTAATAATTTCTGAGCTGGCAGGGAATACATCCACAATTACTTTTCTCCCTAACATTAGGGTTAGCATCTAGTAGTAAGAAAGGAAGTGGGATGGTCAGACAAACTTGTGAGCAGAAAACACCCACCACTGCAGCCTTCAGAGCTATAGCATAATGAGCAGCAGAATTTGCCTAAGAGAGTGTAAAGCCAGTTTGAATGAGGTTTTTATGCCACCAAACAGACCAGAAGAGGAAGACACTGGCTGATGGGGCTTGATACATGTAATCTGAAAATGAAAAACTGTCTAGCCTTCTTTTACAGTCATATCCACCGAGAAGGAACTTAGAGTAGCCAGCTCTAGCCTTCTATATGCAGGTACTCAAGCTGTTTGTTGCCTCTGCGCTCCTGGAAAGAGAGAGGTGTCTCCAGAGAGGGATTCGGGAAAGCACTTAATCACATACTTAACCTTTGAAGTGTGCTCAAACAATATTGAATTCTCTAATTAAAAGGGAACGTTTCCAGTGTATAGCCATAGTGATGGGAAATGCAATGGACACGAAATACTAAGAGCATCAATCCCCTGTTACCTCTAGTTAGAAACTACTCTCAAGATTTCTTTTTAGAGTGCATGCCTTTGGCTGACCTATTGCAGAATAGAAGGAGGACCAGGTCAGTAAAGAAACCATCAAATAAGAAAGCGTTCTGATTCAGAGACCTGGTGGACTTGGTTCCCAAGGGTAAATCCCGGTACACTTACACTGATGAGTGGGATTACCAATAGCACTGTCAACTCATCTTGTAAATCCACTACAGAAGCTCTAAAATGGTACATTTGAAACACTATAAACAAGACAGCTTTTGTGTTCAAAGCGACAGAAATATTTGCTTACAGTGAAGTGTGTGTGTGTCTCTCTCTGACGCTCTTTGACTATTTCAAGCTGAAATCCTCTGTGCAATATAATGACTGTTTTCCAAAGAATTTGGACACACTGCTGAATATTTTAGTCACATTAATAGTAAAAATATTCCCTTGACAATGTTATATACTCAATTTCATCAACAACAACAACAACAAAAAATTAAAAAGGAAGTATGTATGTAAATGCCAAGGCATACTTACAATATTTTATAATAATTATTTATAGGAGAGGGTGGGTGGTTGTCTTGTTTTTGACAGTTCTCACATTTTTGCAGTCTGAGGAAATGTGGAATAACAGGCAGCTCTGACACCCTGTAAAATATATGACATCGCCAATTCTTGCACTTTGTTTTCTTCTTCCTGCCAGTGAGAGTTCATTTTGTCTCACTTCAGGTATCCAGTCTAAGAGTTTTTTTAAGCAGGCTGGAATACAATCCCTGAAGGAAAATAAGTATGCTAAAATGGTCAAAACCTGTGCTTTTTACATGTTATTTTATTTTTCCTTGGGTTGTTGTGCTTAAACTAAAGTTGTTTTCAAATATGTGCTTAAATTGTTACCATTCATTATTAACAGAAAATAAAGTGTGTACACATTTCCACTTGAAAGAAAAAAAACAGAAAAATGACATTTCCACTAAAGGTGTCTTACTGTATGTAAATTTTTTGTATTTGTATTTTCTGGATTTTTTTGAATGAATGGGCACTTGTTATAGTGCCTCACCATCTTCAGAGCAAAGGCTGCAAGTTTTCACAATGAATACCAGAAATACGTGTATCTCTCAAAATTTGCAGTAAAGCTTTAGTAGTATATCTGGATCTCAAAGCCAATGGTCTGTTGCCCACAAAATGACAGTAAAATCCAGTGTGCACAGTAAATAAATTTTAAAATTCTCTCCTTGAACATTTAGTAAAGTACATTCTTTTTTGTTGTTGTTTGAAAATGTAGGTGTTTGAGGTGTAATGTATGACAATGCATAAAATAATATAACAGGAATATCTGTCATGTGTGACACTACAGTCTAGGGTTTGTATGCTCAAAGTTCTCAAAGGTCTTATGTCAGTCAGTGTTATCTTAGAAACTGACCCTGCAGTCAGTGAAACCAAGGAATACTTTGTCACTGGTTTCAAAGAAACATGCTCTAAAAGAGTAGGCATTCCTCAAAGTGAAACACTTCCTTCTTCCAAACCTTTTGGGTGACCAATAGGAAGACGTAGAAGATTGGAATGACAATCTGTTGAATGCAAAAGGGCAGATGGCCCAAGGGTATAAACAAATGCATCAGCATTCACCAGCACTTCTTCATACTGGGCTGATCTTGCATAGTGAGTAACACAGACAACAGCATCTGCAAAACTTGCTCTTTGGTCTTTGATCGTCTGTACTCGGTGCATTATTTTCATCCTCCTCACTCAACATAAGAACAAGAAACTTCAGTAATTGTTCTCTAAGAAACAGATGGGGGAAGCTCCAACAAACAACACTTCATGCAAGAAACTGAGAAATTTAAATAAATAAAATCAGCTACAGCAGTGTAAAAGTAGTGACAACTTTCCATACAATTTTAGCAGAGAACTATTTTGAATCAAGGTGCAGTTTGCTCTGCATAGCAAATGCAGCAAAGTAGTTTGGTTCCTCTAGGCTTAATATTGGACTGGTGAAATCTCAGAAGGATAGAAAAAGAAAGCTGATAGAAATTCTCCTGCACTGTTGTTATTTCTGGGTTGCCCACAGCATTGCTGATGATGCCATTGCTGCATAAAAGCATTAGCTCATTTTCCTATGGATATCTGAAAGCAATACAAGCATCAGCCTTTTCAGGTTTGCATTTGAATATAAGCCTTCAGAGAGAATGCATTTCATTTAGGCAACACATTAGCACCTCCTACTATTTCATCACCTGCATATCTGGAAAATTATTTTGCCCTCACGTTGCTGAGATGCGCGAATGCATTGTGATCCATTCAAATAAACAATTGCACTTACTTCAGCACATAGCTCTTCCAGTCTTCCCCTGTGCTTCAAAACCGATTCCTTTGACTCAGAATACTAATAATAAATTTAACATGAGATCAGTGGCTATACATACATGGTGGGTAACTTTCAAATACCACAATAGCAGAAGGGCAGTAGGGTCCTAAAAAAGGAGCATTTTTAGAATAAGTACCAGAAAGTATTGAAAAATGCAAATTAGGAAAAATAGCTAATTCCTCTGGCATGGATAATTAAAACAGAAGCATACAAACACTTTTTGTGTTAGATGGAAGACCTAATTGAAGCCTAAAAGTGAAGCCATCACCCATCCCATCTCCTTATCTGTAGTACATATCTTTTTTTTAAAAATGTAATTTACATTATAAACTTAGCCTAGTTATGTTTTCCTCCAAAAATATCTCTTAAAATTGTCATTTATTTGCTAAAAGATGTATAATGCTGGCGTTTTCTGAGTGTTCTGATAATATGCCAAGTGTATATATAGACATATATAGAGAGATGCATAGATATCTATAGTAGTCACGACATCTTTTAATCAGTTTTTAAAAAATTCTGTTAACAAATTCAACTGGTCTACAAAAAATTTACCATGGGAGTTAGAGAATCACCTAACTGGAGAGAGTTGGCTTTCACCTTGTTCCACGCTTACTCTCAGTCTTGCTGCAGCCCCACTCCAACTCTGGCTTTTAAGATTTAGCAGCTCTCTAACAGTCAACAGCTCTCTAACAGTCAGCAGCTCTCTAAGAGTCCCCAGGAGGGTTTTCCATAAGGATCTGTTTGACCCTCACTGTAATTCACTACTGAATTCCTGCCCCAATTTTCTTCTAGCTGTATCCAAACCCACCAGGCTGTGCCTACAAACTAGCAAAGCTTTCTCAGTGCTTTCCCAAGAGCGTGAGAAATGGCCAACAGCATGAAGTGGCCCAGGCAAATATCACCATCCTGCTTCACTTTCTAAAATAATTAAAGCAAAACCTCCATGCTGCTTTTTGCTCCGGCTAGTCAGTGTATGTGAGCAAATTCCCATTTATGTATACATCCTGCTTTGCTTGTGCAAACTTCTGTTTGCACGGACACTTCAAGGTTTGTTTGTAGCTCCAGTTGTATTTGCACATATCTGAGCCAGGCACAGGATTTGAAATGTTTATTCCTTGACCTTTTTTGCTGAGAATACAGTTCATCTTAGCAAAAACATCCCATTTGTTTAGTGCTCTAGTGGATGGAAGAAGCTTGTACAGAAAGTATTGCTTTAGTCACTGTAACATCACTTTCATGAAGCTATAGAACAGTTAAAATATATTTATTGATCAGCATTAATGTAATTACAATGGAAACTTCTGTTCTCCAAAAATGAAAATGTATTTTCTAATTCACTGCTCCAGAGGTACAAGTGTGCAGTCATTCTAGCAAAGAAACCAGCAAATTACACAAAATATAGAGCTAAAGGGTGTTAGGACCACACAAGTGTACCTTGTTAGAACTGGAAAGGGTTACATTTGTGCCATTCCCTTTCTCATTTACAATCATTGCCCCTAGAATGGATTCATGTTGTGCCATTTTCTCTCCTAGCTGCAATAACAATGAAGTTTTCAAATCCCCATCTCCTCTTTGATTTGATGGTCATTCCTGTTCTCTCTTTTATACAGTCTGGTAGCCTGAACAGTAAAATCACCAGTGAATCAAAATACTCCTTTTCTTAGCGAAAAATTTTGTTCTCAAGTTTGGGGGTTTTTTTCAACTTTCAGATTTTGCTTTCACCATACCTTCCAAAGAGAGCCCAGGGGGAAACCACCACCCAGCTCCCCTGAGCTGACCTCAAACTTCCATCTTTTCTTCTGCTGCAGTGAGTCCCACTCTCCATTAGGTGGCATTAGTTCAAATTCTGTCTTGGAGCAAATTGGTCCAGTGGTCGTTTCCCAGTGAAGTCCCGCCCCCGGAGTTGGCTGGACCATGTCTTCTTTCACTCCTTGTTTCAGACCTGGATGTTGCCCATCTGTAGATCTGTTAATTCTGTACGCTTGCCGGCGTCCCCTGCCAAGAACATGCCTTTACAAATGTATACCATTTTGATTAGTAAATAATCTTTTCAAATACAAAATTTTCTATGAGTTTCTGTAGTTCCTTTCAGCGTGTAGAAAGAACAGCTCATGCACATGTTTAATAGAACATATGTGTCTAAAACCAACGAAAGAACAATAAACCATTGCCCAACATTATTCCACTTGTTTCCGAAGAGTAAAGATCTAAAAAGGTGAAAGGGAAGCATTTCCTTATCTCATTCCTAAATGACCTCCAAAATGAAAAAGGGAATAATACAAATCCAGCAAAACCTGTTTTTTCTGTGTTTTTAATTCTATGAAAGAGAGCATTATATAGTAGGCAGGCTGGGGTATAATACACCCTGCTTTCCTATGAAAGTTTAAAAAAAAAATTATTACTGCAAAATATGACCTAGAAGATTCACCAGTTCCCTCAAGATAAGCTGAAATCCGAATAAGATGAAATGGGAAGCCAAGGTGAATATACAGAGGGGGACATGCTGGCTGGGGACTGCAGCTTGCTGCACAGGCTGGGGAAGTTGAAGCTGGCCATTCTAAATTAGGGTAAGACAGAAATAGTTTCCAAACATCTATATCTCCTGTTTAAGTTTTACACAAAAATTAGCCTTTTATTTCAAATGTCAAATTTCTTCAAATGCTCTGGAGTTTGCCTTGGTGGAAAGGGCATTGGGGAGAAATCTAACATAGGAAAAAATAGTGAATCTTTTCCATTTCTCTTTAGAGTATGGGAAGAATTAAACACAAGACTAACAAGGGGAAAAAAATAGTTATGAAAACAACAGATCAGTGTTGTCCTTTGCTCTAAATATGCACTCTGTTTACTCTCTCCTCTTCCTGCAATTTTATGCAAGTCTTTTCTTTTTAAGTCAAAACGCCCTAGTTCTTACAGGCAAAGGACCACCGAAGTATGTCAGCTTTATGGCTTCGGGCAGACTGGGGCTCCTGCTGATAATCCTGTATCTCAAAAACAGCAGAAGTCTTCCTCTGGAAAAAACTCTTTCAAAATCTGCATTTACACTGAAGGTTTTTTTTAAACCATCTCAACTTCGATCTAGCAGCTATGGGACTGCAGGTTCTACCAGCAGATGATACTATAAATCTCATATTCTAATGAGATTAAATTTTTGACAGCGATCTGTCTGAACCTTCCCCTGTCTGTCTCTCAAGCTTGTCCCACCCACTCAGCTCCCCTGTAATTTTGGAATCTATTAGCCAATGTCAATTAGAAAAATGTAGAAGTCATACAGATGTGCTGATGCTCTCTCCTCCCATGTAGGTGCAGGGCTGTAAACAGGATGACCTAATCACGTCCTCCGATTTTGTGTATTTCTCAAGAAATTGAATGAAGGCAAGGGCAGAAGTTTCCATAGGAAAGAAAAAAAGAGCAAAACGTGGGACAATCCAGAGAACTGTGAATGACTGGAGGCAAAGGACATATTTTTCAGCAACAACACTGTCCTCTTTCATGGGACTCCAGCATAAACAGGGCTGACACATCATTATGGCAGCCTGCACTTCTCAAGATTTACTTTCATTTACATGTACATGATTTCCCTCAATGCAAAAAGTAGGATCACCCCCTTTGCTTGTCTGATGGGCATAATGCCTGTACCTTCAGGATGGTGAGCTCCAGCACTGCTGCTCCAATCTCAGCAGCATCAAGTGGCTCAGGTCAGCACTGTGGCAGGGGACACGTCCTGCCACCCCATGGAGACACCTCCTGACACAGGACGACCTCAAATAACTGCTGGCCCTATTACCTGTGCTGATAGTAGAGACAATAAAGAAACCCTCCAAGTATGAAGGTGATGATCTCAGTCTTGTTCCTGAGTATTTCCAAAAGCATCAAGTCCCAAATCAAGGAGTTTGAAGGATTTGGTGCCTGTTTCGAAAAAGATCTTTCGCTAGGGTTTTCTTTCTTCTCAAGCTCATCTAAAATGGCAGCTAACCTGCAAGATCTGAATTGCATCCCTAAATCAAATTTCTAACTTAAACTCATTCTGATAGTTGATTCTGAAGATAAAAAGGTATGCTCATTTTATCACAAACTGGGAGACTGTCTCAAGAAGAAATCCATTGCTGAGGCAGACTAGTGGGGAGTAATATGCATTTGGAACTCAGTGAATTTTACCTTGCCTAAGAAAGAAAAAATAAAAAACTTGAGAGCTACTTTCTGTGCATGCAACCACTTACTCATATTTAATAGCAATTAGAAAAGAGAAAAAAAATTGACTTTACTGCAATTTGACAACTCTTGCTAAAAATCCAGTGCATTGAACTGCCACAATCTACTAAACTCTACATTGCTTAAACCCACTCAGTCCTCTGTTAATTACAAAAGAAGAATCAGATCTTGAAAAATATTTTAGCAAGAGAAAATAGACAATACCAAAACACGCAAAAACTCCTGTGATCTTTTCTGAATGGCAGCAGCATTTCAATAATGATTTTAAACTGGTAATATGAAATTGGCAGGTTGTGCTTAAAAACAATAACAACAAAACAAACAAACAAAAAACCACCCCTCCTTTTCATTTGACTGTCAAAAAATGCAATTTCAAAACAAAACCGTGGAAGTGGATAGAAATGATGACAGCAAAATTAAAACTGTTCTTAGTGGCATCAAGTAGCAATTTTTTCTGTTACTCTTCTAGCTCCCCTCAGGGTTATTACAGATTTTAGACAAGCAAGATTGACTCACCTACACTGTTCTCCTGTATTCAGTTGAGTCAATCATATGTCTAAAGACATTGTGGTGTCTTTATGATTTCTAGTTCAATCCAAGTCAGCATAGCATCCCTGTCTATCCACTCCAGATGTGTCAAGAGCCGGGACTGGTCTTTCAAGGGAACTGAAACAAAAAGGAATGTCTCTCTCCTTCGCAGTACCTAAACTGGGGATGTCTACTTGCTTTTCTGCAGCAACGCTGAGGATATGAAGCCGTGTCTACTCTGAAAACTCTTCTAGAAGAACATAATAATCATGATAGGTTAGCTGAAATCTAAACATACCGGAGAAAAAACAGAATACCAAGTTTTGCTCAAATGCATTTTACATGTCTTATGCTCCTCGACTTAATGCTATTTGCATCTTCTGCATGTGTGGTTGACCACATTCTGGCTTAAACTTCATGCCATTTTGAGAAGACTGAGAACACTCATAGCATAAAAACAGATTGAATTTTCCCTGTCGTGTTATACTTCTACAGAAGAAAAGGGAATGATCTGTGCTCACATGTATGCGTTGGTGGTCAGGGTTGAAGACTGTGATCCCAAGCACAGTTCTCTATGCAGTGGCACATGGGTCTGAGCTAAAACTCCTCTGCTATTATAGGAGTCAGATTATTTAGAATAAGATGACTACAACATGTAAGATATTTCTCAGACATTTTGGATTTTGAGGTCTGAAATTGTGTTTTACATACCCACTACAGCTATGCATATATTATGGCCTGTTTGCTCAGGAAGGCAGAACTGGAAAGCAAATGAATAAATTAATTGTCTGGGTCAATCTTAATGTTAGGTCTCCAGTATTTTGACTGGATGGCCTTCAGTCCACCCTGGGGTTTCATGCCACTCAGCCTGTGAAAGCCCCTTGACAGTTCACAGTTGACCCCTGTTGAGTGACAATTAAGAAAGAGAGAGAGAATTCTTACAGAAAACCGACAGCTTTGCTACTATATTAATGGACGGTTTCACAGCCCTGTCCTGCAGCCTGGCAGGCAGCTTTCCTTGCTCCTCTTTGCAAGGGGATGCTCCTGCCGATGCGAGCGAAACCTGGCCCGGCGGGGGCTGCGTAGGCCGGGACTTGCGCGCCCTAGGCAGCGCCCACCCCGTCCCTCCTCCTCCTCCCACCTCTGCCACCAAATTACATATAGAGATAACGAGAATGACACATAAAACACCAAACAAACATACCCAACACCCAACCCAGACCCGCGGTTGTTGGTACTTTTCACCGCCCCTTCGCATAATGAATATATTCGCGTTTCCTCCCACTCTCCCAATGGGCTACCAGCTGCAGAAGTCCTGAATAGCGAGCTTAATTGGGCTTTGTCATGCAGAATACCTCCATTTTCTATAGCAGGTTACAAAGGGGCCCTTGGCAGACGTGACGGGCTCCTCTGGCGACGGCGGGTCCTGCCTGGCTGCGCCCGACACCTCCGCACACCGCGCCGGTAGCGCCGCCGCCGCCACCAGCTCCCGGCCCAGGGCCGCCTCCAGCCCACCGCTCCCAGCACAGGGCCGCCTCCAGCCCACCGCTCCCAGAACAGGGTCACCTCCAGCCCACCGCTGTCCGAAGCTGCCCTGTGCAGGATCACAGCTCCTTTTCCGCTGCTCCCCGGGCTGTTCCCAGACGCCCCCGGGACGCTTCGATCTGTCCGGATCCCTTTCGCTTTGCGAACACGGCAAGAATGTCGGACAGTTTATTTCCGACACGACCTTTTATTAAACCTCGGACCTTATGACTAAGTGTTCCTGTTTCACTCTAAATTGGTGTGATGAGGATTAATTGGCAAACCCCGGGCTCAAAAAAGATTTGCCATTATGGGCTAATCATACATTCTCTATTTGATACAAATGGTGTAGAGCACGGAGTGTCAATATTCACCATGAATTACAGCTAATTATAATTTGGAATCCAAGCTACTACTTCTGCCCATTGATTGGCATTGTTTTCTTCAGACTTGTCTTTCCCCCCTCTTGTTTCTTGTTTTGACAGTTTAAATCCAGGTCTATGTGACATAGAAAGCTAATAAAATTCTCATTTCATTGTTAATCTGATTTCATCACAGTATAGGTTTTACCCTCACACCTGCGTAGCAGGGTGTAATTCCATTAATAATAATGATAAAAAAACCCTAAATCAACATATTCATTGCATGTCTTTTCCCTGATGATATATTGTGAGCAGTGAGAGTTGAAAAAGAGCCATTTATTCTCACCGTGAATGAGTCTGCCTGGAACTGAAGACTTCACCTGCCTCCTCAGTCAATTAGGAATGTATCGAAAATTCTACCAGAAAACGAGTTAAATTAACCGTTAGCTAATTTCCTTGTGTCCCTCCTACATAATCCCCCCTTTTCAGCTTGCCCCAGAAATTACCACATGTTGCAAGGTTCAAATAGTGCCTAATGAAACAGTGACTAAATGGTTCTCTCAAACTCACAGTGAAGCCCTTTCGCTGTGCCTTCAAAGCCTGGGAGGCTGCAGCGGTCGGGGGTCCCCATCTTGAAAAATATTTTACATCTATATATGTAAAATAATTATCGAGTTTGGCAGCAAAATCTCCCGCGGCAGGGCTGCGACGTCCCTCCCTTCCCACCGCGCACACTCCGGGGCTGCGGCACCCCGGCTGCCCCCCGGGAAGAGGAAAGGTATCGTCCCACCAGAACACTGCGGGAAGGGCCGGGGACCTGAGGGGACACGACCATGGAGAGACTGCGCGTACACGCGGAACCGCGCCCCGGCGCGAGCGGGAACACGCGTGGGCTGCCTGGGGGATTCCATACAACTTTATTTCCAGCACCCTGCGCCGGTGCTTCTTCCGAGAGTGTAGCAACTGGTTTGGAAAGACCGCCCCTGTATTGCCGGGCTCTGCCAGGAGGCAGCGTTTCTCGCCGGCTGGTCGAGGTCTCCCTTTTGCCTTCTTTACATTCACACGGAGGCGGAGCGTTTCCCCCCGTTTTATACATCGGTTCCACGTAAACTGTAAACCTCGATTTTACCGAGGTTCCTTAATTTAAAGACGGGAAGAAAAAAAGCAGCCCAGGGTCGGCAATCTTCTATGTAAAACCCTCCCGAAGAGAAGCTTTGCCCCGCAGTTACGAGCTCTCTCATTCCTGTCTAAAGCGGCTTCACTGAAGTGTCATCTACTAAAACTCGGTGAATTCCGCAAAGAGAGTAGAGTCACTTATTTGAAACCCTAAGGCTAATACAAAGTCATCAAAGCACTATGGTTCTTGTCTTTAAGTGACAACCCTCTTTATTGAACTGTTTGAAATACGCCTCCTGCTTTTCAATGTCTCTCTATCCATCTTTGTCTGCTCTTCAGAAAAGCAGACAATATAAAGCAAAGCCTGGCGAGCTCCCCACGCTCTGGCTTGGGCAGTGCCAACGTTAGCCTTGAAATTGTCACTCCTTCATTAATCTGAAACGAGTTATTTTTCCAGAGCACACAGCACACGCTTCCGATCTCTTTGGGTTCGCTTCCAGGAGCTTAAATCCCCCCGGACACGCCGGCTGGGGTCGGGGCAGGGGGGAGGCGTGGAGGGGCCGAGGCCAGCGCATCGCCCTGAGTGGGGCCGACTGGGAGGCGCGCAGGGGGGCGGAGAGGGGCGCGGAGCAGATCCTGCGTGAAATCGGCCCTTTCACGGCGAGTCTGAGCGCGCTGCAGCGCGGACACACGCCCCGAGGTTTTCCGAGTGGCACAGTGGGTGCGGGCCGTTTGTTATTCCGCTGTCATGCGGGACTCCCCGGCAGCTGCCCGGCGCACGGCTTTCCGCCACCGGCGGGGGCCCGGCGGACCAAGGGCGCCTTCCCAGGGCCGGTCCCACCCAGGACCCCCGGGCCCGGGCTGCCAACCTTCCCCGGGGTTTCTCGCCCAGACCGAGACCCCGTTCAGCCGAAGGAGGTGCGCGGAGGCTGCGGGGTGCGCTTCCCGCACCTGTACTTAACATGCTTTTCGAGCAGCCGCCAAAACTTGCGCAACAGCAATAGTGGAAGAAAAAAAAAAAAGGTTTTTTTGGCCAGGTTTCGTTCCCGAAAGACTGCATGCGGTCATCTTTAGGCTCCGGATCCAGAATGGGAGTGCTCCCCGCCCTGCTCTCGTCCTCCGGGCTGGTGTCAGGAGGCTCGCCGGGGTCCCGGAGCGGTGGTAATAGGACTCGCCCCTTCCTGGCTATCTTATCCCCTCGGGCACCACAGAAACTCCGGAATGGGCCTGATCCTTTCTGGCTGTGGCTTGGTCCTGCGGCTGAGGCGTCGACTGAACCGTGCAAGAGAGAAAAAGTGCCTAGCTCAGCAGCTGAGCCGCCGAGCAGCGCTGCCGCCGCATTCGGCTGCCCTTGCCCGCAAGGGCAGCACCAGGCACTGGGGAGCCGGACCCGAGGCCGTGTCCCATGGAGGGGTTAGGTGAGCGGGAGAGGCGGGAGTAGGAAATGAGAACAAACTAGAGGTGAATGCAGCGGGATTATGCAGACCCTCCCCTCTCTGCCCCAGCTCCAAACCGGAGGTACTGAGGAAGGAGAGTTTCCTGCAGTTCCCCGGCCTGGATCCCTGTACTATGAGCCCTTCTCTCCGTGAGTGCTTGGGGCCTGACTGATGAGGCCCAGCCTGCCCCATCCACCCCAGAGAGGATGTGCAGCCGGCCAGAACACTGAGCTCTTCGGTCTGGGAATCTCTGGAGCGTACCTGCCACAGTGTCCCAACTACACCATGGGCGGAAGCAAGGAGCTGACCCAAGGGCCTCCACTTCCCCAAGTCCAGGGTAGAGGTGCAAGATGCTGGCAATGGACATTGTGGCAAAAGCTCGGACAGCAGGGAAAGGTTTCAGCAGTGCTTGTGGGGACTTCAGGGCAGGGCTCAAAAGAGCAGCTGAGGGACTGTGGTCTCAGGTCTTCAGCACTGAGAAGTTCCAGCAGCCCATGGCCAGTGCTGCCTGTGAGCTAACACATCTGATCAGGACATGGGAGCAGGTTCAACCCCACAACCAGAGAAGCCAGTGCCATGAGTCTTATCTCAGCCGTGCAGACGAAGGTCAGGGAAGGTCCTCAAGATGGATGTTTTCTTCTGATTTTTTTAAATTGAAAAGAGTTAAATAGAATTACAGCAAGTAAATAAATATCTCAAGGGGAAAGCTTTTCTGGAGAGATGCTAACCCAACAGGATACAGAAGGTCAGTAGCAGGGTCACTCACACAAACATGACTCGCATCTCTTGTGCAGACACTCAGGCTTTAGTTGTGTGACCTTCCCCTTGTGGATCCTCGCTTGTGGGGATTCCAGTGCAGCAGCTGCTGGGGGGGCTAAGTGACCTGGAGGGGCATTAGGGGCTGTCCCATGCCTGAAATCTACCCAGGACACAGGCAACTCCTCTGACACCAAGTTATGCCAGGATGAGCTCCATCAGGAGCTGAACACTGCCTGTCTTAGGCACTGGATGAGTGAGGGGGAAAAAATTGCACTTCACACTATGTGGGAGGAAAAAAAAAAGAATAGAAAGAAAAAGA
>VZTH01010010.1:0-17196 GCA_013397815.1 Aleadryas rufinucha
GCTCACCCCTTTCGGTCGTGGGCAACCCCCCGGATCCACGCGGGACCCCCCACCCCACGCGGGTCCGGCTGGGCAGCGCACGTCGATCCCCGTCTGCTGCCCTCGGAGCCCGCGACCCTCCCCCGGGCCAGCCCTGGCCCCCTCCCGAGCGGGGTAGGGAGCGCTCCGGGCGCTGAAGGAGTGGGGCAGCGCTGGGGCTGGGGAGCCGGGGTTCCCAGGCGTGCGGCTCCGCTCCTGAGAAAAGCTTCCCGAAGGGTGGAGAAAGGAGAGGGCAGCATACGCTTGTCCCCAGGGTGAGGAGGATGGCCCCTAAAGCAGCCCAGGGGGCTACAGCACCCTACAACACCTTCACTGGTGTCTCAGCATGTGTTGGTTCTCAGCCTAGCTATAGAACCAGCCGTCCTTTGGCTGGGCAGAACAGCCCAATCCAGCTGTTCCTGTGTGTTGCCAGGCCGGAAAAGCTCGTTAGTGTCTTTCTTGTTAAGTAAAAATTGCCGGGGCCGTTGGCTTTGGAAGACAGGAGGACCGAGGAGGTGCTCGGTGTGGCTGGGCTGTGGAAGGAGGCTGGATGTGACTCGTTCTGCAGGTTGTGCTGGGGGGATGAAAGGGAAGAAGGTGTTTCAAAGCTATCAGGAAGCTGTGTTATCCCACACAAGGTGGGGTTAACCCACGGGACTCGTGGCCACAGGGTTCCCGCAGGGAGAGAGAGCCAGGGCTTCCATCTGCCAGCTTTGTAGGTGTCTTGAAGTCCTGGACAAGGTGATGGAGGTGGGATCCCGGGGAGGATCCCAGTCCTTAGGCTGCAGGGCCAGCATTTGCTTCCCTGTCTGGTGTGGGAAAAGGCTTTTCCATGAGTCAAGGTCTGGTTTGACTGGGACCTGCAGGGGCGATGGCAAGGGGAAGGATCTTGCTCTGAAGGTATCCTAGCTCAGATCCAGTCTGCTCCGAACTCAGCCAGCAAAATTATTCTCTAAAAACCCAGCAGTAGTAAGTCAGGAAGTTGTTGGTGTCTCTGAGGTACGAGCCGAGCTGTCCTGGCCCTGGTGGGTGGGCGAGTTCCAAGGGAGGCTGTGCTGGGTCCCCGCTGTCACAAGGCTGAGCCAAGCTCTCCCAGCACCCAGCTGGGAGTTGGTACAGCCACAGCCCAAGCCTGGGGCTGGAGGGCTGGCTACAGCCACCCACCTCTCCCTGTGCCACCACAGGGGAGAGCTCTGGGCACCGCTGCCAGCACCTTTTATCGCCCTGGTGCCACGAGGGTGCTCAGTACCCAAAGCGAAGTTGGTGTGAGATACCTGGACAGCGTGCCTTGCTCTGTGTGGGTGGGTGCTCAAAGGGTCAGGGGAATGTGCAGACAGCAACAGGTTTGGAGAATGGAAAAAGCCGATCTTGAGTGTCCTCTTGGGCTGGCAAAATGCAGAAAAGCTCCTTCTCCTGTCACTGCAGAAAATAGTTTGAGCGTGACTTGGTTGGGGTTTGTTTGCTGCAGTGGGACAGGAGGGATTTATACTCCACCCACCGCCTCAGGGGCCTCTCCCCATCCAGCACAAAAATAGGCTGATCTTTCCAAAAGATGGGGGGGGGGGAGGCCTGGAAAATGCCATTCCTGCAGGGACCTGCCACGCTTCTGCCCCAGGAGATGTGGCACGTGACCGTGGCTTCTGCGGGCCCGGGCAGGGATGCAGGGCAGAGCCCAGCATCGTGCCGTGCTGTGTCCCTCTGCTGCCAGGGAGCCACGGCTCTGCACGTGTGTGTGTGTGCTCAGCACGAGCTGTGCCTCCTCGTGCCACCTCCTGCAGCTCAAGGAGCCCATGTTTTTCCTTCCCAAAGGGCATCTGAAGCAGGAATCTCCTGTGGGGCATGTGCTGCAGCCCCGTCCACACGCCCCTGTGAAGCTGATCAGAGGCTGGAGGCTCTGCCAGCACCTGGAAGCTGCCAGCCCATTGCCTCTGGTTCTGTGCCCCAGCGTGGGCAGAATTAGGCCCCCATCAGTAGCTGTGGTCCTGTGGGGGGCCAGGTGGGTGGCAGTGGAACAAGCCCTCCCAATCCCATGGTGACCCCAGAGCACTGTGCTGTGGGGTGGAGGAGCTGGGCCCTCCATCCACAGCAGCACTGGGCAGCCAGCATCTGGGGGCTGGTGAAGAGGCTCCTGGCAGGGATGTGTGGCTGGAAAAGCAGCTCCTCTTCCATCCCACTGCTGCTTTTGGGATTCCCCCATCCCTGGATACTGGAGGTGCCCAGGGACAGCCCTTTCTTAGGGATATTGACGTGTTCCACTGCCTGTGGCTCGGTCCTGCCGCACGTCCAGGCTCCACTTACCCCTGGGAGCTGGCCCATGGCTAACTCCCGCCTGGCATTTCCCTTGTTGATGTGTTTCAGGCCCTACATGGCTGGGCCTTGGCTCCCATGGAGCTGCACCTCTGCTTGCACCCATCAATGCTCCCAACAGCACCTCCTTCATCACCGGAGCTGGCAGGGTGTTCCATGCAGCTCCAGCACCACTTATTCCCCCAGGAAGGTTTGGGAGGCTCCGAGGTCCCCCCTCTCCATCCTCCCCCAGCTGCTTTGGCCACCCTGAGTCACGCCACGCCGGTGCCCACGCCGGTGCCCACGCCGGTGCCCACGCACGCGGCCGGCGGGCGCGGAGCGAGGACGGGGAGAGGGGCCGTGTCCCGGTGAGCGCCTTCAGGCAGGGTAATCCGGTGTTATTTGTAACACTAGTAGGGAGCTATTTTTAGCCAGAGGCAAATTTGATTTAATAGAACATAATTTGCCGCTGACAATTCAGAGGGCGGCCAAACGAGGAGCAGCTGGATTCCTGAGGAGGCTTTTTCCTGCCCTTCCTGAAATCCAAGGCTGACGCGCCAGAAGTGGCATTTGTTATTCCAGCGATCGCTGGGGGAAAGCCCCTTGGGATGGCCCAATTAGCTCTGCTTTGCTTTCCTTCTGGTGCTTTGTGCTGCCCTGTCACCCGGCCCCATCACCCGCCATTAAAAGAAGCGAGGGATGTTTCTGCTGCCCGCTGTTGTGGGAGGGCTCAGTGCCCCTGAGCTCCTCTGGGGAGCTGGAGCCAGCCAGGTTCCCCCCTTGGCCTTCTCTTCTAGTTAGTTCTGCGCTCTCAGCCTCTCCTTGGATAAGTTTAGGATAAAAAAGAGGTCCCAATTGAATCAAACAGCTTGTTTGCCAGGAAACATGAAGTCTGTGTGCGTTCCTGGGCATTTGTTACAGATTGAGTTCTTCTGGACCAGCCTTGGAGGTACTTTGGGACAAACCCATCATCCAGGATAGGAGCAAACACCGTGTTCTTGCTTGTGCTTTCACCAAGATGAAGATCCCCACAAAACCAATGCCGGTGTGGGAAAACGTTGGGTGGTTCTTTCCCAGCCCTACCACTGTCACATCCAGCCTGTCCCCAGCTGGGGGCATGGGGACAAAGAGCTGCCAGGATGAGCTGGGATAGTCACAGGCTGGAGGCGAGTTGCCATGGGGCTGCAGGGCCCCGGTGAGGCTGGGAAGGTGAGATTTTCCCTGGATTGTGTGTTATCCTGCCACGAGTGCCCCAGGGCAGAGCAGTGAGGGCACTGCTCCCTGTCCTGGGACAGCCATCGCTCCACCCCTGGGCAGGAGCAGCATCCTGTGGGATCCCCAAGCCCCACAGCCCTCCTGGCAGCCTCAGAAGCAGCCAAAAAGTCCCAGGCCATGGAGGGGTGGAGCAAGACCCCAATGACTTTGTCCTGCTGGGAGGAAAGGACTGAGCAGGACCGAGGGGAGTTGTGGCATTTAACTCCAGCAGACGTGTAGCCAGGGTTTGGTGGGCTCCTCTCTCAGTGTGCAGTCACTCCTCGCAGCTGGAAAACCCCTTGGCTGCCATCTGGGTGGGTGCTGAGCCCTGTGCTGTTTCCTCAGGGGTCACCACCCTCCCCACAGCCCCAAAGAGGGTTTGCTCCTTCCTTCACCACCACCAGGCTTTGCCCCTGGGGCCACACCTTGCCCTGGAGCACTTTGAGCAGCTGAATATAAAACCAAAATAGCATTTGTAAAGAAATGCGGGGAAATTCCTGAGTGTGAGGGGTTAAGTGACTGCTCCTGGTGCACCCCGTGTGTGAATGTCCCCAGGGACTCTGTGTGGGCTTGGTGTGGCCTGTGGGACCCGACTGCTCCCCAGAATTAC
The DNA here is from genome assembly GCA_013397815.1 of Aleadryas rufinucha. Classification (NCBI taxonomy): domain Eukaryota; kingdom Metazoa; phylum Chordata; class Aves; order Passeriformes; genus Aleadryas; species Aleadryas rufinucha. Next base: position 4,169 of record VZTH01010010.1, read on the forward strand.
TTGTTCACCTTAACCAAAGACCTTTTCCAGTGCATGGAAAGGTGCAGCCAGCTGGGGGCTGTGGGTGCTCCCCAAGCATCACCCCAAGTCCTGTGACCTTTCCCAGCTCATCCTTGCTCTGCTTTCTCCAGTCCATCAGCTCAGGCTGGTGGAAACCGGGAGCCAACATTTAGCAGGGAAACAGCCCTAAAATGGAGATCAAACTCCTTGGAGAACAACCACCTCCTCCAAATGCTGCCCTTTGCCTGATGAGCAATTCAGTTAAATGAAAACACTAATAAATTGTGAAGCTTTTAAATGGGTGGGCTGGAGAGGGCCCTTTGGTCAGGGCTGTTCTGTGGCACAGGTTTTTCCCTTGCGTCCAGTTTCGGCTGTAGATTTGCATTTACAATGATTCTCTGGAAGTAAACACCGGCTTCAAAGGTGCAGGAGTAAGCTGGAAGTTTCTACTCCCTTGTATTCCCTGCCTCCAGTTTTTGCATCTTCTTTAAATAATAGTGCCCTTCCTTCTGCTCCCCGTGCTGGGTTCCCCTGGAAAGTGCTGGGGGTGACAAGTTCCTTTCCCTGCCCGAGGCGTTTGCTTGACCTCTGCCAGCCGCACCCCGTGGCCACGGAGAGCTGTGGCTGTTGTGGGTGGCTCCGTGGCAGAGGGGCTTCCCCAGGGCCACCGAGCCCTGAGAGTGCTCCCACAGCGAGGTGCCCTGTGCTCCTCCTTGTGCTCAGCCCCGTCTCACTGCAGCCCGCACACTCCTCTCCCTGTTCCCTGGAGCACAGATCCCCCACATCTGCGGTGGGGGGGTCCTTCCCAGCTGGGAAAGCACCCTGGCACCCCATTTCCGAGCTCACCGCCCCCTGCCCCACAGACCCCGCTACTGAAGGTGACTGTCCCCGGGGAGCCGTGGCAGCAGGACCCAGTCTCTGCCTAGCGCTGACCCCCTCCTCTCTTTGTGTCCCCTGCAGGGAGAAAGGTGCTGACCACGTGCCCTGAAGCCCCGGGGCTGGCTCCTCACAGGCTCAGCGGGGTGATGCCAGCAGGCCGAGAGCCCCCCGTGCCCCTCGCCGTGCCGATGTGACCGAGCGCCGGGTGGGACCTGTGGCACTGAGCGTGGCACGGCTGCACGGTGCCTGGTGGCCCCCGGCACGGGCCCTGCTGCCCCAAGATGAGCGATGGCATGTGGATCTCGCTCAGCCCCACCGAGTTTGCCCAGCTCCAGCAGTACACGGACTGTGAGTACCCTGTGCCCCCTCCCGGGGCAGGACGAGCGGGTTGAAAAGTCCTGTTGATCGGTGCTAGGCTGGTGTCCTACCTTTCCTCCTGGAACACCAGGTGATTCCTTAGATTTTGGGCGGGGAGGCTGGAAAAGTCCCTGACCCCTACCCCGGGCTGGCTGGGGTCCCCGTGCCTGCCTGCCCGGAAGGATGGAGCTGAGCCTTGGGGGCCGGACACGTGAGCTCGGCTCAGTCCTTCTGAAGGCGGCCGGCTCCCACGTTCCTTAGCAAAGTGAAATGCCAACCAGGAAAGCAGACTGGCTTTTCCCAAACACACGGAGCTGCTCCACGGCTCGCTTTGGGCTGCCAACCCTCTGCGGTAATTTTCCTTAGTGCTTTTGCAGAGCAACACTCTGCTGCGGCTGCTGCTGAGAAAAGGAGATTTGCAGCAGCACCGAGGGGGTCCTGGGGCTGGGAGAAGCTGGAGAGAGAGCCTGGGAAAAGCCCAGGAGTCCAAAATCGGGTCCTTGAGGTCCTGCCTGCCAGAGAGCTGGAGCGTGGGCGTGCTTTTTGCAGCATTGATGGAGGAGCGGTGCAGCCTGCAGAGGTGCTGAGAGCAGGGCAGGGTGGGCAGGAAAGCCCAGCCAGGACCACGGGATGAGGGGAGAAGGGGTGTAAAATCACAAGGGTGTTGCTTTGCAGAATTGGCACGACCCTGGGGTGAGCAGGCTGGATGGGAGACGACTGAGAGGCAAAGGGGACCCCGTGAGCTCTCTGAGGCTGTCCTTGGGGACACTGTACATCAGAAGGGTGAGGCTGGGGACAAGTTCCTCACCGCCTCCTGCCCACCAGCCAGAGGCCTCAGGCAGGGCTGCAGGCAGAGGTGTGTGTGCAGTATCCCTCTCTGCATCTCATCCTGCCTCTCTGGAGGATGATGGGCTTTGCTCTCCTGAATCCCAGACCATAAAACACCATCTGTAACGCTGGGCTCAGAACACTGATAGCACCTTTGTTTTGTTAATCAAAGCGTGGCCAGCAAGGGCAGCTGCCTCCTCCCACGGCACCGGGCTGGGGAACAGGGTTTGGGGGTCCTCCGAGGAGCGCCAGGATTCCCCTCCTTGAGTGCCCCAGACATCCCACAGCTGTGGTCCAGGGCCAAGTTCTGTCCCCAGTGAAGGGCTGGGGGGGATCAGAGCCAGCACAGCCCCCACCTGCAGAGAGGATTTCACAGTCATTAACGAGGCTGGTGTGTCCGAGAACCTTTTAAATGCAGGTGCCCAGAGATGTGTGTGAAGGTGAGGGCTGAATGTTCACTCACCTTGATATTTTTTTTCCGCTTTTCCCATTTTTCTCTATTTTGAAAGGATGAATGTCCCTCCAGACACTCCAGCCCTAAGGACACTCAGCCAGGGAAAGTCTTTACTACTTGTGTGGAAGTTTGCATGGACCAATCCAATGATAGGACAAGAAGGGATGGCCACAAGCTACACCAGGGGAGGTTTAGATTGGATATTCAGGAAAATTTCTTCCCCAAAAGAGTAGTCAAACACTGAAACAGGCTGTCCAGGGCAGTGGTGAAGTCACCATCCCTGGAGGGATTTAAAAGCCACGGAGATGTGGGACATTTCTGTCTTAGTGGTGAACACAGTTGTGCTTGTTAATGGTTGGACTTGATCTCAGAGGGCTTGTCCGACCTAAATGACTCCAAGATTGTATGAATACTGTTCTATTTCCCCCTCCTGGCACCTCCTGGAGATACCAATGGGCAGCCCAAGGCAGCCTCTGGGATGACTGGGCCTGCCAAGGGGTGCCAGCAGCCACCTGCACTGGGGTAGGGACAGCCAGGGGTGTGCTTAGCACAGCAGAGCAGCTGGGACTGCAGTGTGGTCCACGCCTCCCTTGCTTTGCTCTGGGTCTGTGTTTATTTTCATACTGGCAGGAGGAAGCTCTCTGTGTATGTAAAGCTCCCAGGGCAGCTTTCCATATCTGCCCTGCCCTCTGAAGGCGGAAGGGGAAGCAGGGCATGGGTGGCCTCTTCCAGGCACAGAAGGATCCAGAAATTGCATATCCAGCAGATAAACCCCTCTGCACCACCCTGCTGGTGGATGACAAAGGCAGCCCAGTGGGGCCATGCTCAGCACAGTGCCTTTGTCTCCCCAGACTCCACCAAGAAGCTCAAGGATGTTCTGGAGGAGTTCCATGGGGACGGTGTCCTCTCGAGGTACAACCCTGAACAGGTATGGCCCTGTGCCCACCCCCCTGTGCTGCTGGCAGCTCCCAGACCCCCACAAGCTCCCCCAGCCCAGCTCCCACAGCTGGAAGCAGCCAGGAGAAGGCAGGGCTGGCTGGCTGGACCCCATCTCTCCCCATGGTTTTGCTCCCAGGACTTGATTCCGTGGCCATCCCAGGGACCGTGCCCGCTGTGTGGCCACCCCACCCCATCCTGCTGAGAGCTTTCTGGGGCATTGCCTTGCCAGGCAGAATCCAGGAGGGATTTACTGTGCCCCTAAAAGCAAATGACTTGGCCAGTGTGGGGGTGGGATAGCTCTGTCTGTGCCCTCTCACTCTCCTCCGAAGAAGGCTGGGATTGTTTTTTCCAATCGGTGCTTTCTGAGAGACCTATTAGTGTGCCAGCAGGACAGAGCCTTGCATGGGGGCTGTAATCACTAGAATCAAGGCAAAATGAGAAAAATCAGCGGGCTGAACATGGCAAGGAGGGGCAGAAAGCTCCCCTGCTATGCCAGGGCACCACAGGACCCTCACTCCAGCTGGGGCCACAAAAGCCATTGGAAGACATCGTCCTCATGCAATGGCAATGCCCAGCGGGGAAGGAGGAGGCACAGAGCCCTCAGGAGGGGGATGGTCCTCATCTGGGGCTGGGGCTGGGCTGGGAGGTCCCTCTGCTCTGCCCTTTCCTGGCACTGCCCCAGCTCCTGCCCTGGCTGCTGTCCCTGCCCCCAGCACCGCTCGCCTGGCTCAGCCACGCCGGCACTGGGCATTTCTGGCCCTGCTGCCTCTGGGTCCCTTTAGGTTACCTCCAACCACTGGGATTTGGGAAGCCAGCGGTTTTGGGGAGGGCTCTGCAGCTGCTGTGCCCAGTGAGGGGGGCCCAGGGCATGAAGCCCTCCACCACCCTCATGGTGGCCTGGGGCACCTCCATCCTCCTCCTCCTCCTCTGTCTGCTCCCCAGCCCATCGACTACGAGGGCTTCTGCCTCTTCATGAAGACCTACCTGGAGGCAGATGTGCCCGAGGAGCTTTGCCAGCACCTCTTCACTTCCTTCAAGCGGAAGATCTGCCAGGCCTCCCCCGAGACCCAGCAGCAGAGCCCTGGGGTGTCTCAGCACAGCACCCTCGGTGAGCCAGCCCAGCTGGGCACGCCAGGGGAGCGTGGCACGGCGGGCTGCTCCCACCCTGCCCACTGGAATGAAGGCTGGGGGTGGCACCTGGGGTGGGGGGCATCGGGGCCAGCTCACAGCCCAGCTCTGCCCCATCTGTCTCCCCCCTGGGCCCTGTGCTGCTCCAGGGAGGGATTTCTGTAGGATGCAATGGCACGTGCCCTTTCCTCTGCACGTTCAGAGCCCAAGTCCCTCCGTGTCAGCATCTCCATGCAGACCAGGACCCTGTGCCTCTGTCACAGGCACTGGTGTGAGCAGCCACCCTGCACTTGGCTGAACCCAGAGCAGGCCCTGTGGGCCAGCACCCAGCTCTGCCTCCCCCAGCCCTTCCCGGGTGGATTCATGGCTCGTGGAGACATCTGCTGAAAGGACTATAAATTGCAAAAGGAAAGGGAGAACCTCCCCCAGCTCTGGCTGGTGGTGGAGGAGCACATCCTCTCTGTCTGGTCCTGAGCACTGTGGTGTCTGTCACCCAGGGATGGGAGCACTGCTGGGAGATACTGGGCCAGGCAGGAGGGTGAGGGGCCAGCTGTGGTGCCCCTCAGAGAGCCCCAGGGCTGGGATGCCAGGGCAGAGAGGCACAGGGCTAGCAGAGAGGACCCAGGGCAAGCACCCAACACCAGTTCCTGGAGGAAGGGGCACAGACACCCTGGTGTCACCCTGCCCTTGGGCATGTGTGTGCTTTGCAGGGATCAATGGGAAAACACTTCGAAGCGCTCTGGGACGGCACAATGCCGAGCCCAAGAGCTGCCACAGCAACGCAGCTGAGCCGCAGCCAGCATCCCTCACCCTGGCATCGATCCCCAATGCCTCCCCCAGCTGGTCCAGATCATCCTCCCAGAAATCCACCACTGGCACCACTTCTGCTCACAACTCCTCAGGCTCTTCCAAGATCTCCTCCGTGTCTCTGCTCAGCCCTCAGTCACCAGGTGAGCTTGGCTGGGGCTCCACGGGGAGACACAGGCAGTGACGAGCCCTCCCCAGTTTCTGGCCAAGTCCCCGGCGTGGTGGCGGTGACCTTCCAAACTCACCGGGCTCCTGGCATCCTGACACCTTTGCCTGGCAAACTTAAGCTACTGATCCCATCCCACAGAGCCCCCACCAGGCAATGTCTTAATTACCTGGCAGCATCTTGTAGGGAGGGGGAAATGGGGCGGTGAGTCACGGCTGGCCCTTGCCCCAGCCCCCGAGGAAGGGCCCCTCTGCCAGGAGCATCCCTCTGCCGAGAGCTGCTGTCGGCACGGGCATCAGCGAGTGTGGGCTGTCCTGGCACCCTGGCAAGCTGCCTTGCTGCCCACTGAGCTGCTCACTCCTGGGTGGGTGCTTGTTCCCAGCAGGACACGTTTCCGTGGGCTCCAACTGCTCATCCCGCCCATAGCTGCAGTGATGGAGGCGTGGGAGTCTGCACCCCAGGGGCTGAGTGGCACTGCCCAGCCCTGTGCCTGTGACGGCACCAGCCCCAAGTGCCCTTTTTGTGCCCATTCCTGTTTCCCCTCTGTGTCCCTGTGGTGTCACTCAGTTCCACGCTGAATGGGTCCCTGCCCCAGAGTTCCCACATCCCACCTGGTGACAACTCCTAGTCCAATGTCATCCCTGTGCGTGGCCTCTCTCCCTGCCCACAGGCACGAGGAGCGGGGAGAAGAGGTTACCCTTCAGCCTGCGGAAAAACCCCAGCTCCCTGAAAGCCACCCCGCCTCCTCCTCCCACCCCCTTGGCCCAGGTGGTCCACCTGAAGGACATTGTCTGCTACCTGTCCCTGCTGGAGAGGGGACGAGCAGAAGACAAGTTGGAGTGTAAGTGGGACCCTGGGCTCGTGCTGTGTGGAGGGGGAGCAGTGGCTCAGGGGTTTGCCTTGGGAAAACCACTTTTCACTTGGGAAAACCACTCAGGTTCCCCTTCTGCTCCTGCCTGTGTCACCCGTGCCTGGCCAAGGGGCTTCGATACCCCACGGCCCCGGGGTCACATCTCACCCTGGCTGAGGCAGCACAGTGCTGCTCCCACCCTGAAGCCCCAGCAGCCTGGAACAGGGTGCCTGGGACACCCCAGGGTGCCCTGAGGCTGGGCTCTAATTATCAGCAGCTTCTCTCCTCCTTCCAGTTATGTTTCGCCTCTACGACACCGATGGAAACGGCCTCCTGGACAGCTCGGTGAGCCTTCCCTCGGGAGAGAATGCAGGGGCTGTTCCGGGGGCTGGAACATGCAGGACACTGTTGGGGTGCCCACTGCCCTGGTGAGGTGCTCCAAAATGGGCAGGGATATGGGAAGGGAGGAGGGAAGCAGCAGCTGGACTGCAGATCCACAGGGTGGGGATCATATGCCAGCTCTGCTGCATCCAGCAGGAGCTAGAAAAAATCCACCCACCAAGAATTGTAGCTCTGCATCAGGTCATGGTATTTCAGGGAAGAAAAAAATCATGCACAGCTCCTTCTCCTGTGATGTTTTCTCTTTGTTCTTTGGGTATCGTCCTTGAAACCTGTTGCAAATAAAATCTGGTTTATCAGAATAGTTTTTCCCAAGGAAAACCCCTTCCAGATTTTCTTGCAGGTTTTCAGAGCAGAAGGCCCTGAAAAAAGGAGGAGCACCCATTGAGGACTGGGGTGCTGCTGCCCCTCCTGTGCAGTGGGGACTGGGGTAGCCTGGGGCATATGGGAACGTAGACCTTGGGGCTTGGGGCTGGACACTCTGCCCGTGCCTGGAGCTGTCCCTAACATCGGGCACTGCCGTCTCTCTGTGCTCAGGAGCTGGATCGGATCATCAACCAGATGGTGCACGTGGCCGAGTACCTGGAGTGGGACTCCACCGAGCTGAAGCCTGTGAGTGCCTGGAGGCAGCTGGGGCAGCTGCAGGGACTCTCAGCCTGCCCTGGGTGGCATTGCTGTGTCACCACATTGTCCCCCTCCCCCAGATCTTGAAGGCTATGATGGAGGAAATCGATTACAACCACGACGGGACGGTGACGCTGGAGGAGTGGATCCGGGGTGGCATGACCACCATCCCCTTGCTGGTCCTCCTGGGGATGGAGACGGTGAGAGTCCCTGTGGACACCTGCTTTGGCTGCTCCAGCCCACCCCCAGCAACACACCACGCACTCATACGGCACCACACAGCCCCAGGCTGGCCCCCAGCCCCTGCTGACACCCCCACCCTGCCCCCTTCACCCCCCAAATCTTTCCAAGCTCATTTTTGGGCTGCAATCACTGCCAGCTGCTGTGCCCAAGCAGGCTGGCCTTCCTCCTTCCCATTGCAGTGCACTCTGGTTCAATGAACATTTAATCAAAACCTGAGATGAGTCCCTAAAATGGCATCTCCTCTTGTAGAGTGAGGTTTAAAGAGCAAAGGTGGGGTTGTTGGGACCCCCTTTATTTCTCTGTCTTGTTTTTTCATCCTTTTGGCCTTCGTTTCTTTCAAGTGCATGCCCAGCCATCAGGTAATAATTTGCAGGGAAAATGGTTTTGCCCATGGTGCCCATGGTTCCCCTGGAGAGGTGGGGTGGGGGACAGGATTTCTGACAGAAAAAAACAAGAAAGCAGGGAATTTTAACTGGCTCCTGCACAGCATTCATGCCTGGCCCCAGGTGTAAGAGGTTTGTGCTTTTGTCACCCCATGGTGGTGGTGACAGCTTGGCCCTGAATGTGAAGTCACCTTCCTGTCAGCCACCAGGATCCCTCCCTGTGGCTGGGCTGTGCCAAGGGGCCGTGGGAGCTGGAGCTGGACATGCCCAGGGGGATGCAGTGGCAGGGATGCTCTGGGGAACACCGAGAGAGAAGGGGATTAGGGGGAGCCCATGATCCTGGTGGGAGCAAACTCCCAGAAACACCATGGGGGTTTTAGGGGATAAAAAGTTGATAAAAATGATGGGCTGAGGGGGCTGGGACTCTTGGCAGCAGGGGAGTGACCCCCTCACCCTGCACTCTCCTGCCCTGCAGAACGTGAAGGATGATGGGCAGCACGCCTGGAGGCTGAAGCACTTCAAGAAACCTGCCTACTGCAACTTCTGCCGCACCATGCTGCTGGGGGTCCGCAAGCAGGGCCTCTGCTGCTCCTGTGAGTCCTGCTTCCTTGCCAGAATGCTGCACTCCCAGACTGGTGGCTCCTGCCACATCCAGTGGTGCCCTGGGGAGGGGGGACAGGTCCCTGTTGGTGCTGAGCCCTGTGGGTGCTGCAGGCTGAGTGGGGAGGGGGCAGCTCCCATGCTGGGGAGTGATGCTGACCACCTTCTTGGTGGCACTTGGGTTAGTGGTGCCCTGGAAGTGTTGGGGTAACAGTTGGGCTCGAGGGTTTTACAGGGCTTTTCAAACCTAAATGATTCTGTGGCTCTATGATTTTTCTCTCTCACCAGTCTGCAAGTACACAGTCCACGAGAGGTGTGTGTCCAAAGACATTGCTTCCTGCATCAGCACCTACGTTAAATCCAAGAGAAACACCAGCGTGAGTAGGCAGCTGGTGCATTTCTGAGCCAGTGGGTGTCCTGGCCCCTTGGTCTCCTGCTCTGCTTCCCCATGGCTTCTTCCCCTGCCTTTTGCTCCTCACATCCTGGGCAGCAGCTCATGGGCATTCCCAGCATCCAAAGCCTTGCAGGATGCACCCCATCCCCAGTCCCCGGGCACCCACACAACCCCAGCCCCAAGATTTGCCATGGCTCCACGTGGGGGCCGTGCAGGGGCTGCATTGGATCAGCAGCATCCCTGCAGGACAAGCTTCCAAAATCCTCGTGGGCATCCTTAGCAGGAGGGGGATGCCAGGGGTCAGTGGGTGCTGTGCCACAGTGTCCCTGTGCCTTGCAGGTGATGCAGCACACCTGGATCGAGGGCAATTCGCCCGTCAAGTGCGACAGATGTCACAAGAGCATCAAGTGCTACCAGGGCATCACTGGCCTGCACTGTGTCTGGTGCCAAGTCACGGTGAGTACGCGGGGCTGGGGCACAGCCACAGCGCCTGCAGGGCCGGCTCTGGGCTGCTGACCAGGAGAGGGCAGGTGTCCTCTGTTCAGCGTCCCTTCCTGCCCCCTCCAGCTACACAACAAGTGTGCCTCCCACGTGAAGCCGGAGTGTGATGGGGGCCCTCTGCGGGACCACATCTTGCTCCCATCCTACATCTGCCCAGTTGTCCTGGTAAGTGCCCCCCTTGTCCTGGTAAGTGTCCCCCTTGCCCCGGTAAGTGCCCCCCTCCTCGCTGCCAGTGACAGGGGCCCAGCAGGGCATTGCCAGGCCGACCTGCCTCCCCTGGCTGCTGGCACTGCCTCTGGGGCAGCGTGGGCATCCATGCTCGGTTCCCCAAAGGACAGGCAGTCCCACTGCCGACGCTCCGAGAGCGACTCCCCCGCCAGCACCAGCCCCGAGGACCCCCAGGGCTTCAAGTTCAACTCCACCACAGTGGATGGGCAAGGGCTGCAGGTAGGTTCCTGCACCGGGCTGCAGGTGAGCTCTGCCCCTGAACTCGACAGGAATTCACAGCTGCGTTTTGTGCCCTCCAGATCAGCCCTCAGCCCGGGACACACCCGCTCCTAGTGTTTGTGAACCCCAAGAGTGGAGGAAGGCAAGGGGAGCGGTAGGTGGGGTCCTGCCTGGGAACAGCTTCCCCCCGGGGCTGGGGGCTGCTGGTCCCTTGGGCATCACTCCTGGTGTGAGAATCCCCTTCGTGGCATTCCTCACATCTCTCTCTTCCCAGGGTCCTTCGGAAGTTTCACTACCTGCTCAACCCACGCCAAGTGTACAACCTGGACCGTGGCGGGCCCACGCCAGGGTATGGAGTTGCTGCAGGTGATCCTCTGCCCCCTCCCGCCAGGCCCTGCTCTCCCACATCACCTCTTGTCTCTCCTGGCTTTCTCCAGGCTGAACTTCTTTCGGGACACTCCAGATTTCCGTGTGCTGGCCTGTGGAGGGGATGGCACGGTGGGTTGGATCCTGGACTGCATAGGTGAGCAAGGGACAGCTGTGTTCCTGCAGAGCATCATCCGCCTGCATCCTTGGTGATCTGCCGCAGATTCCCGATATTCCCCCGGTGGAAGTGGGGTGGTGGTGCTGCCAGCAGCATCATTCCGGGCTGCTGGCTGAGGAGGGACGTGGAGACGAGCAGGGAATGAGCCTTGTCAGCCCCAAACTTCTCTTCTCCCTTGAACTGCAGATAAGGCAAACCTGGTGAAGCACCCCCCGGTGGCCGTCCTGCCCCTGGGAACGGGCAATGACCTCGCGCGGTGCCTGCGCTGGGGAGGAGGTGAGGACAGGCGAGCGTCACCCGGGGGTGGCCGGCCCTTGGGAGCCCTTCATTGTGGCCATCCCAGGGGAGGGAGGACTCCTGGGCTCCTGGGATGCAGGTCAGAGCTGCATCTAAGCCTGGTGCCTGTAACTCCTTCCAAAATGAGCAGCTGCTGCTTTCTGAACCCTCCACAGCTGGGTCCTGCCCAGCCTTTTCCATCTGGAGAGCCCTGCCATTAGCCAAAATCTCTGCCACTGCTGCAAGAACGTGCTGTAGCAGCCACCCCCAAGTGCTTGGTGCCTGGCTATGACATGGCTGTGCTCCCCTTCGTCCTCCTTCATCCTCCTTCCCTTCCAGGCTATGAAGGAGGCAACCTGATGAAGGTCCTGAAGGACATAGAGCACAGCACAGAGGTGATGCTGGACCGCTGGCAGATAGACATCATTCCTAGTGACAGGGAGGCCAACGGAGATCCCATCCCATCCACTATCATCAACAACTACTTCTCCATTGGGGTGGTGAGTTCCACGGGGCAGGAGCTGGTTTCTCCCTTCCTGTTCCTCCTTGCTCACACTCCCAACCTCCTTCCATCTCCTGGCCTTGTTTTTCTGGTTTTATTGTCATTTGTAAAGGCAGCACCAAGATACATAAGCAGGCATGGGATCTCTATCTTCCCAAGAGTTTCAAGAGTGAGTGTGAAAGGAGCTTAAACAGGATTCGGGGAAGTTTGGGGTCCCAGAGACAAGGACACCCCACCTGCCAAGACAGCACTCACCAGCAAAGCCCTGCTTTGGTGTTTGGACCCATGTTCTCCTGTGTTTTCCTGACCTAGAGAGGTTAGGGAGCTTGGGGAGGGTGACAGCCCTGTGCCACGGGGACTTCCCCCAGTGCTGGGGGTCAGTCCTGAGAACAGGAAGGTTTTGGGGAAAGCCCTTCTCTCCCCGGGGGCATGCAGTATTTTTGTCCCATGCTGGGGGTGCCACCATGGCATGGGTCACTCACCTGCAGCACTGTAGGATGCTTCTGGGTTCACATCAGCTCCTGCTAATGCCAGGGGGTGTCACTGCAGGTGGCATTTGGTGACAGCTTCTGAGGTGGGCTTAAGCACCCCCACTCTGCATAAGGAGAGGTTGTGGTGAGTTTCAGGAGAGCTGCCATCCTGCCAGGGGAGCTGTCAGGGTGCAGGGTCTGCGGGTGTCCCCAGAGCCCCACTGCTCCACTTGGTGCTTTTCCTCCCCTCTCATCATCCCCCCACGCAGAGCCCCTGGGATGAGGGAAGGAGGCTGAGTGCACTAATTATGTCTCACCTAATGAGCTTTGGGAAGAGCCTGGCTGAGGGTCCCTCCATCACCTTGGGCCATCAATGCCATCACCAATGACACAGTGTCATTGTGCCACCAGGACCAGTGGCGAGCACGAGGAGCTGAGCACCCACATCCTGGCACGTGCCCACGGGGCACAAGGAGGGGGTTCTGCTGCTCTGCTGTGCCACTGATGTCTCTGTGCTCCCACTCTCTGCAGGACGCCTCCATCGCCCACCGCTTCCACATCATGCGAGAGAAGCACCCCGAGAAATTCAACAGCAGGTAAGGGCTTCCCAAGGGCCCCTGAGAGCTGGGTGTGGGGCACTCCCTGCCACTGCCATGCACCCTGCCAAGAGGATTTGGTGTTTGGCCAACCTTGGGGGACAGGCAGGGCATGTACCAGGTGTGGTGGGAGTCCAGGGCCAGGCACGGTGGGGGTCTGGGGTGCTTCTCCAAGTCCCGTGCGGTGTGGCAGGCTGCTCAAACTTGGCCACACACCCAGTTACGTTCATTCATGCTTTATAATGAGTGTGGAATTCCAGGACGGGCAGGAGCAGGCCAGGCAGGGAGGGCAGGGCAGGCAGCAGGTCGTGGCTCGTTCCCACTGTGCTCAGGGTGCATGGAAATGGGGTGATGGCAGCAGGAGCTGTGGCTTGTGACCCCCATCCCCAGGTTTAGAAATACCTGCTGGAAAAATCCCGAGTGGACCGAAGCGTCCGGCTCTGCCCTCAAGTTCAGCTCCCCACAGCCCCTCACAGCTTACAGCTCCCCCTCACAGCCCCTCACAGCTTGCAGCTCCCCCTCACAGCCTGGCACAGCAGCTGATGCAGGGAGCGAGCCATGGTCAGGGGCTGCTTAGCGGGGTGCTGGGAGGCTGCTGAGGTGCGAGACATCCCCTCCATAGGTGCCCTGTCCCTTGACAG
>VZTH01010011.1:0-22493 GCA_013397815.1 Aleadryas rufinucha
ATATACATATATATAAATACATAAAATTATATATTTTTGTATGTCTTTGTTAAAACACGTTTCTGCATCTTCACCTAGAGAGATATAACGAATCCCTTATCTCCCGTCGGCGGAGGAGCGTATGCCCCAAAACTCGGGCCGCATGATTTCGGTCACAGAAAAGAGGCCCATCTATTTCCGCACCCAGCCGCGGAGCAGCGCACGCCGCCCCCAGGCACCCCCCTAATGCGCACAAACGAAACGGCGAAGGGATGAGGCCCACAGGAGAGACCCTCTCCAGAGTTCCCCTCCCTGGGCAGCCCCCGGCGGCTCCCCGGCGGCTCGCTCTGCGCAGGGAGACACAGCAGCCGGAGCCAGCTGTGCCCTGCCGTCGGGGCCGGGGCTGCCGGGCTCCCCAGGGCCGGGGCGAGCTTCTTTCTGCCGGCCACCCATGCTGCTCCCGGCGCTCCCTCTCGCAGGCATTTCCGCGGCGAGGGCCGGTGCAGGTGTAACAGCACTGCTGCGTGTGTCATCACCTCCGCCAAATGGCACATTCCTCCCTTCTCACTCCTAAGCCGGGCGCGTAGCTCCTTAGCAGGGCTCGCTCGCTCGCAAAGGACATTTGACATCCGAGGGTCTTGTCTGGGTTTTTTTGACAGCCCCACCAAGGGAGATTTCGGATGAACACCAAGGGTAGAAGCTCAGCCCAGCGCTGGGAGCGGCGATCGGGCCGAGCAGCAAAGGTGAGCGCGCAGCCCCGTGTGCGGCTACTTGAACGTTTGACACAGGGGCAGGCAGGGGCTGTCGGGCTCTCCCCTCTCCCCTCTCCTAATTAAGCCCTTTTTGGGACATGAAAGAACTACCTGAAAACGTAGGAACACGCCCCTGGCCGCTGTACATTGTAGCTGCCGTTAAGCAGAGAGCTGAGGGCTTATCGGCATCCACAGAAATGTCCCAGCGAGGGGAATGCAAGTAACGGGGACAGGCAGCGAGCAGAGGAGCGCGGAGAGCCCTTTCCGGGAGAAGGAGCGGGGATCCCGGCACGGCCCCGGGGAGCGGCCCCATCTGCCGGTGCGCCCGGCTGAGCTCGCGCCCCACCCGCCGCTGCTCTCGGGACCGGGCAGCAGTCGGACAAACCCGGACAAGGCGAGAGCAGAAGGAGCCAGCAGAGCCGCTCCCAGCCCGGTCCTGCAGCAGCCCGCGGGGGTAGGGGGAGCAGGAGGGGAATTAGCAGTGGAGGGGGGCTCACGGTGCCGATGCCCATATCCCGGCCTGCTGCAGCGGGACACTGACGGGCGGCGGGGAAAGGGCTCTCGCTTTCTTCACACGAGGGCAGAACAGCCCCGGCCACAGCCCGGCCCCGATGCAGGGAAGCCGGGAGGGAGGCGGGCAGAGCGGTACTCAATCCCGGCCGCGCAAACCCGCTAAGAGGCGACCCGAGAGACGCTGCAAATTGGGGCTTCGTCGCTACCGAGCCGGACCGGGTCCCCCTTGCCGAACAGAGCACGAGAGCCCCCGCTGCGGCCCCGGGTGCGGTATTCCGGCTGCGCAGCGCTGAGCCCGTTCGCGCGGGTGGAAGCGCCGAGCGGAGCGGGGCACGGCGAGCGGCGGGGGTCTCCGCCGCGGGGACACGGGGCACGGCGCCACCCCCACGTCTGGCTCCGGCAGCCCGGACGAGCATTCCCACGAAAGCCATGCCTTCAGCTGAGTAGCCCGAGTAGTTTGGTTTTTTTTTCTACTCACCCTCGTCGAGCAACAGAACCTGGAAGGTCTGGGGTCAGTTTGTTCGAAAATGTGGCAGCCTTCCTCTCCCAAAGGTGTTTTTTATTTTTTCATTTTCTCTTGGCGAGAAAACGTGTCCGGCGGGGAGCGCCGGTCCGCCTCCGGCTCGGAGAGTCCCTCTCCCTTTCGGCCAGCGCAGCCGCCGCCTGAAGACACCGGGGCAGCGCACTCGCCTCCCGCACCGAGACCCAGACGGGGACAGGCGACACAGCCCCGCTGTCAGTCCTGCGGCTCCTGCTCCCTTCTGCTGCCCCGCCGCGTCTCGGCTCCCGGGAACGGACACACGGCTGGTGCCCCATAAGGACGCACCTTTCGGGACCGCTCGAGCCCGCAGCACACTGGGGCCGTACCTACGTTAACCCGCACTAATTCGGTTCACGTAGCAACGACACGGACACGGATGTAAAAGCGGCCCCGGGCGCGCCTTGTTCCGAGTCCCGGGATCTGCGGCGGCGCCGGGCTCCGGGAGCCGGGAAGGGCTGGGCGCTCTCGGTCCCCACTCCGTCCCCCCAGCAGTTCTCCTTCCCTCGGTACAGCCCGCAAAGCGGCCGGGACAGGGCAGTCACCGTGCTACCGTTTCAAGTATTCCTACTTTATTCTATTTTTTTAAAATCTTGTTTTCCCAGGTACTACTGGTCTTTAAGATCGTGGAGTATTTCTCCCTATAACAAACCCAGGAAAAATAGGGTACGCGTTAAACGCGGCGTGCGCGGGTCCGTCTCGCACCACGGCGCTCATGAGAGTTAACAGAGTGTACTGCGGGAAATAAAATATTCTGGCCTCAATGAAAATTCATCAGATTTAATCTATTAAAAGGCTGAGACGGGGGCGTTTTCCTGCGTTACGACGCCCGGGAGCTCCGTGTCCCCGCGGGTGCAGGGAGCGGAGGTGCCCCGGGACGCGGCTGCTCCAGTCCCTCAGCCCGCGGGCAGCTCCGACCGGGCCGGGCCGTGTCCGCAGCCGCCCCATTTCTTTTCCAGAGCCCGTTTCGCTCCCTTTCTAAATGACAGCTAGAAGCAGGGCTCGAACCCAGAGGTGCTTTTATCGGCACAGCACTGACTACCAGGAATAAAACCTTTGCAACCTGAACACAACCATTACGTGAGACGAAACTGCGTGCCTGTCACTGCCTTTAGACACCAAATTCTGGCTTGGAAAAGCTTGCATTTTCAAAACCTCACCTCTCACTTGGCCTGCAAATCACCTCGCTCGTTTAGGGATGCCACAAATGCACACAATCCCACCTTCCCCTCTGTTTAGCATTCCCAGCAGCACAGTCCCGAACATTTCATAAACGCCCTTTAATTACATTACTCAGCGTGTGATGCCAGAACAAGGAAATATTCACCTGGAAAGGGTCTTCTTCTGCATGAATGAGTCTCATTGTCAAAACCTTGAGCATATATAGGTGTGTATATATTTTGCAGTGGAGAATTTAGTTTCTCATTTATGCTGTACAGCTAAAAATTTTGGTAGCTTCAGGCTTGTTTTTACAAGCTCCCAGATGTACAAGGATTTCTGTTTTTACAGGAAAAACTAAGCAATCTGTAGACCATGATGGCTGTACATCCATAATGTGAGCTTCATGAGGAACAGAGCAACTTTATTAATGATCTGGACTGAAATCACATTGAATAAAAGCCCATCTAACAGAGCCTGAGGGGAAGAGTCACAAATGGGCTCAATTCTCTACCCAATCCAATGGGAGTGAAAGGTTTTAGGATCAGGAGAGTAGATTTCCCCCTTCAGCTGATACTATGAAGATATTTTCATGATCCCATTTAATTTTGAGCCTGTTCCTGTTGCCTTGATATCAAAGAAATCTACCTCACGAGAAAAGACAGCTCCAGCCCTTTTCCCTCATCTATTCCTGCTTCCCATCTCTCCTCTACTCAGCTTCTCTTCTCTGTAGCCTGAGCCCGAGTCTTCACTACAGTATATTTGTTTATGCTTAGAGAACAGGCCTACAGGAAAACAAACTCTGTATTTCACTCCACCATTTGGTAGTTCCTTTCTTTCATCTGAAAACACAGCCTGATCCAGGGAAGGTTCTTGAATTCACACAACCGGTTACATGATGAAATGCAAACAGTTTCTTGTGGTATTAAATGGCAGCCCGCAGCAGAGTTCAGGTTGGCTGTTATGGATTCACTAGTTACGGCTCTGCAGGATAATCCTGTGTTACTGCCATCCTGCAGTTAGTGGCCTACAGCAATGCTGCCGAATGCTGCAAATAAAAACAAACAAGGCAGCCTCTGCTTTTTAGACAGAGTAGAAATTATGTCTTTTTAGGAAGCTCGAAGCAAAGATTGTTTGTATCAGTCTGACATCCTCAAAAGCAAGCTGCTCTTTCTAGCACTTCAAAATCGATGCTTATTTTTCTACAAAACACGGGGAGGGGGAAAGAAGAGGGATAAAAAACCCAAACCATACAAGTCCACTCATGTTCAGATCACCCCGAAGTTGCAAATTAATAGCATTGTACAACAAAATTAGAGCCAAAGCAGGTGTCTCCCATTGTTGCAGCAGAGATACATGGCTTAAGAGATCACTTTTAGGTAATAAAAATTTCTGCATGCTTGTTTAGACCATTTGAAAAATTGCTTAGTTAAATATTCAAGCGAAGAAAATTATACAATTTTCAGATTTTTTGAAAAAAAGAGGCTTCAAGAAAAATTCTTCTAACCAACTTACAGACATCAACGAAAATTTGTTTTCTATTACTTCTCTGAGAATGTGGGTCCCAAACTATAGCCATGATGCTCTCTGAATTTATATAATCTATTTTCATAAGTCTGTTTTCATAAAGGGTCTGTTGAAGCAACAATATTTGAAACTGCATTGAAGCAACAATATTTGAAAAGGTTATTCAGGTTAGAAGTTGAAATGCCTAGATTTAGGAGACAGATCCACCAACACAGTATAACAATGTAAGTGGATTGTTAATGATGGGGAGAAGAGCAGTTCCTCACCTGATACAGCTTTGCCAACAAAGGCCCTTTTAGAGAGACAGTCATACTGGCAAAGCTGTTTTAGGCTGAAGAGCCTGTACCACAGGCTGAAGTAAGCTCTGCCATTTGACTGTTATTTAGCTGTGTCCCTACTGGAAGCACTTTGCTGTGGGAGTTTTTGGGGATACTCCTGCTCAATCTCATGTCAGGCTCCCAGCCCTACAACAGACCTGGCCAGCTGGGGACATGCTTGCACATGTTTGCAGCTCTCCTGGTTTTAGTTTGAGTGAGCAGCTCGTGCTGACTCACTCAGACAGTGAATTTGGGCAGCACGTCTGTGTACTGAGAATTCAAGTTTTGTCTTCAGCAGCTCCTTGACAATTTGTGTGAGGCATGGTCAGTGCTCTCTGTCCACTCTCTGCAGGTTCCTGCTGAGGAGGTGCTGCCCTGGGAGCAAAGCCAGACAGACACAGCCACATGCTGTAAAACCCATGCACATATTCAGACTTTGCCATCTGCATTATAACCACAGAAGTCATGCTCCTCTTCCATTTCTGAGCAACGCAGAAGCAGTTGAACTTGGTTAAAGCCAAGTAGTCATGTCCCAAGGCCTTCCAGGACTTGCAGAAGGGGCTACATCAGCCAGGAACAGGGTGCTTTTGTTTTAAGTAGCCTGTCTACATCTGGAATTTGTATATATATTACCTACCTAAACAATTTGTGAATAACTCTCTATATACAGGCTTCTCCCCACCTGCTTGTTGAACAGAAGCCCTGGCTGCAACACCCAGAGAACGCCCTGCCATATCCAGAGGGCAGAGTTATGGTAAGGGAGGACTACCATGCCCTGCAAAGAGCACCTACCTCCTCTTAAAAACCTGAAGGGTTCAGGAGGATTCCATGGCATTGCCTGCATGAACTGCACCTGTAAAGCCATTCTTTTTCCCAAGCTCCCCAGTCAGAGTGGTGCACTTGGCAAACTATTCCCTCTTAATTCTAGCTGTGCCTCTACCAAGTATATGCTGCACTTCAAAACAATTAGAAGCACAAGTTTGTTTCCTTTTAAATGTAACTACTGTGCTCCTACAAAGATTTTAAGATTGCAAGATAAATAACTAGGTTTGATCTGAGAACAAATCTGTTTTGTTGGATCAAACCACATGCCATCTCTAGAGAATCTGGTTAAAAGTGATGTGATGGAAGCAATTTTCTTCTTTCTGGAGGAAAAGACCTAAGCTTTGGCCAAAGTCAACTTCAGACTACATACAGTCTCCCCCCAAAACTTGAATGCATAACTTGAAAGCACACACTCACTGGAGACAGATCAGATCCACCTTCACTTGTCAGTGCAAGGTGGATCTGATCCTCAGACACCTTTAGGTCCCTGTATTGTCCCAAACAACCAGTGGGCTTGGAAGCACAATGCAAACCCAAAAGACTAAATTTCCCTTCATGGCAAGAACAGAAACTTTGAAGAAGCTGAATATTTCAGTTTAAGCTTGGCCACCTAAATTCTAGTTGATTTTTGTCTGTACAATCACCTCGAGGTCTTTTAGTTTATCTCAATCTTGTTCCAACCTTCTGAGTATGCGAACCTGAACTGGGAATCTACCAAACATGGGAATTTGCATGACATTTCCAGCTTGTCCTACTTTTGACCTGGCCAGAAACAGCATATCAGAGTTGCTCACAGTATTCCAGCATTTCTCCTCTTGGTCACAATGAGAGCAAGGAAATGCAGAGCAGACCAAACAGAAAAAATAATTAACCAAACTTTCTTAGACTCTCAGAAGGGGCTTGGTTCAAATCCAGTTGAAATGTAGATGAAAGTTCAGCCTGCTCATTTTATTACAGTTTGTTTACTTACATATAATTTAATTTCAATTTGTTTTCCTTTTTTCATCCAGTTTGTAGCTATCCCTTGCAACAATAAAAGAGAGACATCCATTATGAGAAGAGCTGTCGGGAGAAGTTAAGCCCCACAGGCGAGTCCAGCCTGGGCTATGCACAAGTTATTCCATCCTGTGACCCAAGGGTTCGAGTCAGAAGTTGTGCCAGGCAGCACAGCCTGGCCACACAGAGCAGCTCTCCCTGGGGGTCGGGACACACCGACACCTTCCCTCTGGGGTGGCCAGCGTGGCCAGCACTGCCTGCACAGGGCAAAGGGGAGGGACGCCCTCAGCTGCAATGATTCAGCCCCATCTCCCTGAGCCCTTAGCCAGAGCAGCTCCTGCACACCTCTGGCCACAGGCAAGGGTGGGATAGGGGATAAATGCCCTCAGGGCTCATAAGAATTGCCATGATGCCCTCAGCAGGGTTCAGAATATAAGCATCACTTATGCTATTTAACAACAAAGTGCAAATTTTTTGCAAAACAATTCTCTCTCCACTTCTCCCTTGTCTCATTAAGTCCTTAGGTAGCTCTGTATCAGTCTTCATCTGCCTGGTGCCATAGGTATCTCATTCTAAGCATGAAAGAACATTATTTGCATAGAAAGGCTACTGCATGTGCCACATGGCTGACTATTGTGTTGAGCCAGTTCTTGATGGCTTCACGTGTGGCTGAACTCTTGCACTGCCCACTGAATATAGAAGCATGTAGTGCACTGAACACATGCTAAAGTCTCCACCAGATATTTGGAATAACAATTCAAAAAATTAAAATTTATTATTCTCCCCTGGTTCATTTTTAATGGGCAGGGCACAAGAGTTGGATGTTTTTGAATTTGGTTTTTAGCTGACTTAAATCAATAGCAGAGGAAATGAAGGGGTTTGGCTGTTTCTTTTTCAGAAGGGTTTTGTCTTGAGTGATGTGTCAGCTTTTTGTGCTTTGTGTAGCCTTCCAGAGAGAGCCCTGAGGGTGTGCAGTGTATCAAGGGTCAAATGCATGGCTTGCACTCCAGTGAGGAGAAGTAGGCTCAGCTTCACCTGATAAGTTAATTAATCAATAGTTACAACTCTTCTTATAGGTGATATTATGACTGGAATATTATATAGCATTTAAGCAGCATGTCACCCATCTTTTGGACAATTCAAGTATTTTATGAACAGCATCATTGCTGGAAGGCATAAAGCAAAGTTTTACTTGCGATTGGATCCTCCATCAGTCATTTCATGTCACATTTTTGTACATGTGGTTTCTCAGAATTAGGTAATACACAGGATCTTTGAATGCATCTGGGAACTCATGTGTCTAAATACTGACTGTGATTGCTGATGTCAGACACGTCACTTTGAAAATGTGATAGACCTTGACAACAAGAAGCATTAAAGACAATGAATGAAGGGCATTTCAGCATAGATTTTCAAGGAAGACATTGTCTCATTGAAACAAAAAAAAAAGACACCCAAAAAGAAAGAGAGAGGCAGCAGTCATTTAATGCTGCAAGCCCAGAAGAAATGTTCCTGAGAAGCACCCCAGCAGCAGGCCCTACAGTGACCTGTAAACCCAATATAAGGCTGTAAAGAACTGCATCCCTTTTCCTGCTTGTGGGATGGCTTCAAAGGGATAGAAATGCTAGGGCTTTTAAACAGGGTTTCAGAATAATGCAAAGCCACATTTTGGTTCTTTTGAAGCTGAAAAGGAATTTCCCTCTCGATCTCGAGGGGAGCAGGATTTCCCCTACTGTTTAAAACTCCTCATAATGAAAAGGTACTTTTCTGTTTCGGTTCTTGCTGCTGGTGAGGTGCTAATCCAGCACTGTCATGGCCTTGCAGCTATTTTGCACAATTTGCTGGGAATGAAGAAAAGGAGAAACTACAGTTTATGACATATTTAAAGCCTAGTTTTTCTAGTAGAACAGACATTTACAAATCAAGATTTTACAGCCACTTTTGGAATAGAAAAAGAAAAAACAAGCCATCTACCCTTTCTTGCTCAAGTGTCTATGCATAGAGTCTTGCCTGCCTCAGAGACTTATTACCTTAAAAATACCTATATGGGGGGACTAATGTGGGGGATAACCCCTTAACTCATTGATTCACAAAGCTGGTGTAAACATATATTTTGAAAAACCATTTGTTAGGAGGCTCCCCCTATCTATTTCAAATAAATAACACCTTTATTCCCTTACTCCTGTCTAGTCTCTGTTCCCAGGTAGCCTCTTCAGGCATCACCCCCTTTTCAGAGAGACTGAAATTTTCCTGAGACTTAGATTTTCCTGAAACTAGCAAAGAACTTTGTTTTAGAAGAAAAAAAAAAGTATGGTTTTATGAACAATTATTTTCTGCTCAATAATGTATAAAAAATCCCAGCCCAGCCTGGCTTCAGTTTTTCATTAGAAATACTGTCAATTTTTAACAAAAAGCAAAACTGCCTAACTGTTCCTTTGGGCACAGGTTGGTTTCTTGTTTAAAACTGTTTTGATAAAAGATTTCTGATTAGTAGTGCCCTGGGTCTCTGAAATGTCCAGCTGAAATATACCCGGGGCAGGAGCTCAGGCTGGGAGCTGGGTTTGAGCGAGGCAGAGGTGGTTTGGTTGTCCCACACTGCCAGGGAGCACCTCCACTGCTTCACATCCCTGCCAGAAACCAACCACCACTGACGATGTTTCAGGGAAGCTTTCAATCAGCAGTAAGTTTTGCTGCTATCTGACTGAAAGAGTCTTTTCAGAGGTTGGTTTAGTATTTTAAAAGTGAAGCTATTGTGCAGCAGCTCCTGCTGTGGTACCTACAATTATTTGCTGGAGGGGTGGAGGCTGCTCCTGTCTTACAGAAGTTGTAAATGTTGTGAATGATCCAGTGCTCATGGTGCAGGTAGCAGGGTTATTCAGCTACACTGCTTCCTCTCAATCTCAGTGCTTCTGAAAACTGTCAGAAAAGCCATTTATCAGGATCATATGCCCACCACATGGTGGCCACCACATCACCACAACCCTGATTAGATAAAAAATAAAGGAAAAATGGAGCTAATGTAGTTTTTTCTAAATGGTGATAACTATAGTCAGTCGATAAAACTGCTGTTTGTATGACTGAAATCAGCTTACTTTGCACATCTCTTCCATGAAACAATTATAACATAAGATTCTTAAGGGCAGGGTGGCTTGTTCCCTCTTACCTCCTTGGATCAATAAGAAGCCACCAGGTTCTCCCACTCTCCTTCCCCTTTCTTTTAAATTTGATTTCTCAAGCATGTTCTGCCTGGGCTGCAAGGCTTATTTCAGTTCTTTAGTGGCTGTGTTAGTCAAACACACAGCAGATGTCAGTGCATTACAAAACTTGATTTGAGAATAGAAAAAGAAGTTACAAATGAGAAAGTTCAACGGCAAAACAAAAATGCAGAGAACTGCAAAGCCATGCAGCGAAGGAGGAGGTCACCCCTCCGTGTTTGACACATCTCGTTAACCACTAACACCGGGAGCATTACTGCAATTTTCCAGCTTCTCCTGTTGAACCCCTCTAAAGCTCTTAAGTCTCTCACCCACCCAGGTTTTCTGGGAACTGCAGCACAAGCTTCCCAGCTGGTTTGGGAAAGGGATGTCTGAGTACTTTTTCCCCTTTTGCACAGATCAGCCTGTAGAAGTGCAGCGGAGAGTGGAGCAAACTGAAAGCATCTCTGCTGCTTGCTCCTCCTGTAACCAGAGATTCTCTCCCTGCTTTAGGAAAGCCATCCCTAAGCAAAATATTTCCCTGGCCCGGGTGTCACGACTGTAACAGAGGTGGGTCATTGAGAGTCAAGCCACGCATACCCTAAAGCAGACCTCGGTCCTGCTCCCGCTCCTCCCAATTTCGTTGAAGTCGCAGCAATCCAGGAACAAAAGAGAGATCCAATTAAAGGCCTCCCTTGTTTCCCCCAGAACAGAGAGCGCCCTGGAAAAATAAACAGCTGCTCCCCTGGCCCGGGAGCGGCGCAGAGAGAGCTGCAGGAGTGTGGAGGGACCCTTGGGCGATAAGGCACATTCTCAGGAAGCCCAGGACACACACCTCAGTCCAGGGGGCTTCCTTACTTTGTACACCCAGCTTCCCTGCAGGACACGGAGCATTGTCTGCCCTCAGAGAGCCCCAGCTCCAGCAGGCAGCTCACATCCAACTGCCTCGCAGGAAACCGCTGAGGGCTTTTTTTGTTCTTGGAGAAGTAAAGCAGAATGTTTATCTTTCTTATCTCAGATAGGAAACCTATGGGAAATGCTATGCCATATTCTCCACTGTTCTCCTGTCATATAATTATAATGCATTACACAAAGCAGAATCTTTTGGAAAATCAGCAGGGCTAATGAGAAGACAATCCCTTATTAGAAGGCACTTTTCTTTCTGGATTCTACAAGGCTCATCTGAGTAGCCATTGGTATAAAAACAAAAGATGAGCTAAATGTTTATGTCAGAAAAACACAACGCACCCGGAGTGTCTCATGGCATTAGGACAGTAATTGTTACACAAGGCAAATCTCTTTTCCCCAAATAACGAACCTAGGCCAGATTTTTTCAGACTTCAAAGGAAGAACACAGTAGGGCCTTTCCACTGCCAAATGGCTAAGTGGAATAAAAAAATTGTGATTTTGCCATTAAATACTTGGTATAAATTCAAGAGGATTTTTTTTTTTTTCAAACAGTGATGCTATTACATTCTATACTGGAAAAGGATTAACTGGAATTTCAAAGGCTCTAAGAGGTCACTGGAGAAGGAACCATGCACACAAGACTGCTGTGCCACAACACACAGTTTACAGCATTTACAATCCCAAACCTTGCTAAGATGTATTCTACATGTTAGTAAGGTCAGCACAGATTACACTGAACCAGCATCTAATGCCTTACATTCTGCCAACAGAATTTTCCCTTGAAGATTTACTACAAAGCTCACAGTATTCCTCTAAATTTCACTGCTTTAGATTAAAAAAAGGCTCTGAAATAGTTGGGAAGGCTGGGATGAACAACATCTCTAAGGAACTTTCATTTTCTTAGTGAAATGCTTAATGAAAATTTGATGAAGACGACACTGAGACTATGCAAGAGGCTGGTAACGAGCCCCGGTCTCCAACAACACAGTCACTGCAAAAACTTTAGATGCTTTAGATTCTGAGGAATAGTTACCAGACCTAGATAGGAACCAAAGTCCTTTGAAGGAGAGTACAATCCTCACTGGTATCCATTTCTGCAGCACGTATTCCTCAGAACTGCCTACAGACACACACTCAGGAAATTATACTGAATTAGTGTTTAAAGCGGATTAATTAATTGGCCTCAGCCCCCAACTTATTCACAACCAAGAGCTTTTGGGTTAACTAAGTTAAAAGCTGTTTAGAGTACTCAAATTCTGAAAGGAATTTCTACACAGGATTTTAGCCCTGCTAAAGTAATTTGTTTTAAATTCACATCTTCACTTAATTTGCTGAGGTTTTTTTAAGCCTTCCTATGTAGAGGCTTTCCTAAGGGCTTTCCTAAGCCCTTCCTATGGGTGCTACGGCAACACAGAAAAAAGGAGTTTGGATAAGCAAATTTGTCATTTTTAAAGTAAACAAAGAAAATGTTTAACCTCAGCAAAAGTAGCAGGATCATTTCATGAGGGTTCTACAAGCAGTCCTTGAGAATGTGCTGCTTTTTGAAGCCAGTGTCAGTACAGCAGCAGCAAACTTCTCAAATCAGTGTTCTCTGCAGCTATTTGGCCCCCGGTTTAACACCTACAAGCACCTGAAACTACAGGTATTCGGGGCTTCTCGGTAGTTTAAGTGAAACTGAATGATGTCACCTAAAGATTCAGATAAAAATAATGAGGAGAAAGTAACGTGAGCCCTGCCCAGGCAGCCCGGGAGAGCAGGAGTGGAGCTGAAGGGAGCCCCCAGCCCTCAGCAGCGGGTGGGGAGCGAGGGGAGCAGGCCAGCTCAGCCCTGGCGCTCTCTCCACAGGGGCCATGACATGGACATTTTCCTCCTGGCTGTCTGGAACCAGTTTGACAGGAAAACAGCCCTGTTGGTATGGATCCTTTGATAGTTACTGAAGTGTACTAAATTCACTGTTATCAGCTGTTTTTGTTGTGGTTGAAATTTTTATTTTCTAGAAAAATATATCTCTCGTGGCTTCTTTTCTCTGTTGCTGAAAAAGAAATGATTTGTGTTGATTAAGGTCCACTACTCATGAGCTTCAAGTTTAGGTGGTTTGTATCACCTCACCCTGACAGAAGCACCCTCAAGATGTGATTTTAACTTTATATTCCTTTCTGTGGAGCTGTTATCCATGTCTGATTATATGCCTGACACCTGGAGAAAACAACAGTGTAGGTGTTGCTCTCTAACCGAGTTTATTTCCCACTTTCCACTTACAGAATGAAGATGCAGTGCCCTTCATTTGCTGTTGCTGCTGGCCTAAGTGCTGTGGGACACCCTTCCTCTGGCACACCTGGCCATAACTTGACCAAAAATAGGATTTAGCCCCCCACTCAAACTGAAAAAAAACCTCCTAAAAAAGATGCACAAATTTCCGTGAGTTTCTAACTTCATTGTTCATCGCTTTTCAATGGCTAAAAGAAGAGCTAATCAAGACTTGCATTCTCTGGGAACAGCCACAGAAAAAGGCAGCCAGCCCATTACTGATCCCCTGCTGCCATTGCATTCCCCTGCAGCTCAAGTGCTCCCAGCCCATTCTGAGCACAATTCAGGGAGCTGGAAAAGAAGAACCTCCATGTTATTATTAGATTTCATCTACATATTAGGTTTCCCCTGCCTATTCCTCATTTGAGAATAAGGCTACATACAGACACCCCAGCCCCAGAATAAATAATGACAACAGAAAATGTTTGTCCCAGAGCCTGCACTTATCAGTTAGAAGAGTTACCTACCTTTATTCTCTTATTCTTGTCTAGTCTCTGTTTTAGATAGCCAGCCTCAAGGCATCAGTAGCTACTACACAGTTTAGAAAGGGAAGGAGGAATTTGACACACAGAAAGGCATCTTTAACTGGCTGTGTTTTCCAGCTGGATAAGCTTTTTTAAAAAGAGCGTAAGCAGAACTAGAAGCCAGAAGAAAACCTGTGCCACATTTCCTGGATATTCAGTACACTATAGAAAGATTTCACTGGAGCCTTTAAAGCAGTATTAGGACAAACTAAAAGAAAACAAGAGTTTCTGTGGGTTAAGCATCAATATAACATTTCTTTTATCTCAAATAAATTTAACCTGGTCAAAAAGCTCTTTAACACGCAATAGAAATTATTATGTAAGTTTTATTTGTTGCTTATATTATAACAAAAATAGTATTTGCTGCCCTTCAGTGCTATGTACACAACCTGGGATGAGGAATATGGAAAACAGAAGCACTGAATTTCTTTGCTGTCAGCTGTACTCCTACTCGAATCAGGGATTCATTACAAAGCTGTGTTCAGTGGGCGTTAAACTGTGTGAATGGAAGGAAGCAAATACTCCTGTTTGTGTGACACTCACCGTGCAGCACAGGAAAGCACAAGGGGGGAAAGGGCTGGAGACACTCTGCAACTCCAAAGCCCTCAGAGCAGTGTGAGTTCCATGTGCTCTGCTGCTCTCTGTGAAGTGGATTTGGAGCTTTGTGAAAGCAGCCAGCTCTTGCCTAGGCATGCAGGGACCAGAATCGGGCAGCACTGAGCACTCTGAAATGTCACTCACTGTGAGAACAGCAATTGCTTTTTAAGGACTGACCTAACTCCCGACGTGGCTAGCTCCTGACGACAGGGATTTTCAGATGAGGACAGAAGTTAAAGAATGAGCTTCTTTTCATCACATGCAGTTTCTCCAGTCCCTCACATACTGGCGAGTAAATGTGGGACCACAGCTCACCTGCACTTGTATTAAACCCTGGCAGGTCACTTTTGCTCCCTCTGGCTTTTTACGAGGCTGAAAGAGAAGTTTCCCTTTCCACCAAGAAAGAGAAACCTCAGCTTCACAAATGCAAGGAGAAATTTGCTGTTGACTTTACAAGGTCCGACTTTACAAAGGTCTTAGCAGCAACAAATATTAAAAGAAAGTACTATATCTACAAAAACCAAAGCTCAGATTAATGTCCTGAAGTGCAGTAGTTTCATGCATGCAAGAGCCCAATTAAATACTTACAAGGATTATGACAATTGCTGTGAAAAGGCTCGAGTTTTAGTTTTTGTTTCATTTTAATAAATATTAATGCCAAAAAACTTTCCTTCTGAAGAGGGTATTAAAAAAAAATCTAATTAAACTTGGAGCAAAATGCTATTTGGAGTAATTAAACTTATGCATAGTACATCAGTAAGACATTTAAAAGCCAAAATTATCAGATATTTCCTATTGAAAAATATAATATTTAACACTAAATGAAGATGTACCTGACATTCACATGCATATAACAGAGATATTGAGCATCAATTTTTCCTGAGTATGTTATTGTCAGAGGGAGAAACAAATCACTTCATTCTCCACTTTTCAAGTGAAAAATTTACTCTCTTACAGGTTTTAGAAAACCACACAGAAGGGGCCATCTGAGCGAACAGAGAGAAACTGCCTGTGGGTAATACAGTTGCATTGAAGTGAGACAGGGTACTGCTGCAGCTTTGTAAAATCTTAAGTCTGTGCATGGTTTTGGGTTTCCCCACACACTGTCTCCAGCTGCATTATCCTGCTCTGGTGTTTCCCAAAACGACCCAATCATCATCACCCAATTAGTGCTGGAGGGAAAAAAAGGGGCTTCTGTCAAACACAACTCCTTAAACAAATTAGTACAGGTTTTGAACTGGGCTTTACAACCTATTGCAAGGATTCATGCATCAAATACACTCAAATTTGTGAGACAACAGGAGTGGAAAATGAACTAAATTTATTTACCCCTGAATATAGCGAGGTTTGTGAAAATATTGGCAGTAGAAGTGTATAGTAGAGATCTTTATCATAGCAGTTCAATTGCAGGTGTTTCCCCATATTACTAGATTATCCTTATCCAGAATAAATATTTAATGTTAGTATTAACAAAGAAAAGCTGTAGCTCCAACAACAAGCTCTGTGTATTTAAAGCTCAGTGATGATTATCCACTTTAAAATCAATTGAATCGTGAGTATTAAACAATTTTACACAACACGGGTTTTCAAACTGTAAAGAAAAAGCTTCCAGTCCCCAGAGGCGCCACTTCACGAGCCAAGGCTGCAGCCAGTTCTCCCTGCTGGGATCCAGCCCCTTCAGAACAATGCTCCTGACTGATTTTTCTTCCCCACAGATGTCTCAGATGTCTCCCCACACCCAAGTGATGTGTTACTGCAACACATCCACCCACTGCCAGTGAGGGCAGGATTCTGACTGCAGCTTTTGCTCGTGCCTCTCAGGAGGTGGCACTTCAACTCACACCCTTGTGTGCTACTCTGTAAAAGCCCTCTGCTGAGCACAGATGCACCTCTGGGTGAACAGCAGTGCTGAACCAAGGTGGGATGGTTTCATGGGAATCATCTGGCTGTTCTGGCAGTGATTAATACTTGAGGAGTTAGGAGTTAAGGTTTGATCTTGGCAGAGCGGGAGCTGGGGAGGCTCAGGAGATCCCCAAGCCCAACACCCACAAAGCCTGTGGCATCCCTGCTGCCAGTGACAATTTTAGGTTTTTGAGGGGTTGTCCAAGAATCCTTCTCATTATGTCATAAACTCCCCAAAGTCCACCTAAGCACAAATTCAGCTTCCATACAAAGTTCCATGTTTTTTCCTAATTCTCTGGAGAAAAGTAACAAAAATATAGGGTAGCAGACACAGGCTTCTCCTGCAAAACATCTCCACTTTTCTTGAAATTGTAGCTTTCAAAGCTCTTAATAGCCTTCTCATTTTCCTAACTTTGACATCGTTCTCCTGACAAGTCTTTTATCACTGGTATATTCAGCCTTGATGTTCCACCTGTGCTTGGCCCCTTTGCAAGTTCTCCTGACCTCTATCCTTTTATTCACTCTTCTTTTTGCATCATTCTTTTTCAAAATTTTAAGAGTGTTTTGGAGAAGACGAAAATTATCCCTCCCACTGGAACAACTTTGTTAGGGAACTTGGGGTAGTAGAAGACAACAGACCTCAACCCATGAACCACATAAAGTACCCTTGAGTGTCCCAGGGTGCCTCTGTCCCACCCTTGCTATGCCTCTCACACTCTTCCAAAGTCCCTTTTCCTGGTTTATTCTCTCTATTCCTGTTTCTTCTCTCCTAATAATTCCCATCCTTCTTTTTTTTTTTCTAACCAAGCAGCTATCCTCTCTCCAAATAGTCCCTTTCTGGAAAAACATATCACAAATTGCCTTTCCTTGTTCAAAGCTAAAGTACAACTGCCTGGATTTGGTTATTTCTCAGGGTGTTTTATTCCCTTTTCTTTTTCTCTTTCGGGAGTAAAAAAGATGAAAATTTTTCATGTCTTTCACATTATTTTGGCAAAAAGAAAACCCCAAAAATAAAGGCAAAAGTTAAAGACTCTAAAGAAAACAAAATATGCTAACAGAACACCATTTTTGACCTGAACAAAACTTTATCAGCATTTTCTTTCAAGCAGCCTGAGTTCATCTGCTGGGGGAGAAAAGAGGGGCCAAGAGTCTAACAAGGTGGTGTGGGAAGGACGATGGGGATGGAGCTGGGAGGCACCCTTGTGAGCAAACCCTGCACCCCTGTGTCCCTGCTCTGAGTGCAGCTCAAGGCACAGGGCCACTCTGGATGAGTAAAGCAGCAACACAGGGCACGGAACCAGAGCAGAGTGCTGCATCAATCCTCCTCCTGAGGGCTCCTTCAGTAGCAATGATTTCTTTTGAATATAATCACTTTATCTTGTGGTTATAAATCCAGGCCTGCCTCCAAAGAGCAGAATTCTTTATCAGAGGTAACTCCTTTTGGCTAGAAGCAATTGGTAAAGATGACTGATAATGGCTGTACAATTCCTACTCAAATGATTATTTCTACACAACACACACACCGATGCACAATCTGTATCACTTCTTACCTGCATATTTGCTCAGTTTCTAGGCATCACTTTTGCTGATGCTCCCGTGGGGTGCAGCTCACCCATGGCTGCACCACAGAAGAGGCAAAGCCTGAGGGGCTCAGTGCGAGAGCACCGCGGTGCTGCTCTGCTCAGCCCCATCAGCTGCCTCCAGCTGCTGCCCCTGCTCTTTCCTTACCACATCTGCATCCCTCAACAGCCTCTCAGGTGCAGCTCAGGGGCTCGGGACCACCGTGGGTGATGAGCACATGGGATCCCTGCCGCAGCCACGAGGCCGCCCCACGATCCCAAACCAAACAGGGCTGGGACCCGCCTGTGTGCCGGGCTGTGCTCTGATGGGGCCGCAGGGCCGTGCTCTGATGGGGCCGCAGGGCCCCTCGGCGCTCCCAAGGCAAGGGAAGCAGGTTATCCATGCTCTACATGATGGGCACCAACAGGAGCCTCCCCAGGGAGCCCGGCTCTCCGCCCCCCTCACTGCCCTGCGGGGACCGGCCCGTGCTGGGCTGGGTCACACAGGAGTGGACAGAGCCAGGCCAATTGCTTCCATACGCCGCCCAGGCATCCCGGGCCGGCCAAAGCTGCTATTCCTATTTGGAATTATTTACAAATGCGTTGGATTTCTTGTTCTCTTGTTTTAGTTAGTTCCAGGAGCTATGGATTAGATTCAAAAAAATAAAAGGCTGGGGGCTTTTTGATTGGTTGGATCTTTTTTCTTTGGGTAAGACAAACAGGGGGATTAAAAGCATCTCCAGGCTTTCTATACACTCATGGGAAGGGTAATATCCGTTAACACAATCAGGAAAATTGCCTGATGGAATCAAAACTGTTTATACAAGGCACAGTTAGAGGATGGATATAGGTGGAAATAAATGGTGCTAAATTTAGCCTTCTTTAGAGTATGCTAAAGAAGGCTTGGATCTTATTTTACTTAAGATCCAAAGTCCACTTTCTCTTCATGTAAGGCATAACCCTGTTGTATTAAAAAAAAAAAGTGTAAGGGAAACAGTACTTTTCCTTATTGCCTCCCTATACCTATGCTGGAGGGTACAATAAGAGTCTCTTTTCAAGTCTTGCACAAGTAAGGCTGTAAAGCTGTGCTTTATTTATGCTAAGGAATGCAGCATTAAAACCAGGCTTCTCTGTGGGACATCTCTGGGGGACGCAGAGGAAGCCCTGTGCAAAGTGCTTCCTGCGTTTCGCTGCTTCTCCTGGGAGGGGATTAAGATTAGGGACCTAGTTCCACTGAACATCCTCAGTTTTTTTAGCTGTCCACAGATCTGGCTTCCTGCAAAGACTCATCTAATTAACTTCCCCTCCTGAGTGACTGGCGCGTGCTGTGTTATGAAATATCGATATGCTGGCATGTTTTCATACTGCATAGCTGAGCTGGCCTTCCCCACAGTGCCATCAGGATGGCACTGGGAGCAATATGTTTAATACAGGCATGCTGCCAGCAAATATAGATGTTTCCTGTCCTTTCAGGGGTCTCTCATACTGTCTTCTCTAAAAGACTGAACATATTCCACAGTTCTAATAACAAACATTGTAACCTTGCAAATAGTGACACTTGGAGTTTTCTTTAATATTTATATTTTTTGACCCCAAAAGGGGAAAGAATTTACCATACTTAAGCAAAATTAGCACGCTGTTTTTCCAGCCTATCAAAGGCGCTCAGACCAAAGAGCCTGTCACTAATAACACTATGTTAAAAAAATATTCTGGAGCGCATCATGTGTTACTGGATTTTAGTACATGCTGGTACCTAGCTCTAAATGTCAGTATTTTCACAGTGTAATTCATGTCAGCTCCCAGCTCTGATGACATCAGAGGATGAGTTCAAAGGGACACAGTTTTTTGCTTTATAAAAACAGTTTAAAGATAAAAGCCAGTTTCAACAACAACAACAAAAAAGTAAAAGAAAAAAAGAAAAAGAGAAAATGAAAGTATTAAGCAATGCATTAGCCAAACAACCCTCTGAGAGGCAAATGCCAATCAAAAGAAGATGACAGTATCCTATAGTGAAAACATACTAGTAGAAGTGATCAACTGCTGTTGATTAATGCCTTGCACAGCGCTCAGTGTCTTTCCTACTAAATCATGCAGCTGAGGAATGGGTAAAAATCATATCAGCTATTGAGCAGAGAAGATGAAAACAGAATATTCTCCCTTGCATCACTGACAGCTTTTAATGCATGTAATGAATCCACTATCCATAAACCAGCTTCTCTGTCAGTGTGAACAATCAGAGAAGAGAAAGTGACGGAGTATTATTTTCTATATTCATAATTAAAACAAATAAATATCAATCACATGGCTTTAAGCATTCAGTTTTCTGTAGATCTTTCAAAATTTTTTTGACCCAGCACTCGGTGCTCTGGAGCTTATCAATGACACCAGGGGTCAAAAGTGTTAGTGCGACTAAAATTACTTGGACAAAGCCAGAACCAGGTCAGATCGCCATGGGATAGTCCCATAAGGCCTCCTGTAGGCTGCTGCCACCAAGGAGTTCTAAGGAAAAGAAAGGAAAGACCATGAATCAAACATCCCAGAAAATTCACAAGCAAATGTGTTATTAATCAAGGAAAATAAAAACAAAGTTTATTAAAATGCCTTGTAATAGTACATTTCAAAACAACACAAAGACATCTTATGTGATGACCATTTTATCACTGAGGCTCATTCCAATTCAGTTACATTCTTCAAACCCAAAGAGCCACAAGTGTGCCAGAAAAGAAAATAAACACTGGAACGATGTGTGCAGTCACACATCTAATTTGACGATTGATCTCACAATTTAAATAGACACTTTCCACCCCAAATAAATGCAGGAGTCTGTATCAATGGCACTTCTGCAAACTGAAACTCATGGTAGGACTGGTACAATTTACACATTTCTTTCCATATTTAGCTGAGAAGTTCAGACCAGGACCTGAATGAAGCCAGAGGATGAGAAAACAAAGCAGAAGGGGTCTACTATGTTCTGCATGATTTGGAACACTGTATTAAAATATTCTTAAATTACTATAATTTTTGCTTTTTTTGCATAAATATTTATGAAGGGGATGAATCCTCATATGGTGCAAAACAGCCCCAAATTCATTGGTTTCAGTGATTTCAATACAGCCAAGGAAGTTACAACAATTTATATCAACCATGAATTTGCCTCAGCGTGTTTACACAGGAATTTCAAATTGAATTCTCTGTTGCTCCTGCTCTGGGGAATTGATGGAACTGTTACAGCACAAGATTTAGTCTTTTACGCTCTAAACCGACATCAAAAGATGGATCCTGTTTCTCCCCTCCCACAAGCTCTTGTTTACCCGAATATTGTCTGTGAAGTGACTCCTGGGAGCAGGGATTGAACTATTAGGCCTGCCTTTGTGCTAACGAGGCTAATACACAGGGATATTTGAACTGCATCAAGTTTTCAAGCTAAAGATGGAGGTCAAAGTTACAATTTTATCAGTTACATTTTGGAGCCCTTCACTTGATCATGACAATGCCATGTTCATAATACAATTATTGTAATCATATTTCCAGTTTTGCTTGCCTTCAGTGGAAACAGATTGCATTAGACTCCAAAGCCGCCTGAAATGGTATGCACATTTCAAAGTCAAACAGAGGTTATGGAACAGGACCTTTCAATTCATGTGCAGAGTATAATCAGGGCTTGATCACTGGAGATATTTTTGAGGCTTTTGTGAACTTAGCAATTCATGCAAAAAATAGGCATTATGTGAGGAGAGACAGAGCAGTTATTAGGTAATGAGCAGCCCAGTGATGGTACAGACCTTAGCAAGGCTGTGGGGAGAGCTGAGGCTCTACATGATACTGGTGCTGTCATGATTTATACATGCACACAATTTATTTGCTTGAAATTTATACCAGACAGCAGCTCATGTCCCTGTTGCTGCAGCAGAGATCTCCCAAAATCTCCCTGGCTGGTCAGGTGGTGTAAGTCAGTGGGCCCTGGCTGCAGCCAGTGCTCACTCCTGCCAAGATAAAGCTTATCTTGCAGTTCCTGTCTGAACTTCTATTTTATTAAAATTTATTAATGAAACCAATTAAAAAAAAAAAATCTACTTTGTGTATTCCTTCTATCCTTTCTTTCTGAAGAACCCTATCTTTTAGTCTGTGCTATTGTTTATGATCTCCAGTTGGTAACAAATAATTATATTAGAATTAATTACCTCTAGTCTTATAAATCCTGAAATAGCATTATGTAAAAGTGGAGCTATCGTATTACCAGGAAATGTAATATACAGAAAATATGTCTTAATTATTTGAACAGAAGCTGGACAAAGATTTATCACCTCACTAGCACCAGAGATCAACATCTAGAACAAAAGAAGTTTTGTTCACTGACCAAACCAGAATTTTAAGAATGGTTTTTCACTTTTTTTTTCAATACTCAGAAATTAATTTCTATTTTTAGAGGTCTTTTTTTAAACTTTTTTTTTCCTGACTCAAATCAAATAAATCCTTTTGGCTGACCCAAAATGAAATTTTGATTAAATTTTGTTGGTTTTCCCAGTCTATAGAATGATCTAAAGTAACATCTTGGATTTCTAAATAAAAATGTCATTTGAAACAAAAACTGCAATTATTTAAATACTGCAATAATTGTGTTTATTATTATTATTATTATTATTATTTAATCTATTCACTTATTCCTTAGAAACTTTGAATTTAGTAAAGGATTTTAGAACTTAACATTTCTGGTGAATAACAACAGCAAGCTGCAAAGCATCACCCAGCTCTAGTTATAGCACTGCCTGTAAACAGGGAAGAAATCCTAGACATCTCTAGAAGTGCAGAAAAAGCACTGGAGTGAGACAGAATATTGAGTTTGTACGGGGCATAATTTGCTATATTAGGAGGCTGGGGTTTGTGTTTTTTTTTTTT
>VZTH01010011.1:22525-98015 GCA_013397815.1 Aleadryas rufinucha
TTTTTTTTCCCTGTGGTTTTAATTTATTAGGTTTCGTTCTTCTGACTGAAAAATTAGCCGGCTGCAGGGGCGGCTCAGAAAGCAAAGGTTTGGAAATAAAAGCAGAGTGCTCCCGTCCCTGGCTGCGGCCAGCTCGGCCCCCCCAGCCCCGGCTCCTTGGCGGGGTTTGTCCCCACGCTGTCCCGGTGTCCCCTCCCTGCCCTGTGTCCCACATCCTCCAGAGCCAGCTGCTCCCGGCGCCTGCCAGCGCTTACACAGGATCTGGGCTTGCCACTCGCAGGCAGCTCCAGGGCAGTGCCCCGGACTCCACACACACAGTAACGGGGGCTACAGGGATAGGGCAGAGACCTGAGCCTGTCACAGGCACAGCAGAAGGGGACACTCAGGTCCCAGGGCGGGTGACAGCTCTCTACAAGGGCTATACGTGCTGTTACAGCCCCCACAGATGTGTGAGCAGGAGTAATCTCCACCGGCCCCAGCACTTTATTTTTTATAGATTGTAAGGTGATCATGTAACATGCAGCCTGACTTCCTAAATAACACAGGCCAAAATAACCTCACCCGCTATTTTCCCTCTCCATTAGTACAGACTGTCTTCACCTTGGAAAATATCACGAATGCGAACAGGCAGAAGAATGAGCAGAATGCTGTTTCCAGCACGGGGCCTTTGCCAGAGCGTGCTGGCTCCTGCTGAAGCCAACGCAGCCCTCGTGCGTGCAGAGGGCAGATCCCAGCTCTCGCTGCTGAAAGGAAACTCTGCAGAGTGTCACGTTACTCTGGAATCAAGGCTTTGGGGGTTATTTTCAGAAACTCACTTGGGGTCTAGAGCCATGGAGTGTCCCCAGCCCGCGACAGGTCAGCACCAGCTCCCTTAGGAAGCCTGGCTGCAGCACCCTGCAGTCCCAGTGCCAGAAATGAATGTGCTCCGAGAGCAGCACTAGCACAGAGCCCTTGGAGGGCTCGTGGCCATTTCCAACAGCCTGATCACAGGACTGGAGTCTTGGATTGCAGCTGCTTCAGGGCAAGAATCACGGCTTTGTCATTTGCCTGTGAGATATACATCCCCATAGCTCTCAGTCTCTGACAGGATGAAAACACCAGCAAGTTATTTGGAAGCAGGTCTAGCCAGTTTAAAAGGATTTCAGTATTCCTTTCTTGTGCCTGACTTTGCAAGTTCACACCATCAAATCCTACTCCAGCAGGTAGAGTTGATCTGAAAAATAAAATGCTGGGGACCTCCAGGAATCAAACTTCGAGATGCACCTTTCCGAAATCCTGTCGGGACAGCCTGCTCAGAGCATTTATCCCAGGAAAAGCTCCATGAGGGGGTTGCTGTGAACAACTGCACTTCAGGTTCCCCCTCAAAAAAAGTGCCATGAACTGTGTGTTGCACAGCACTGGGTGGTTTTGCAGGTAGCTGCTGCACGTGCCAGCCCTGACTGGGATCCAGGAATACACTGGGAATATTCCCAGCCCACAGACAGCGTATCCAAACTAACAAAAAAAGTGATGAGTTCCTAGATTTTCTGAAAAGCTAATATTAACACAGATTTGGTTTATATCAGATGTAATTAGGGCTTTTTTTTGGAAAGTTTGTTGGTTTTGTTGCCAGTTTTAATTCAAAAGACTCGAAAAAAAGAGATTAAATAGTGTCTAAACTTGGCAAATATTTCCCACAAGTGCAAAGATTAAAGCAGAAATGAGTGGTGATCTGTACTGCAACCTGAACCCCACTCAATAAACCAAAATATTCACTTACTTGAACATTTAATGAAGGTTAAATATAACCCTTAAAGCATGAAAACAATGATTTCAAAAGTTTCCAAGAGCCTCTTAGCTGCACCCCCCAACCCCACTCTCCTTAGATTTTGGAGCAGTGATGAGTGATATTTCTTAGCTGCTTTGTCTCTTCCTGAAGCTCCTACTAGAGATGCAGGAGGGAATTTTTTTGCAGTTCTCCTGCTTCACTAATGACTCTCAAGCTGGGGTTTTTCTAGCATGAACTGAGATGAACATTCTCCCTGGAGCTTATACAGGTGTCATTTGTATGAGCCTTCAGTGGTTTTACACAAATGATTGCCCCAGGATTTTTAACAAAACAAGCCAAATGGCCTCCTTCCTTTAATATATTATTTAAGCAATAACCTCACTCTAGCCTCAGGCTTCCAATGCAATAATTAGAACCAAACTATCATTTACCCACAGAGACGCAAATACTGTATTTAAATACTATAGCAGTACGTAAGTAATTCTAAGTCAGAGAAGAAGTAACTGAAGTAGCTGAAGAAAACATTAAAAAGATGGTAAGGACTTTTATCCCCATTAAGGTTAGTCAGAAAGTTAGACTGGCATATATTAGGGTTAGTAACATAAATGGTATAATGGTGTAGGAACAACTGTTCACATCAGCAGTTGCAGTGCTCACAGTACTGAAGAGAAAGGAACCAGACTTTGAATGACACTTACTGGAATATAATCAACTACCTGGACAAAGCTGCCCAGTCTGTAACAGAGAAAACTTCGTTACTATGGGCAAACATCATTTTATCACTCAGATTGATGGTGACTTTCTTCTCTCCCCTCACAGCTGCACAACTTTTCCTCTCCATGTAAAATTCTAGTACAACACCGTTTCCATTTAAAAATGAGATGTCATTCCTGCTTATGTGAGAAATCTGGTAACAAAATAATACATGCTATCAAACAACAAACCCCAGCGATGAAACCAATTTTGCAATGTAGACCTGAGTGCTGAGACTTGAAGTCACAGAATCGTAGAAAGGTTTGGGTTGGGAGGGACCTTTGAAGGTCATGTAGTCCAATTTCAGGTCTCCTCCCTAAACCACGGGGTACATTTGTGAAGGATCACACCCAGGCTTGGTACAGGAGCCCTTTCCTGGGAGGAAGTGCCCGTGGGTCAATGGCAGCAAGCCCAGCTCGTGGGGCTGTGTGTCCCCAGCAGCTCTGCCAAGTGCCCTAAGGGGAAACCTGGGGCTATGTTAACCCTCATGAAGGAATTTCCCATCCATCGTGCACTCACACAGGGTAAAAAGGAACAAGGAGTTAGATGTAGAGAAATAAGGAACCTGCTGAAAAGTGCAAGTCCTATTTCACCAATTTGTTGCGTCTTATACAACAAGGTACACAGCCAGCTGTGGCCTATGAGGCAGGCACCCCTGGGTGCTCACACAAAGCAGTGTCCATACAGGGAAAGGAAATCCTAACTGGCCCCAGCAGCAGAAACAAGAGCTTACCTGACTTGCCTAGAGAGTGTGTCTGGCAGTTTCTGGCTGAGCCACATCATGGGTATTTCCTGGCTGTAGCCAAAGCTACAGCCTTACCAAAGACAGCAGTTGTTTTAATCTATTTTAGCTTTTCAAAGTTAACAACCCCCTTTTAAAAACAGCAACTGATTTGTATTAAGCTCAAGTCTTTGGAATCCCTT
This sequence comes from Aleadryas rufinucha, assembly GCA_013397815.1. Lineage (NCBI taxonomy): Eukaryota > Metazoa > Chordata > Aves > Passeriformes > Aleadryas > Aleadryas rufinucha. The sequence continues at coordinate 25,971 of VZTH01010011.1, forward strand.
TAGCGAGACATCTAAACCACCTTTTTCCTAATGAAGACAAGATCTGTATATCTGGTTCCAGGCACAGCAATCTCTTGAGCTTGACTAGGGACAGTAGGCACCAAATACAAATAACAGAGCGCCAGAGGTGTTTCTCGTTAGAAAGAGGCTTCTGCAGCCAACTTCCTTGCCTTGCTAATTGGAAGCAGGGTGCTGCCTTCCCCGAGCACAAGAAGAAGGTGCTCGAGGCTGGCTAGGATGAGCATTCACAAGCAAAGCCACAAGCAGCAGTGAGAAAGATATATGAAAATACAGGGAAAAGGAGCCCTCAAGAATTTTAGAAAGAGAGCAAAACAGTGAGCAGTCAGTAAAAATAATGCTGCAAGCAAACACTGAGGATGACTCTGTGATCTCCCTCCCCTTTCTGCTTCCCAGAGCATTAGCAAGGGCTTTGGTAGAAACTGGTTCCCAAATGCTTTTTGCCTGCAACATTCATTTTAGTCAAACTTCCTTTTACTCTGCTGAAGCCTGGAAGCCTGTCTGGTGCTGCCTTGTCCCTGGCCCTGCTACAGAGAGCACTGGATGGAAAATACTTCCTGTAAAATCTAAACTGTGAAGTGCATCCATGACCTGTGGGGACGCACTAGAGAAAGTTTCACCAGCGAGGGGCAGTGGCTTTAAACCAGGCACAGTCTCAGCAGCACAGAATTGTGAACTTGCTTTAAGTCAGTTCTTCCAATCATCCTGTTCTTGATGGGTATTTAACCTTATTTCTACTCAAACAGTAGACTCTGTCCTTACTGCTACTTAACACACACTTATTCTGAAATGATTCTTAAGAACCAGGAGTTGATGGGAATATTAGAGAAAAACACCAAAAAATTGAATGCACCAGTCTGTTTTATTTGCATGGATACTCTCTGTATTTTTTGTATTTCCCAGGCAGCAGAGGTAATTGTTAAGGTTTTATTTTATTCCTGTTACCTCTCGGCTAAAAAGCCATCCAATATGGATAATGTGTGTGGGGTCTTCCTCCTATTTGTTTTTGGTGGCCAACCTTTTTACTTTAGGAGGGTTAGAGAAATAATTATTGAACCCTCTTTGGGTAACAGCCAGAGGTTGTTTTCCTTAAGCTGCTCCAGGCTGTTACAAGGCAAGGTTGAAACTATAGGCTTTCACATGGCATTTGAAAAGTGGGTGGTGAGTCAGAAAGGCAGCAAGACACAGGAAGGCTGCTCCAGGTGGCAGAAGCAACAGGGTCAGAGAGAAGGCCACTTGTAGCTGAACAGAGGAGAGCAAAGAGGGGAGGTTATTTAGCAAGGCCTGAGTTCTCTCACGAAATCCTGGGGAGAGGCCTAAAAACAAGAAGGGCAGTTTTGAATTGCACCAGGGAATAATGGAGCTATTTGAAGCTGAGGGCTCTAATGCTGTGCTTCTTTATCTAGGAGGGAAAATCGCGCTTGCACTGGGACTGCAGAGGAAGCAGCAGCAGCATCACCGAACTGAAATGTGTGACAGCCATGAGAAAACTGCAGGTCTGGGCCATGTGAGGGACCAGCCTCTGATGCTCAGTGCCAATTGCCCTGGCTTTCAGCACATGCAGCAAAAACCCCCCAAAAACCTAAGGAAAAACTCAGCACAGATTTAGTTGGAGGGTCAAAAGCTGCACTGACATCAAGGAGAACGACAATGAGGGGAAACCATGAAGAAGGGAAAATGGGAGGAAGATGCCTATCCAAGGAAGGCAGCACTGCTGTGGCCAGACCAAAGCCCAACTGGATGGACAATGTACATATTCATGGTTTATATGCTTAGGTTTCTGAATGGCCACACCTACAGACACTGCTCTAAATGATGCATTTTACATGTTGAGGTACTTCTGTGGTCTCCAAAGATCTGACATATGTTCAACAAAAACAATGAGAAGAGACCTAATGGCTTTCGGAATTTTTTTTTAATACATGGCGTTAAAAGCCATGGAATAATATCAAGGAACTCAAATGTTTATGAGTATGGGAAAACCAAAAACCTTTTTCAGTTTGAAGGAACATTCTGAGAGTGTTTTACTGGATATCACCAGAAATATATAAAACAGAAGCAGATACACCCCAGGAATTTCAGACATTCCACTAGACTACATAACCGACACTAGTGGAATTAATTTATGTTTTAGAGATATATAAAAAATTTCAATTTTCTAATTTTCTTCCCTTGAGTGACATTCAAGGTGCACTTTACTCACCAGCATCTGCCTGAGTCTACAGCCAGGGAGGGAAATTCAGTGTTTTTGTTATTCAACAGGATTAGCAGCCTAGATTCAGGTTAAAGTGATACAGAAGGGCCTTAACTAGTTCTAAATGACTTAATTCCCTGAAAACAGTATTTTTTAATGTGCTGCTAATTAAAATATTTAAGAGCTCACTGTAACAACATTTTGAAAACAAACCAGAAGAACCAATGTAAACAAAATATCATTTTACAAACCAAACGGAATCACTTAAAATCCAATGTAATTCTATGTTCCAATAAAAATAAATATATATATATATACAGGTGTCAAGTTAAGATTGTCAAGCACGCTCCCAAGATACCATCTAAGAATGAACTAAGAAGTCAAAATTAACCCCTCCTGTACTCGTTCTTGCTTTTTGGGAGAGGCAATATAATTTCCTGTGTAGCACCTACCTCTGGAGTCCACGGCAGTGCCCAGAACACACCAAATGGAGGAGCAGGAGTAACCAAGGAATATTTTGGTGGAAGTTCAAGTCTCTCTGAAGGACTGCAGTGCACTACTACCCATATACTGTGTTTTCAGACATTTACTCAACATTCTTAAAAGCTAGAGATTTTCTTTGTAGTATTTGTCTTACATTCTTTTCTGACAGAAATCTGAGTATGGCAAATACAGATTTAAAGAATATGAGAAATAACAGTGCTCAGCAGCTTGGTTCTCTTAACCAGCTTTTTTGGCAAAAGATTATTCTTGGTCTTCCCCACTACATTGTACTGACACAAAATTACATGAAGATTAAATGCTTTACAGCTTACAGATATTTGTCCCATAAATCCAAACTTATTTTTCCACATTTATTTGTTTCCTTGCCCTGAGAATATTTTAAGTGCTGCTTGACTGTGGTGTGGGCAGCATAACAGCAAATCATTGAGAAATAATCATTCAAGGCCAGCTGCAAGAAACAAACCTTGTGCCTCTGAACAGACTGATCCCTCCACCTGGAAACTGCTTCTTTACAGAATCTGGGATTTCAGATCTGTGTCTCTTCTTGCATTCAGCTCCTTCAACAGAGCTAACTAACTTTCAGTTAGAAAGGGAGGTGATAACAGCATTTTTTCTTTTATTTTACTGTTATTTCCACGTAATTTCTGAGTCTTCAGTTTCTAGACTAGAAGATACGTCCTTGGCCATTATGTTGTGGAGCACAGCTCCATGCATCCATTAGAATATCACTCCTTGTGCTCATTTCAGATGAACCTTTCCCCTGGTGTTCTCTGTACTGTACGTGTTGTTGTTCTGGAAATACTTTTGTCCATAAAAAAGTGATTACTAGCCTGCACAGCATTATCTCCTAGGATAACATCTTACACTTATCCAGTGCAAAAAAATGCTCCACATCTAGGTGACAGACAAGTGGAAACATCAGATTGTAGATGTGATGCTTCACATCAGCCACTCTGTGCACAAGCCAGCATCAGACTACTCACAATGTAGCTAAGTAAGTTCCTCCACCAGGATTTATTTTGGTTCCAAATTTAAAAAATCTACATGGGATAGGTACTATTTCACAGCTGAAAAGATAATATTACATCAGAAGTCTATTTTGGCCATTAATAGTATACAGCTGGTAGCTTCAGGACAGGAAAAAAAAAGTTGTCTTTTCCAAATAATCAGGTCAGCAGGTTCCCCACCCTTCAGCATGTTGGCAGGAACCAGTGCTAGCACAGAAGACAGGAATATTTCCTAGGTGATCTAATAAAACCAGAAAAACCTCACATCAATAAGCCATATGGGGATATTGCTGATAAGCTGTTGCCATAAGCTGTGAACTCATTAGAATGTCTCATCTTCCAGAGGCCAAGTTCTCATCTGTCAGTTCTCAAAAGCCAAAATATCTTGGGCATGTCGTCCTTATCATGGTTAAGTTCAGTACTATATTATGAAGTTCATTAAATGTGAGAAATTTGGGGTGACAAAGGAGAAGATTCTGAAATTTCAGTTACTTGCCTCTTCTCCAGCTCTTAACTATTATCTTTGTTGACGAAAGGGCCCAGACAGCCACTCCCTCTTTTCCTGAAGGCTGAAGAAAGTGTCTCCCAGAGTGCTGGGAAGGAGGACTCACCATGAACCGCTCCTTCTCTGGGGCTTCAGAGACACCGAGGTGAAAGAACAAGAGAGAAGGCACAGCCTGCATTCCTCCTTGCATTTTTCTCCCCTCTACTGGAAAGTGTCGACAGAAAGCAGAGATATCAGGGATGCTGTCAGGGCAAGGCTGTACAGTCATCTTGTCTTGTTGAACAGAGAGACAGAAGTGCCAACTCCACCCCCTTCCCCAACCAAACCAGCTCCTCATGGTTTTTGCAGCAGGAAATTGGCCCCAAGTTTCTCTTCAGACCTTACAGGCACTGACAATTCTCACACGGGTACAAGATCCTCCGCAGATCAAAGGGTCAGCATGAAAAAATAATAGATTACCTTCATGAAAGGATCTTGAAGAGCTTCTCAAAAGAAAATGAAACCCAAATATTATTTCATGTTCCTACTGCAGAAATAAGCGCTGCAGTCCACTGAATGCCAGCTCTTAACCAGCTGGGCAGAAAGCCAGAGGGGCAAGAGGGTGTCAGATGGAATTTAGGCCAGGCAGGCAGGAAGCACCAAGAGGAAACACCAGCAGCAGCTGTAGAAGCAAAAGAATGGGCAGAGGCTCTAAGACAAATAATAACAGGCAGAGCAGCAGCAGTAGCAGATGTCAGACTGTTGCTTTCTGGAGGGGGATGGGATGGCACTTGTGAAGAAAAAAGATTTTTTTTTTTTAAACTACTTTGCATTAGTTACCTGGAAAGGGATTCTTCCCCAAAATCTTTTGAAACATTGTTATTTTGGATTAGTTTGTGAGGAGACCCTCAACTGAGCACCCATTCAACATGTGCAGTGGCCAGGACAGGCACTGCTGCTGATCCTAGTTCCATTCATGGGTTTGAATTCTCCCACTCTCCTGTGATTACAAACAATTCTGAAAATCATTTTGATAAAGGAATCCCTTATTTCTAGAGTGGTTTTAGTGTAAGGTTTTCTGGGGGTTTTTTAGGGTTATATAAAATGGAACTATCAGGCAGAAGGAGGAATTTCTGCTCTTTCAGAGGATGCTACAATGCTCCTTTTGTCAGGACTGTGATTTATAGGCAAGCTGATACATTTTAAATCTTTTGATCACATCCATCACTTGATTGATTCACTAGGTAGGGAGAAGCAGCTCTTGCATCACAACAGACTCTGTGTCATGGTGATGTCTGTCCCAGTGTTCTGTCATTCCTGAGGAACTTGTCCTCTTCCACACAATTTGAGGCAGTTTGCAGAGAGGGTATTTCACTGACTCAACCACATTTCTCTCAGGCTACATTCAAAAGGTTGTAGATGAGAGAAGAACTAATGAACTTTTCTCCTCAAACACCATGAAAAGGAGAGGAGCCACCTGCCCAACTTCAAATCAACAGAGCACCAATCCAGTCAGGAACTGGGAAATGTGACTGGAGAGCCTAAGGAAATAAACGTGAAGAGAAAAACCTAAACCCAAGTGATGCACATCAACTGTATTACCTTTGTTTCACTCAGGAAAAGTATCTTTGTACAAACAAAGGAAGCACAGGTCATTGCTCAAACAGAGCAATGAATTTAACAAAGGAGAACTGGCTTTGGGAAGAAAATCACCCCAAACGGGACGTACCCAAGGCACACATCACCCCAGTGGCTGCTCGGTGACCTTGGTGTGACAGAGTCAGATAAAGGCACCAGCCTGCAGCTGTCAGTGGGGTGGCTCAGCTCATGCTCTCTCCAGCCACGGCAGCCGTGCCCAGCGCAGCCCTGAGCGGGCTCTGGGACCGGGCACGGCTGGGCACGGCTGCCCCAGGGGCCAGCAGCCCCCTCTCCCTGCCCACAGCCACGGCAATCTGCCCCCAGCAGCTCAGGAGGCACCTGGGACCTGCATGCACTGGAGTTCATGGGGACATTTGGATTTCTTAATCCCTGCCAGAAAGGCATGAAGTAATTTCAATTAGATATGGATAAAGTTGGGATGAGGAAATAGGGAAGAAAAATGGCAGAATTACAAACTCAATGGTAACAAAAAGAATACTTGTGAACTTGTCAGGATTCCACTTAATGGTTCATGCCAAAAAAGCAAATAAATTCTTAACAAAGTATTGCATCTCATGCATTTTTAATAAAAGGTTTGTGTTCAAATTGTCTTTTCATGCCAAGATCACCTTCAATTTAATCTTCAAGAAGCAACTTATTGACATGAAAGTTAATAATTTTGTTTCACATAAGATCATTGTGTTGGGCTTTTGAGAAATCCATGTCAAGATTTTATTTTCTTAAATAAAAATCAAATTTAAAAAAACCCAAGGTCTAACCAAGATGATTTTCTCATCCAGTTTTTCAGGACCCATGTTGAACATCATCTTAAAAGTCTAGCTACATTTCCAAGCTTTTCTGTAAATAATATTATAATAAAATACCCCAAACATCCCTCCCCCAAAAAATTTCACAAAGCAGTTGGTCAGAAAATACACAAGAGCAGAAACAATTCTTTACTTGTTCCTGAGCACCTGGTTCAAAATGTTCCTTACAGGAACACTAACACCCATGCCCTGTTGCTGCTTGTAGGAGGAGAACATCCATCACAGCAGTGCTTTAACTACAGACTTAATTCTTAATAAAAGAAAATTAAAATCAAAAGATAAAACAGAAATTCTTGTGCATGAAGACTACAGGAATACCTAAATACATCATGTCAAGGGGACAGAAAATGCACATTTATCAAAATAACCTCGAGCAAGACCAAGGAGATTGGAATGGCTAATGGGCTGATAGAATATTAGAAATACTCATTTTCTCTGAAAAGATAAACACAGATAGAGGCATCCTACTCATACACCGTACTTGTATTCCCAAAGAGCTCATGATAAATTTTTCTCTCTCTGAGCTTTAAGTTCAAATAGGATAAAAAACATAGTAGGTGTTCACATTCATAAATAACTTCCTAATGAACAGAGTAGGAGTCCTTTTCCACAGGAAACTCTGGAGTTCCACTAGAATCTACACTAGAGCTTGTGGTGTTTAATGTATCCATGAGTGTCTTAGAAAAGTGGAGAATGAGATGAGGTTTCCTCATAATATGTGGTTTTCAGTGAAACAAAAAATGAAGTCAGCCATGGAGAATTACATGACAATACTATAATCTGTCATTAAATGGCATATGAAATTCAAGTTTTTAAAAGTGTGAAATGATCCACAAAGTAAAAAAAAGTCCTGATTTTATACATGCAGTGAGGGCCTCTGCCTATCACTAAGGAATAGAGGTACTGTGAAATAATGGGTACTATAAGAACTACCAGCACAGGGACCAGTAACAGACAAAACAGCAGGTAGAATTTTATGCACACTAAGGAATTTACTAGACAACCTTGCTGTGTCCCTATATACACCCATGGTTCATTCATATACTGAATGTAACGTGTTCCTTGGGCCCACCTCGGACAGGACAGCCTAGAGCAGGCACAGGCAGGGCAGGAAGAGCAACCCAAGGCATGGAGCATCTTTCACAAACAAAATCGCAAAATAGACCAAGACTTTTAGGCAGGAAAAAGATTTCATTGAGCAGAACACAACATGGAGCAAATAGAACTGAGCAGCACAGAGATGATGAAAAAGGTATGAATCGGAATCCTTGTACCAACGCCTGTCTTCCTCAAGCCCTTGTCAGTCTATTTGTCCAGCTACTCCTGGTTTTAGACTAGGATGCCAAAGAATGCTAAATTCAGTTTTCTCCTTCCTTATTCCCTTTGATATTAACATCTCTGCACATGTTACTGGTTGCAGCATACCCACCTAAGCCCAAGCTGCCACTTCATTATTAATTCTGATCTCCTTTTCCATCCAAACGTTTGCCCTTCCTCAGAAATTGCACACTAATCTCTGCCTTGGCTCCAAGCACAGCTCGCAACCTTTTAACACTGGTTAACTTCTCTGTGCTGCCTGGGTGTAGAAAAGCCCCTTCTCTGCTCCTAAACCTCTCACAATGGAAAGGACATCTCGAAGGGTGAAAGTGACCCAAAGGGTTGGATATAACACTGCACCCACATTTCCAGTCAGTCTGTGCAGTGTAACCAGCCCTCCCCCAGGAATATTCGGAAACTCTGAGAGGTGAGGACACTCTGGAATCTGGTGACATCCACTTATGCCTGGCAGATACCATCACAACCACCTGCAGTGAGAGCTCTGCATGCCTTGGCTGGTGGAGGAGACATTCCTGCTGTCCCTTCCCATGGCGCTGTGCTCTTCCCGCCTGGCAGGGAACTCCATCACTGCTCTTGCCCTGCCTGCAACACCCTCTGTCTTGTAAATCATCTGTCAGCAACAGCATCCTGCATGGATGGGAGGGACAAGGGGATATCCAAGGGCCATGATCTCAGGGTCATGGTCTACACAGGCTGTAATCTTCCGCTGCTCGGGAGGAAGAAAAGGACAACTACTCCTCACACAGCTTGAGCCTGTTCCAGATGCAGCTCTCATGACAAACCATAAGCTCCCATCAGCTATTCTGAAAGGATGAGCAGCCTCAGATGGGAAAGATAGTGAGCAGCCCACTATAGGCAACGTTTTCACTGATGTCAACCATTTCCTCTTCTCCACACAAGCCAAACTGATACGTTCAGCCGAGACAGACAGGGCCAGCAAACATCTGGTTGACACGAGAATCTGCAGGTCCCAGCCCACAGTTCTGTGTTTTTACTTTTGTTACGTGATTTTAAATACATGAAACATATCAGTGCAATAAATGATTTTAATGCACTCCCCTCGTTTCTCTCCATCAGATGTGATTGATTATATGGAGGCAGGACTTGTCAGACATGTGACAGTGGCCTGTCCTTGTGAGTTCTTTTCAATTTAATACGCTCTTAGCATTTTCCAGCACTCCAAGAGGACACAAGAGCCAGGGAATTTGGTTCTTGGCTGCATGTCAAAGAAGCATAAAAACTCCAAGTGCTTAAATGAGCCAGTTGATACTTACTGACAGAAAGCCTTCACTGAAGCAGTGATATAAATTTAATGCCCTTTTATAGTTTGAACATTTACATCTGAAATAGCAGCAAGAAAAGAGTAAGTTCTGAGAAACTACGTAAAACCAGAGGCTACATTTTTGTATCTAATAATTACCTATAATTTAAAATTAAATTTATTAGAAGTAAAGATGGAAATACAGTCCACACTGTAGGATTTTTATTCCTTATGCATCTTGCTTCAAATGTGACAATAGAAGTGCTAAAGTTATTTTCTTGAAGCATAACATTACAAATCTGAGCATTTGTTATATCACCTTTTATACAACTTGATCTCTTGAAATCCCACAATGTAAATCAGGTGAATCTGGTGCCTTTCAATCACCTTCTTTTTCGTTTTTAGCCTGCATAGATTTGCATTTATTAGCACAGAGCCACTATATTTCTGTATTGCCCATTTATCTAGCTTGGTTAGCTATGTGTGTTAGAGGTCGTATTTCCTGATTTGACATGTTCTATCATACAGCCAAACTCCAAGTGTCATCTTTTATTAAAATTTAACTTAATGAATACAAATTTGCTGACTACTTGTGTTACCTCATATATAGAATCAAATTCCCCTCTAGATCAAGTAAATGACACTGCTGTTAACTGTACAGACATTTTCAGAAAGGAAGTAAAATAAGCATTGATAATAATTGTCATAATTATTGATGCATGTTAATATTACTGACAGAATGCTAAGTCAGAGATTCACATCACTTTAAGGACATTCAAGGATATTAATCTGAAATTCACCTAAATCTTTTATAAATTAAGTTTTTCTGGACATTCTACTTGTCTCCAATCTTGCAAGAGCCAATATAGATGTATTTTTATAATAACATAATCCCACCAGTACTCTAAATTGCCTAATTTATGTATTATGCATTGTTCAGTTTTCCCAAGAGCCTCTACCTTGCACCAGTTTTGGCTGGTACATAACAAAGACAGAATTAAACAAAATGTTTATCACAGCATGGTGGTTTCAGTGTAACTAATTCACTATTCTGATGGAGCCTCAAAGGAAGTACAATGAGGTTCATGCCACAAGTTAGAGGTTTTTTTTCCTTCCCCACACGATTTGTGCACTTGTGATGGTTTAAACTCAAATGTGGCCATTTTAATGGAACACATTCAATCTTGTGTTTATTCTGCAAAATAGACCAAATATAATACACAAACATCCACCACTCCCTTTTTCACTGACAGACTGTGAAGTCCCTGATGCACACAAAGAAATCCAGGTAACTCTGCTGAATAGAGAGTTCAATTTCCTGCAGAAGCATGAAGCGATTCCAGTACAATCCATCAGGTACATCCCATATATCAGACCTCAAAGAGCCTTGCCTTTCTGAATTTGGACAGGCTAAGTGAAGCCTGTATTTAAAGCATCTTATCTATAAATTGCATGCAAATTTCCTTCCTTTTAAGGGGTACACAACGCCTCTTTTAAGGTACTTGAAGCTAATGGCCAATTTGAAGTAGATTATAGGCAGTTAGAAGAAATGAGAACATGGTACAGAATCTTCTGGTCCTCGAGCATACACCTGTTAATGACTCAGTCACTGAAGAAAACAAAAAATTAAGTGTTCTGCTTCCCAGATAATCCCCTCTCTCTCTCTCCACTCGAGAGAGGAAACTGATCATTCTGGCACTGGTATGGATGAAACACTCCCAGTACTCTAAGTTTTTTAGAGAATTACCTCACAAAGCATAATCTGAGTATAAAGCTTCCCTTTTATAGTGACTGTCATGACTTGCAACTGCCAAAACAACCTTATTCTCAAGAGCTAACAGCACAGACTTAGATTTTTTTTTTTTTTTAAATAGTGTTCATTAGGAAAGGAGAGGAAGGAGGAGGAAAAACACAGCTTTCCCTTTAAGATGCAGTTTGAGTGCAGGTGGCTGGACTGAAGTGCAGAGCACAGCTGTACTCCCAGAGCGAGAGGGATGTGCTGTGAGCAAGAGCAACCTGGAGCTCCAGTGTCAGGCGAGCGCTGAGTTTTTATCTTGCATCACTCTGGTGAGATGAAAGCTGCACACTGATAATGCTCTTGTCTGCTTGTGTGCAGGGTTAACAACACGAAACCCTTTCAGTTCCACTTTGCAGGAGTAGGAAGTATCACCCATTTTAGGAGATGGTGCCTATAGGGGAAAGCAGTTGTGATAAGAGGAGAAAGCAACACATCTGTGCAGGTGCTTTGAGCAGGGAGAGGCCTGGAGAGCTCAGTTTGAAATACAGATGTTGGTGCAGTGTCTGCACAGGGCTGGGAGGCTGCACTGCAGCTCAGGACCTTTTTCCCTGACAAATACCAAGAACTACCAAAAGGCTTTCCTGACCCTTTCTTCCAGAGGATTTCTGAGATGAGAACTTATTTCAAGGCATTGACGCTATTAGAGATACCCTGAATGACTTTTGTAATTTTTTTTAACCTCCATTTCCTGCACAGTATGCAATTACTAGAAGGGTGGAAACTTCTGAACTCCCTGGGAGAGTTTGCTATGTCTCTCATTTCAGCTTAATAAAATATAATCTGAATTGCAGCATCTGCAAGACAGAGTTGTTCCTTATCCAGCTGTTCTAACTCAGGTTATTCACAGGATGATAAAGAAAGGAGATTTGCTGGAGGGATGCTGGGTTTATTTGATATGAAGAGCACAGCTAAGTCTTTTATTTTAGTAGTTTAGAAAGTTTCCCCTTGTCAAAGTAGTTAAATTAAAAGGATTTGCCACTATTATGCTGATCCAATTTATCTTTTTTAGCCTGTGTGCATTTTTACATGAATTATGACTTTTCATTGATACACTGTGTTCATTGTCTTTCTGGGCTACCTCAGGACTTTCATGTTCCTGGAAAGAGGGTGGCTTTCTGGAGCAGAACAACCACCAGTCAGGGCATTATAAGAGTTTATTTCCAGGAAGCAAAGTGGGACAAGATTCTCTTCCTCTTGCCTGCACTGAACCCACCTACCTCTTAAAAAGAGAGAAGCTTCATACAGACTGAACAAAAAAAATCATGAGGACTGTCCAGGTAATTAATAGGTTCACTTAATTAGACCCTTTAACATGAAAGAAAGGGCAAAACCAGTGACACAAAAGTTGGGAAATCAGAGAAAGTTTGAACAAAGTGATTGTTCATCTCAGAGTGTTTCTTTTCCCAGTTAACTCCCCCAAATTATTTGCTGTTGATTACTGACATGAAGGAAGCTGATCTAGCCCTGCACAGAGACACTCCAAGGTTAGTCCATTGTGAAGAGCTGAAGTTCAACTCCAAGACTTTTTTAATGATAAATTCCAGCTCCCTGTCAGATAGCTTAAAGCAGGGCTGAACTGACACTTCCTTTTTTTTTTTTTCTTAGAGTGAAACAGTAGAGGTATCTTCCTTTTTGGCTAACAACTCCACAAAAGAGAATTGAAACCTTATTGATTCCCTCTGAACTTATACAATGAAACTTCTCTTAATTCTCATCCTTAAAAGAAAAATCGACTTAAGATCCTAAAAAAATATGAAAGGAAAAAAAAAAAAGAAAAGAACTAAGGAACTAAATCCAGCATGACAGATTTCAAGAGGGATATATTTGACCAAAGAGATTTTCCTGGGAGTTATTCTAATAAATGCAGAACCAAACTCTGAAACTCTGAATAATTAGAGTGCAAATGACTAATCAAACATTGCCTCTGTTCAACATTTCCTTTTTTGAAGTGCTTTGGTAGGCAGAATATATTTACTTTGCCTACAATAAATAGATAAATTAATTAATATTCATATGGCACACAATATGTTTTCAGGAAAAAATACCTGATGGGACAGGAGAGAGTTATGTGTTTTGCTTGTCTGAAATGACATTAAAATCAGCTCCTAGGAAATAGCTTCTTCATTGCTGATCATTCCACTTTTGTCTAAACCTGATTTAATACTGGAATAATACATTTATGAAATGTACAGCGTTTAAGGGTTTTCTTTTTATTTACTTACATCTTTAGCCCTCTCCGCTCCCCAAATTTCACAGCTGCACATTAAATATGCTGCACATTAAATGTGCCACAGTGAGCTCTATTTTCCTGCTGCTTCAAGTCTGATGCAAGTGCCTTAGTCCCTAAGCAGCCTTTGCACTCAGGAAATGTCTCTCAACTGCATAAGGTAAAAGAAAAGTCTTCAGGCAACAGAGAAATGGCTGTGGATTTGGAGACAGGGACTCCTTTCTTTTTCCCTGCTGTACACTTCCTAAAGGCATTTGCTGACAAGGAATTTGCAAATCTTGTCTTGTTAACGACTGTAATGCTCCTTGGTATTACTCAGATACAATCATCTGTGTACCTGTCCAAATACAGCTTAGCAACTGCCAGGCCGTGGAGCTGAGAGTTCCCCTCTCGTCTTTTCAGCAGTGATCAAATATCACAGTTTGCCTGCAGTGACCTTCTCCCCAGAATCCTTGCAGATGTTGCCCGCCCCCTCCTCCCGAAGGTTGTCCTGGAGAGAACATGAAGTTCCAGGGTGACTCATACCCACACACTATCCCTTACTCATTCAAATAGTTTCATTAAAGGCACTGGACCACAGCAGATAATCTCCCGTTTCACTGTGAGCCTGTTTTAGTGCTCTCTCCTCTAGGATGGTCAGACAGACCAGGACAGGGGACCTCCACGGGTGAAGGACAGAGCCCAGCAGGGATACTTCTGGGAAGAAAGAGCAGGTTTCATTGCAGCACCCCCTTATCAGGCATCCACAAGTGTTCATTAATTTCTACACCACAGAACCAGTGCAAAGTTCTACAGCCCTGCTCCTCAGCATGGCTGACGTTTGCTATTTTGCTCATTTAACATTAAAATTCTTAAAAAACCCCCAAACTTCACATACCTCCCCCAATGCACTCTCTTTGAGAGCACAGGTGAGTGCAGAGAACACTTGAGCTCCCCAGCTGAGGAGATTTATCACCAAAATGATAACCTAGATTTTAACACAGCTTTAAATTATTTGGAAATTAGAGGCTTTACTTCCCATGCTTCAGTTCACTGAGAAGTGCACTACTGTCCTACTTCTCAGAGGATAAAATGCAAACCCATGGAACGTAAAAGGCCACTTAAGGATGTAAAAACAGTCGAGGAAACAGCCAGAGAGCACTGAAACTCCTGTGCTCTTAAAGCTGGTTAGGAAATACCACAGAAGAGGGAAATTCCAAGAGCAGGGGCGAAAAGGGAATTAGATAAGATGATGGCAAGGCTGGTGAAAGAGAATTCAAGGTGTCCACACAAGAGCTGTTCTGGGCAGAGACCACCATCATCACTCTGGGAAGAGAGGTGCAGTGTCTCCAGTGCAGGGGATCAAATCAACAAAGCCAAGGGTGATTCTCAGTGCTGGGACTGCAGAACCATCCCAGCAAGATCGGATCCATACAAGCACGTTCATACTTTTTTGGGGGCTTAACTCTCTGCCAAAACGGATTAGAAAATTCAAGAGCACATTTTAATCAACTGCTGAAAAATACATCTGAAGTTTCCAGGTGGGTCTTTGCATCAAGGATTCTGTAAGAGCCACACGGGTGTGCTCAGGAGAGGGAAGTACAGGACATTCAGCCTTGCAGCAGGCAGTTCTTAAAGGATGATTTTATAGCAGTCACAAAAGAACAGCTAATATTGGTGGAAGTTATCAAATAACTCTAAAACAAAGCAGAAAATATCATAGAAAAGGTGATCTGCTGAAAATTTTCCTCTTGCCAATATCCAGAGTGCTGCAAGATCCACAGTCACTCACAGGAAGTCAGACCTAAAAATATTCCTTTCTCGAAGTAAACCTGCCATACCAGTGCTGACAATGCAGGCTCTTGGCCCCCTGCCTTTGCATTTACAGCCAGAGGTGCAGAGCTTATTTTTGTGCCTGGGTGTTATTCAGACAGCTGGATACAGTGTTGGAAGGCATTTGAAAAATAAAATAGCAATTCTTTTCTAAGCCTAGAAGTGTTAATTTCCCAATAAGCTTGTTTGATTAACTAAGCAAACCCAGAGGACATGCTGACTTTGTCTTGTTTCCCTTCCCCCAAGCGCATTTTTACAAAACTCCAGTGGAGTCTTAACCAAAACAATGTGCTGATAGGAGAAGCTGTCTGCATTCCTCTTTTGCAATTCACCTTACACTCTACATGTTACTCAAAGATAAGCTCTTCTAGATGCCAAAAAACTCCAGCAAGAGGTGAAGGCTTCTCTGCAGCGGGTAGAGCGCTGCACGGTTTTGTCAAGTTATTCACTGCATTCTTGCCTGTGGATCCCCACCCTGCATGTAATCCCTGCAGTCGCTCCTCTTCCAAGTGACCCCAGCAATACTGAGGGGTGGGAAGAGCCTATTTCAGATTTCACTATTAGCTAATCACCATTAGGTACTGTTTTAACTTTATATTCACACTCATCACTCTGGATGGAAAGCAGCAGCCTATTTAACTTGGCACCTGTGAGAGGCCTGCTCCTTTTCTCCTACAGGAAGGAGTATCCATGGGGCTGGACTCATTTCCAGGGAAGGACCTTCACATTCTAGGATTTTTTGAGTGGGCAAGGGAGGGGGAGGAATAATACTTGTATTTGTATTATTTCAGATTTGCTCTAGAGAGATGCTCTCCATAAATAGCAAAAAAAAAAAAAAAAAAAAATTTAAGAAGAGTAGAAGAGAAATGGTCTCTCCTGCACACATTTATATGCCCGTACACACATCCTCCCTCAAAGAAACAGAGATGCACAGAAATTTGCACTTCCAAATAGGGCAAAAATGCAACAAATGCTGTTAACACCCAGAGTAGCTACAGATGAGATGAAAATAGAGAAAACTAGTGTTTTCTGAGGCAATTCTACATTCCCTTTTTGCATACACATTTTATGACTTTTTTACTTAGAAGGCAGGTTCCCATCACCTTCGTATTTTCAGAGCTACTGATGTGACAAATCAGAATTCAGCTTCCAGAAATAGTGTCAGCTAAAATCCTCAAACTCAGGACTAGCAGAAGAGAAGAAACTGATGAATCTCGGAAGAAAATCTGAAAAACCTTAGATGGACAACTCATATTTAGTCCTAAAGCATCTCTTGGATATCCCTGAAAGAAGGTCCCCTGGAGTCTGTGTGAAAATGAAAAATGCAGTTACTTAGGCCCTCCTGAAATTCCCACCTCAGGCAATATTGTAAGTTTTTAAGGGAAGGATGACAATATGCAAATGTAGCAACATGCACATACAGCAGACAGAAGGATCCTGAGTCTTTTCTGGAGCATATTGCAATGTTAATAGAGATATTAATAGAGATATTAATAAATATCTCTAGAGGCATTAACTGTTCTTCTCTCCAGTGTTCCCCTGGCCTGAGAAACAGGTCTTGTGCTCTGTATTCAGAAAGAGCAATCAGCAAAAGGAACAGATTTGAGGAAGGAGGTAAATATGAGGTAAAAACACATCAGTGGATGAATGCAGAGTACAGAATTGGATGGACAGGACTGTTCTGTGAAATGCAAGTCCTTTAAATGCTAATATGAAATGGAATAATATTCCATTGTTTCTGCCTTTTTTCAGTGAACACATGTAACTGGCATGCAGATCACATCACTTCCAAAGGAGCCATCTAATTCTGAATTATAACCTTCATCAATTACTTTCCTGAGAAAGATTAGAGTCATTAACTGATAATTAATTTGTGCAAATTTTCAGGCATGTGAAAATAGAAAAGTTATCTGGAAACTGAATTCAATGAAGTGTTAAAGCTCTTTAGATCTATTGCAATTTCTTCTACCCACTTCAAACCAACATTAATTCATAATAGAAGCCCTGTCACCAAAAGCCAACCTCTTCTGCAGTGGAAGCTAAAAGCTGCTAAGAAAACAAAGCAACACTGCAAATCAATTTTTTTTCTAATAGTGCTAATTTTTTATCTACTTATTCAGTTGTTTTCTCTTGGAAAAGACTAAAATTTCTCCAAACCAGTTTGATAGTGGAAAACAACTGTAAATCAAATAAATTCTTTTGGGTCAGTTCAAGGGCTGCTCCAGGAGAGCTGGGCAGCAGAGTCTGAAACTGAATTTGCTCATTTCCTCCTTTATTAACTCATGAAGTCAGCTTAAAAATATTACAAGTTCTGTGTTAGCAGAGTTTAATATCCCCTCCTTTTCAAATGTGTATGTGTTCCAAGAGTGTACGAAGCTTCTCATTAATAAATATTTAAAATTTTATACTACGTAAGAGAAACATGTCTATATGCCTGAAAGTTATGCTGGACAAGTTAACATTTTCCCTGTATTACTTGGGAACATGGAGCTGTTGAAAGCAGTATAACTAAAGTCCCAAGGATAAAAAATGCAAATATTTACTAGATGAAGAGACTGAATGTCACACTTTTTTAATGCAAGAAGCAATGTGACATTGCTCATTTAATCTGGGCTCTGCTAATTGGTCTATTACACAAGGAAAAAATCTTTGGGAGTCCTTCTGGGAATGTCTCACATCATTCCCTATCAGCTGTTGACATACAAATACTCTGGTAATGAAAATATTTTCATTCCTTCATAACAGCATTCCCTGTCCTGTTTAATCTTATTTTCTCTCTTTCTAAAAACAAGCTTCTGTGTGGGGTTTCTGAACTAACAGACCTGATGCCATATATCAAAAATATCCCGTGCTCCTGTCAAACTTGCTAGGAGTCCACCCAAAAGAGAGCAAAAGGGACAAAACCCAAGGATTTATAGCAATAACATAGGATTTTAAGCACCATTTGAAATTCATCTCTGTTCTGCATCATTTCAAAGGACTGTGAGTGCAACTGGGCTACAACCCAGCAGCTGGAGTTGCCATCACTGGCAATGGAATACCCAGCACAGGATCCAGTGATGTGCTGGAAAGGAGCAGGTTCACAAATTTCCAGAAACATTGCAAAGCAGAATATTTTAGCCACTTAACATAATTCTATCACTGTAATGAAAAAGGCCACTGAGGAACAAAGAGCTGGAAAATGAGGGTGCCTTCTTGGCCTCCAACCAAGCTCTTCTAAAGCCTGGGTTCAGGCCCACTAACCATGAGGACTTCAGGGACCTGTTACTGGAGATGGATAAAGTGGTGCTCAAAAAACTTCCAGCAGGCCCTTCCCTGCACTCTCCCCTCTCCCCAGGTGGGTATCAGCACCTCCATGGCAGACCCCTCTGCAGGGGCTGCACTATTCTCCAATCTCTCAGCAAATCCCACTTGGGACAGATTTTTACTTTCAATATCTTACTTCTAACCATTTAGATCCTCACTCTGTGCTCAGGCAATTAGCTTAGGAGATAAGATCACATTCTGCTGTGCATGAAATCCTTGCAGCAGAGTCAGTGCTGTTGTCTCAGAGCAATTGCTTTTGGAAATAAGGTTGTTTCAAAAGTTGTTGCATTCACATTGTGCAGGTCAATACCTCTCCTCCCCAGTAAATACCATACCTAAAAACTGCTCTGAAATTATTTGTCTTCAATATACCAAATTCTTCCAAATTCAAGGTCTGAAATATGATGCAAGCTCCTGCTTCTTCCTCCCTCATCCTACTCTCCCCTTGGGACTCGAGCCTCCACCCACATCCTGCTGCCCAGGTTGTAACATTCCTTTCTGCACCCTATCACTGTCACACTCCCTCCTGGAAACAGGTGCAAGAAGATTAAAAACCCACTCATTCAGCTGGGATTTTCATCTGTTTGCACCTTCCTCTCTGCCACTCCTATGTGTCAACATCTCGTGAGCACAAGGTGGTGGGAAGGCGCTGGCTCTGCCAGTTCACACTGCTGTTTACAGGGAGAAGCAGGAGTTTCCATCTCAGGGACAGCTATATCAGGACACAGGAGAAAACTTTAGATACAAAGGCTTTACTTAAATTAGGTTGGCATTTTTTTCCTTAAAAAACACATGTGTTTTGTTAAAACCTAAGGTCAATTTAAATGTCAGCGTTAACTGGACCTAAGAGGGTTGTTCTAATGAATTTTTGAAAAATACATTAATTCTATGTTATTCTTTTTTAATTCCTAAATTGTTCATGATATGAGGATTGAAATACTGTACCATTTTTCATTTTAGTCATGAAATCATTTTATGTCAAGCTGTCATTCCAACACAAACAATGTTTGTGACCTAGAAGAGAGATCATTCCATGCAATTGGTAACTGCATTTAATATTGTAAAAACAAAGATAGTGCAGTGACTGAAACCTTCTTCCAGAAGAAGAACAGTGGTTCTGTATCACTGCAACTGATGTTGCGAAACAGTGATACAATTTTTGCATTGCATTTGAAAAAATCCAGAAACACTTCTACAGAATTTTTTTTCCCTGAAAGTCACTAAAATTGAGGAATATTTTGCGTCCTGTCTCTATGTCATTATTCACTGCCCTCCCTTTTCATGCTGAATTGAAGCAGCCTATATCCTCTCATCCATATTTTGAATTGACAAGGTCTGCCACAGAGTTTCTGGTTTGGGGTTTGTTTTTTTTTTTTTTTTAATTCCCCAAGCACCCACAGTCTTTGCACTTGTGGTCTGTGTTACAGAAATATTCACCTTTTTGAGAACTCTGTTTTCTGTGCAGCAGGAGCTCTCTGGAATACCATGGGGAAGAGAGGCCTCACAGGACAAGGACCAGTCTGTGTGCAGATATTTCCCAGAATGGCCGTTCCAGAAGAGGTCCTGGTGTGCTACCTGCAATTAGCACCCACACGAGGGCTTCCAGCACAAGAGCCTTTCCTGGGGCAGGCAGACCTTCAGATGTGAAGTTGCCCAGAGCCAAGGTCACATCCTCAAACCAATCGAACTTTGACAACTGCTGGTTTTCCTCTCTTTCCTAGCAAAGTGCGGGCACAGAAATGCAACCAACTGGAACTGAGCCCCCAGGGGCAGCAGCGGCAAAAAGCAAGGATCTGGGTCGTGTTCTCAGCTCTGTAACTGGATCCCTCTGGCAAGAACAGACAAGTGCGTCCCAGGGCTGGGACACCTCCTTCGCTGTCTGCCACAGCAGAAGCGTGGCGCACAGGCTGCTCAGCCAGCTCAAGCTCCCAGGATGAAAAGGGGATATGCACTCCTGTATCACATTAAAAGGCTTGTTGCCGAGGAAGGTGGGCAAGAACAGCCACAGAGACCAGACCCAATTTTTCAAAGATATTCTGTTAATTCTTTTTTGTAAGGAAGAACTAATTTCTGATGTGATACTTTGTCTAAAAATGCACAGGCGACCACACAGCTGGCAACTGAAAGCCAAATGTGCTTTTTAGAGCTTTTTGGTCACACACATACATGCACACAAAGATTTCTAACGTATGAAACCATTCCCACCTCCTTCCTTCAGTGTATTCTTCATCCATTCACAGGGTTCCTACCCGCAGAAAAGGCAAATGGTTAATGATGAACTAGCCAACATAACAGCAATCGGGCACGTTTCCCCGAGCACACCCGGCGGTACTCAAACCCAACTCATGTCCTGTGCCGGAGGAAGATTTTCCCGTGATATGAGGCGAGGAGGGCAGAAGGGGGCATCAGTGAAACGGCGAGCGATGGAGGCAGCGAGGAGAGGAGCGATCGCTGCGCAGAGCAGCGGGGCAAGGTGCGAGTGCGGCGGTTCTGCAGGAGCCTGAGCATTCCCGCGGCTTCCCAAGGAACTTCCAGCCCATAAAAAGGGGGAAAGGGCCAAGATAATGCTTAACAGAATACAGCAGTTTCTCTCCTGAACAGGACAAGGATCTAGAAAAATCTGTTAGCATGCAACAGAAGGAAATCATACACTTGTAATGTTTAGAAAGGTTTGGCATGGCTGCACATATTCATATATGAATGTAGCCAGTGCTTAGGGAAAAAGTTATTTTCCCCATCTAATCTCATATGCCAGGAAAAAATATAATTTAAATTTCTAGTTAAAAAAGAAATCATAATTTCAAGATTTAGTCTTTCAAAGGTAAGTCAAGAAATTCGGGAATGTAAAATATTGATCATAGCAGACATCAATTCACAAGAAGTTCTGGCTCTGTTAGATAGGAGAGAATGAGAAAACACAACAGATGGGTGTCCACTTGCGTGTGCACACATTAAAAATATCATTATAAACAATCCAGTGGTGCTTTCAAATGAGTTACTTCAAAGTCTCCAAAGCCACTCTCAACATTTCTTAAACGTAGCGGGGAAAACACTAAGTCAAGGAAGATCTGCAATACTGTTACATTTCCAGCTCTTGGTGTGGAGCACTGTAGAAAGGGAACATTTTCAAAGATGAGTGTTTGCAAACATTTGTTGTTCTCCTTGCCCCAGATACTGCTGGGCACCACGACCTGGCCAGGATGTGCTGACCATGCTCTCCTTGCCCTTGCTCTTTCAAGTCCCTCGCTCAGTGCCTTTTTTTAAGTTTTGGAGTATATCAGATCTGGGCATAAGGAAATCACTCTCCTCTGCAGCTTGCCCTCTCCTCAAGCACTTCAGGTGCTTCCTTCAAATAAGAAAATCCAATAAGAAAATTGTGCAAGGTAACTCTGAGCAGGACAGCACCACATGACCCCCAGGCTCCTGCTGCTCCTGGCTGAGTGGCAATGGCACCTCAGCAGGCTGCTGGTACAGGGATAGGAGCAAACCACAGAGATCTCCCTCTGTTAAATCAATTCCTGCCCACAGCCTCACCTCCTCCTCAACTTTTGTCTTGTACATCCTAGTTTGGCTCCTCCTTTATGTGCTCCACATTGAAAAGCCATACAAGAGCCACACCAGTCACTGGTCTGCCCTGCAGGCACATATTCCCTGCTCCAAAGAAGTTTTCTGCCAGCAGCCTCAGGTTGCATCTCTTCACATCCCCCAGCTTTAACATGAGCAAAATACAACCCTGACCCCAACTCAGGATCCAGCACAAGGGTACGTGTGTGTCACTAACTCAGGCACAAAGGAAACAGGAGAGATTTCCCTTTTTCTCCTTAGCCCTACTCATGCACAGAGCCTGTAATCTGTTTATTAACTTGGTACTACAGCAGAGCTACATGTATCCTCAGAGGTGAAGCTTTTAAGAGGTTGGGTAGCACTTAAGGATGTAAAATCACAATAGTTTTAGTAAAAGGTGTGTGTCACTCAGGCTTCCACAGTCTGAAAGTCTACTCCTGCTTAAAATGTCACATTTTCCCTTTAAAGGAAAGAGGAAAAAAATGTTTGCCCTTCACAATCCTTAGATATTTTTACTGATCTTTTGTTGACCATTTTGTGAACTCAGAAGTCTGATGTCAGTTACTCTATAGAAAGGATACAGGCTGTTCTGCCATATCTGGAATTATTTTTAAACACTTCCCCCTCACAAACTAAATCCTTGGAGGCTAAGGGGGAAGGCAGCCCAATGGGTTTATATTGAGAAGAGAATATCTTACAAGAATTTAGTTCAGGAAAAAATAAGGAAAGTGTGGTGAAAAAACACAGGTTATACAAACTCGTGGTGGAGGTATTTTGACACTGTTATGGGATAAAATCAACAACTTATTCCTGGATACTAAAGCTCAGGTCAGACATTTCAATCAATGGGCACGTGTGTACATTTGTGTCCCAGGCAAACCACATTGGATTGACACATCCTCATGATTATGAATAATTATGTCTCTGATGAAGTTTCCACAGCTATTTGAAATAACCACTCCAACTCTCGACATCAGAAGTTTCACCCCTTTACACATACACAAAATTTTCCTTTGGTTTGAAATTCCAGACAGAGCATTTCAGGAAGAAAACAAAATAAAAACAAGCAAACAAATCTTCCCCTGCTTGAGTAGCTCAGCCATAACAAATAACAGGGGACAAAATTTACTGGAATGACTGGGGAAAAATCATAAAGGATGCACAGTCTGTAACTTCTGAACAGAATATACACGAAAGCATATAAAACCAACAGAAACAGGCTTGGTAAGATTTAATTTTAATTGAAAAACATTGATATTTTAGCTGCTTTCCCTCTCAACTTGCAGATTTTAATTTCAAATATTTTTTCAGCCTCTTGCATTGAGATGAGAGGTGACCACAGCCCTGTCTATGGGAGCTACTGGGAGAAATAGCTGAAACTGAGCAGAATTTATGATCACTGATAACAGTACCAGAAACAACAAAATAATAATGCTGTCCTTCAACTCACTTACAAAACAGCCATCAGAAAATATAGTAACAAACCAAACTGCCCAGTATTTGTAACTAGCTGGATCCTTGATGGCAGGTTGCAGATACTTATTTGTAAAGAGGTGTTAGATATTCTCTCTCGTCTCCTCTGCAGCTCTCCCGAGGGGCACAGTCAGAGCAGTGAACTGGAATTGGTTGTTACAGCACTGATGGCCAAGCAGGGCTCCTGCAGCACCCATGAGCACCCCAAGCCCTCTTTTCCAACCTAACACTCATACTGCCAGCTCACTGCAGCTACCACTGCAAGGATTGCCTCAGAGTTCCAGTCTTACTAAAGATTACCAGTCTGAACTCTACTAAAAACTAATTTTCTCTTTATTTTTTGCAATTTCTGGTGCTTTTGAGAAAGTCTCCACTCTTGGAGCCTCAGAAGACTGCAATTTCTATGCTGCAAACAATCAATTATTTCACTTAAAGGTGAGGTTCTTGGCTTTTGTTAGAAATACAAAATGAAAAAAAAAAGGCAGTAAAATATAAATGCACTGAGATGCATTTTAGGTGAATGTCATGATTTTGGGGACTTTTAAAAAACTGGTGGGTAATTACAGAGTAGAAATACAGATGTACAAGACTATAACAATAAACACACCTATCCTGGAAAGCAGAAAGAGAGCAAAATGTGACAATACATGCTACAGCTCTGGCCTACCAAACTCCTCTTTCAGATTTTAAAGAACACAGATTTGTAATCCTTCAGTGCTGTCAAGTAAGCAGTTAGCAAAATTAAAATAGAACTTAAGTGTTCTGTGCTGCCCACTGCAGCACAAAGAAGTTAAATCCCAGTAGAGACAAAGTTGCACACTCATGACTTTAATCAAGTCATCTGAAATTTGTTAAAGACCTCAATAAAACCGAACTCATCACTGTACCTGACAGGGGCCCTGGGTCACTGGAATCGGGCCATCTACCAGATGTCACATCTTGCAGAACTTTGTCATATCCTTCCTCAGGACCCTGCTGAAATGTTGTCCTTTCCGAGAGGTTTCTCAGCAGTGCGGAGGATGTCTGCTCCAGAAACAAACACACACTTCTTTCAGAAAACAAATACCAGGTCTTTAGCAAATGATTTGTCTTCAGTTATTGAATAATACTATTTATGTACTTGGAAGCACAGCAGAGTTTATTCTTCTTTCTCTTAACAGCACAGATTTAGTCAGTACCACTTTTAATATGAAATCCTATCTAGTGAGTGTTTTTTTTTTTAAATACACTACGCTTTTTGTGCAACTCTTCAGTAGGACTGTTAAAGTATTAAAAGCTTTAAATTTACCGTGGGCTTTTGACAAAATTTGTTTCCCATTCATCCACTCAAATCAACAAAATGATATTTTTGCACAACTTTAAACAAGTATAAAAATTCTTTAGTGAATTCATAAGTGTATTTCAAATTTAATAAGACCTGAAAAACAACTCTGGAGATAAACACACCAAAAGCATGTATGTATGCACAAAGCCTTGTGCATTTTATCTATGTCCAGAGCAGAATCTGGACTGTCTGGCCCCCACTCTCCAGGGTGAGTGGATGCAGACACTTTGCTCCAGTCAGTGCCAGAGCGAAGCACAGAGCAGGTAGGTGGAGGGGCTGCCCAGCTGCTGGCAGTGAGCACAAGGAAGTTATGCAGATTTTCACTGCCTGAAACCTAACTCGGGCATGCACCGCTCAGTCCCTGGCACTCACACACAGAGTGAATTTCTTGGCATTCATCTTGGTGTCTCGAGGATTAAAAGGAATAAAGGCCTTGTATTCACAGACCAAAGTAACAAAGTTAAGTATTGATAGTAAATGGTGTAAGACAAGACAAAGGTACATCAGTCTCCATTATATTTTTTGTATACATTGCAAAATAGGCTTCGCTTGAGCTTAGCTTGTCATTAAGTGTCTGTGAGGTTCCAAATGACCCTGAGGTTCTGATGCAGCCCCTCTGCACAGAGCCAATTCCACAGTCACTGCCTTGAAAGCACTTCCATTACAGTAATGTGCAGCAGCAAGAAAACACTCAACTTGTTTATCCTCTAGAAGAATTGACAGCTTTTGGGGGTTTATCTGAGACGAAGGTGAAATCCATGGGCATGTGATCAGTTTGGTTAGATCTCCACTGCCAGAGGAACACGCGTAAGGACACTGGGGCTGGTGGTCTGGTCCCACTGAACTGTCTTCTCTTTTTAGTTTAGGAATTATATAGGGACTAACTAGAACAGGAAACTTGTCCCTCCCCCCAGATTATTAAATGATTTCCTGTCAGTCCTTAGAAAAAGCAACTCATTGCTCAAAGCCTTAAGAAGTCGTGAGTGGCTCACACCCAGACTGGGAAGAACAGGAAGGGAAGGATAAGCAGAGCTAATTGGCCTTTTTACACTTTGCCAGGATAGTCAGCACATTGTAGATAAGCTTTCTCCACCAGTGATACCCCCTCAGTCCCTTCCCCTCTTTGAGTTTGCTTTGCCTTTAAACATGACCGTGTCAGATGTGATCCTGGCCAACACCCACGGGTGACTTCATGACCTTCTCTGCATACCAGCACTCAGGGAAGCCACATTTCAATCTGCTCACTCCACCATTTCCCATGCACAATAGAAATATGTCGTTTTTCCAGCAGCCTCCTTCACATAATTTAAAAAAACAGACCAGCACGAGTAAGATCACCTAATGTGGATTTCTCAAAAGACACTTCTCAAAGTGATCTTTCTAAAATTATGTCAAGTGTTTATATATTTGTGCTGAAAAAAGTACCATCAGCAGTTTGGTAAGACAACCCCACAGACCAGCATTTTGGTATCTAGACCACAGAGAAGCTGGTGCCATACATTAGGTCCCAGTCAGGGTGTGTCCTTACAGCCTCAATGCTCAGGCACATTTTTTTTTCTGGAGTTGTCCCTAAATGATCCTTCAAAGAATTAAGGACAGTCCTTTGACCACAACTGCACAGCAAGTATTCCATTCTCTTTCCAAGTTCTGCTGCCAACATGCAAGCATTAAAAAGTGCATAAATCATATTAACACACATCTGATTTATTAATAAATCTGCATGTTTAATAGGCTAGACAAAACCCACTTTAAAAAAACCCTACTTTTATCAGATTCTAGGAATTACTTGCAACAAGTCAATGAGCATCATTACAGTGACTTAGGCCTCCAGTGACATTTCCAGATCTCCAAACATCCTCAGAGCTCAACACTGAATCACCCCCCATTGGTGCTCATCCTCTGTGAGATGCCGAGTCCAGGACAGGACACACCACACCTGATGATTTCCATCACTGCTGGGGTAAGGTGGCTGTTCCCCAGGGCTCACCAGTAACCCCCCAGTGTTCCAGTGGGGCCCAGGCCTTTCCTTCCAGCAGCAGGATCGAGTCAAGGCACGCTCACTGGGACGTAGGAGCTGCGGTACCTGATTCTCAATTAGTCACTGACCACTGCTTGTTTACACAGCAGGTTACTGCTGGTCAGGGTGCTACCTCACACCCATCCTTCTTGACCATAATCCTGTCATCTGCAGATTTAAACCACACTCTTTCATCTTCCAGCTGTGTTTTGGATGGATGAGCTGTAGCTAGAATCTCTGAAATCCCACCCAATAGATCCATCCATCCATTTGAAGGTGAACTGCTGAAAACTGCTTGAACAGGTTTCCACTGTGCTCCTCACACATGTGCTTTGGCAGTTCCATAAAGATCTGAATTTTCTAGACTTTCTAGCCTAGAAAAACGCCCTGAGTATATTTTAAAAAATGAAAAAAAAAAAATTACCTTTTTTCTCTATTGAGCTGGCCTCTCACTTTTTCTTGTGGAAGAAACAAGGCCAGCCTGGGCAGCAAAATTGAAGATCTAGTTGCAACCCATACTCTTTCCACCACTTTTACTTGGATTGAGCATTTATGCTTACTGTTCTGCACTGCATTTAGAACCAAACTTGATGGTACATCCTGGAAACACGTACCCCTGGAGGTGGTGAAAACATTGCCATCATTTATGGCACATAAAAAGATCTCAGTAAAATTTTAAAAACCCCGCCATTACTTTTACATGCAGGGTATAAAAAAATAAAGATGAACACACTGATTTTTTTTTTACCTTTGACACATCCCACTTCTGTCTCTAGTTATTTTAAAACATATTTGTTTTCCACCCCGAAGAAACATTCTGTGCAATGTGTACTACTGGAAGAAGGAGGGAAAACAAAAAGAAAACCCCACATTTTTCTGTTGATAATCAAACTTTTCAAGTAAAATGGTCCAATGGTTATACTTCATCTAACAGTTAAAGATGTTTCATTCTGCATAAAAGGCACTTTTTTTTGTCTCCTAAAATATGTTTCTAATTTGAGTTTGAAAAAATATTTCCATTGTGCCATATATGCGGTAACTCAAAACCAAAATGAAAGGATTAAAATCAGGGCTGCACAGAATGGTTTAAATTAAATTCAGGTAGTGGGGAAGACTGCCGTATCTGGCAAGCTCCCATTCACTGAGCTTTCTGGCCAAGAGGCAAGATGAAGCATAACAACCCTTACCTGCCAAGTCTACAGCAATTTTGAGGGTTTTATTCATCTCTTAAAATAAAATGTTAATGCTCTTGGAAACTCGCCTAGCCATACAGTAGATCTCACCTGTCTTTTCCTTATCCTCACACAAAAGTACCGTAGTACGCTCCAGTAATGACTGAAAATGTTTTCAATCTTTTTTTTTTATTTTTCTGAATACACGGTATTTAAACTTATCACCCATTACACCTCAGTGGAAGACGTGACTAAACCCCACAGCTATTTTGAAAATCTCAGCTAATACGTTATGAACAGTTTACGAAGAGCTGAAATGTGGACTGTGGAATGTCCTCCTCTGTCACTCTTTCACACCTATAAAACCTTTGCAGTCCCCCCATCGTCTTCCTGATTAAATCTGCCCCCCGCCAAGTGGTTCTGCTTACGATAAATCAGTTTGCACTATTTATGATCTATATTATTACTACAGCCACCATGAAATGAGCCCCAAGGCTTCCCCAAATACAGCTATGTCGTCTCCCAATAGATTACTCTTGGCTAAGCAAAGAAAGGATAAGCAGAGCTCTGCCTTTCAGAAAAGGCAGCAAAGTTGAAGAATTAAAGTTTTCATAGGCTTCTTAGGAGATTACTCAAAACAGTAATATTAAATTATTTTTACAATCATTTGGGAAGAAATGAAAATACATAAATAATACATAGATCTCTCTGGAGCTTTCTCCCAGCCTCGTATGAGGTTTAAAGACTTTCAGATGGCACCAGTAACAAAACAATTCAGTAACAGCCTGGCCTACTAAGGCCACAGCTAATCTGTACAGACCATCTACCTTCAGGGAATTCTTTATTCCAAGCCAGGGAGTTCCCAAACTTTTTCTACTGCATGTACAACCATCAGTAACTGCAAACACCTTCACTGGCAGCATCAGTCCTGTTTGTTGGCTGTGCTCTATGCAATTCTGAAGTGGTTTATGCCCCTCCCAGCAGTACATTCATCACATTGCCTAAGCTGTTGCCTTCTACAGCAGTATCTATAAATCATTATTTGCTGGAAAACCCAAAAATTTGCAGCAATGGCACACCAAGTCACACACACGTCTGATTTGAGAAACTGGTACCAAACCCAGTATTTTAACAGTATTTTTCATCTCCTTTGAGTGTTTTTTTTAGGATACCTTAACTTGGAAGTTTTGACAACTTTGTCAAAAAATGAGGTTTCTCGTCTTTCTTTTTGGGACCAGGGGCATTGTAACACATCAAAACCAAAAGCATTCTTTTATTACATATCAAAATCATGTCTTATGAAGAGCTGCGAGTTCTGAGCACCTTGGGGTGGACTGACAGCAAGTAATGGAACTACTCCTCGCACTATGCATTCTGCAAAACAGAAATTACAGGAAAAAAAGTCATACAATCATTTGGGCTGGAAAAGACATTAATGATCATTGAGTCCATTTTGTTCTTCATAATTTGTCAGGAAAAAAAGAAAGACATGACTAAGCAAGGTTGTAATAAAGGCTGTTTTTGTTAGTAATTTCTTCTTTCTAAAGAAAGGTTTCATGAAATGGGTTAGTAATTCTTGGAAATGAACACACACCACTTGCCACTGAAAGGAAAGGAGGCAGGGATGCCCCCAGGGAAAGAGGTGGTACCCAACTTGCCCTTCTGTAGGCTGCTCTCAGGTTGATGAGATCCAAAGTGTGCAGAGCTCCCTGCTGAGGTCCTGCAAAGCCGATTCATGCTCTGCAGAACTGAGGAGTTAATACAAAACTTGGCAGCTCTGACCAGGGCTGAGAGACCAGGGAAAGAAAACTGCACTGTCAAACAGGAGGTAACTTTTCAGTTCTGCTTAAACTCATGTCCCAAGTGACTTATTTCATGATGATTTCAACTGCCACATCAGTGACCTCTGTGTTCAGAATGTGTTTCCAGTACTGGCACATGCAGAAATCTTTCTTCTTAAATTACAGAGAGTTCAAATACGTATAATCCTAAACGGGATCTCAACTTCAGAACAGAACCATAGTCACTCCTGCCATTATCAGATCATCTTCTCAGACAACCCGAGGTCAGGCCAACCTAGGCAATTATTTATAGTCATTTGTGTGGAACTCATGGCATTCGAAAGCCTCCTGAAAGCTCATCAGGCTGCACACACTCCAGAGATCATTTCTGTTCCTTCTCATTACACCAGCTCTTCGCAGTGAGAGGATTAGAAAAACTCCTTCTATTCTAGATGGCAACATTTGGCTTATTAAGGAAAACCAATGTACCAGAGCCTATACTGAAGAGGAGATTGAGACTTATGCCTGAACTCTGGTGGCAAGGCTGGTCTGTAACACGGGACATTTCAGGGAGAATGGCATCTCCACAGGGTCACAGCAGTCAGGGATCCCCTCTGCAGAGGCACAGGCTATGGCACAAAACCTGGCACTGATGTGGCAAGGGTACAAAACCCTGAGGCTTTCAGCTTGCCCACATTAATGTATTTGGAAGGCCTTGACAGTGACATCGACTTTCAATGTCATTAACAGCACACACAGGGCACTGCTGGAACACCACCACACAGAAGTGGGTTCCTGCACGTGCCAGAATCCCACACTCAGGGTGCACAGACCCAGCTGGATGTGCTTCTGTAAGGTCTGCTGAAAAGCTAGGACTTTGCACTACTGTTCTCTCTTGCAGCAATTCTCTACTATTTTCCCAGACCTTGCTCTGGTTTGTAAGGAAACCCACAGAAATCAGATAAGGACAATCACAGTGCATTTGGGAAGTCTATAGACCCCACCTCCCATTTACCAAAATACCACCAATTATTCTGAAACAAAGATACCAAAAGGCATCTACGGAAGCAAAAGATATCTTTCACATTAAATAGAGACAAAAGTACTGTTTAACTCATCACAAAAAAGAAATTTAGGGAATTTTTAGGCAATCTCCTCTTTTAGTAAGTACCATGAATTGGATGCAGTGTTTTTTTCCCTGCTGGCAAGAAAAAAAATAAACTAAAAACTGAGCTGTAATATTGCCAGACAGGTGGCATCCCATGCCTCAGCAAGGAGACACAGCCCTTTGACTCAAACCCTGTTCTGACCATTTCAGCACGAAAGCTACAACTGGACAGAGCCCCATGGCCAGGCAGTGGCCGTGCACCCGCTGAAGGACAACAGCAGGGGAGCACTGGCAGTACACAATGGAAACTACAGCAGCACAAGGAGCTGCCCCATGTCCAATGTCCATATTTGTTTGGAGTTGTCACAGGAAATACAAGTGCCATGCTTCCACATCCACTCACCTACATATATATATGTACATCAAAATAATGTAAAGAAGAGTTCCATTTTCTATCTAACATTACCACTAATTTAGCAGCATAATTTTCCCCAGGGCAAAGCATGCAATCTGCAGCCCCCACCTGGATCTTCACCGTCCGACTGATGAGTTCCCTTTATGTCCCGTATTTATTAAAAGTTTAAACAGAAGTTTCATTTGGCCTACCATATCAAAAGAGGTTTCCTTCTCCAGGGGCTGTCAGTTCTGTTTCTGGAGCAGGAAACAGCGGGGTTTTTCCCTGCTCAGGAGCAATGCCTGTGTTGGATTGCCACCACCTCCACAAGTGGGTCACTGAATCTGCACCTGTATGTCCTTGTACAACTCCCAGTGCAAAATTCCCCCCAGAACTCACAGTATCTCAGGGCATTGCTTCACTCTACATCCTTATTCACCTGTCACTGCAGCACAGAAGGCATTGCCACAGCAGTCTCAGGGGACATATGGGCCTCCCTCTGCCAGTGACAATATACCCTGAGATCACTTTCCACTGAACTTCACCCTGCAGGGACAGCTGTCACTCTTCTTGGGTGGACAGCTCACATCAGTGTTTCGGAGCACAAGGTTTTAGTCTCCTTCAAGGTGTGATCAACACATCAATAGGTAAGGATTGGCAACAGAAAACTGACATGGGGCTTCCAAATAAATCCATACAGGGCTGTAGATACTAATAAAATTGTCACCCTCTCAGGTAAACAGGTAGTGAGAAATCAAATTCCACAGGTAGGAAAAGAATTGATCTATGACCTGATGCTCGTACCTCTGAATACATCTACCTGCACAGTTTACTCCTCCACAACATGAATGCACCAGCAGGCGGACTGCTATTTTACAACTAGATTTTTTTAGGATCCTGAAAGAATAGTCACAGCTTCCCTTCTCTCTGTCTGGGACTGTGAGCTGTGAAGCTGAACAAACTGACTAATAGGAAGCTGACCTCACAAATTTCACTGTGATCCACAAGGTAGTCTCAGGAAAGAAGATACTTGCTGGGGTATGTTCCTCACTCTAAGAAACAAAGGGAGTGAATATGTCTGCAGTGAGGTAGAAAACTGACTCCTCCACACACAGCTTAGGTTTTGAAGCCAACTGGAGAGGTCAAAGCCACATGGAAATGACCCATTTATAAACAAACACGCATCAGAGAATGGTCTTCCCAGGGCTGGAGCCTGGGAAAATAGAAGGTAAGGGATAATTAGAAATTTGTGATGCAGTTCAACTTAACACAGAGGCAGACGTTTGGCTCAGGCTCAGCCAGGCAGCTGAGGGAAACTGAGATGATACAGTGCCCCTTTCCTGCCACACACAGAATGGGCAGACACTGCAGAGCTCTGCAGAGCTGCTGGTGCATCCCTTCCCTCAGTGGGTCAGGCAGGAGTTCAGAGCCCTTGCAGGAGTAACTTCTTTGAGAAATGCTAAAGCCATTGGGTATGTGCCTTTAAACCCAGCTGTCTGCTATTAGGATTTCATTACTGCACTCTGCTCATGATTTTGGCAAGACTCTGTGACAATTAACATGAATTCTTCTGGGAGGGATGCAGCGCATGACATCATGTAGTAAATTTTCTGATATTAGAACCTTTCATTTGTGCCCTACTGTACTTGTTAGGGTAACAAATTCAAAATGAAAAATGTAATTACCCAACAGAGCTTTCAGTTGTATCCTATATTAACTTCTAATACTCTAAGTATTCATTCTCAAATCCAAATCTGGCACAAAACACTTTGGAAGATGAAACTTGACATATCTAATCAGACACTAATCCGATTCTTTGACAGACACCGATTTAAGAGCATTTCATAATGGGAAATCTCAAGTAAGATAATAGCAACAGTTGAAGAACAATTACTCTTGTCTGCCTTAGTGCTGGACTCAGAAAACTCACTTGCTAACAAATGCTGAGCAAAATGTACAACCAAATAAAACTCTTGGAACAAGCAGCATTTTGCAGATAAACATTTCTGGGAACAGCTTTCTGAAAATATTAATAATATTGGGAACCAGAGGTTTTCAAATCTTGATTTGTTGGATAAAATTATTCTAAGTTTAGAGGTAAGTAGTTTAGACAAAGATTAATAATTTGTTTTTCAAGAACAATCACCAGATATCTAAAAGGGCAGGATAGGATAGAGTCTGTAACTTGATCAATGAAACAAAAGTGAACACATCTAGCATTTACAGATCTTTATGTCAAACTCCACCTTAATCCTCTCTCTGCTCTATTAGTGCAGTGAATTACTTGACAGGAAAAATAAACTGATTTTTCTGTACTTTTAGGCTAAGTTACCAGGTTTTAGGACTTCATGTGCTTTTACCAGAAGACTCATCATAGCAGATCTGAACAACCACAGGCCAGGCCTCCCCACCAGTCTGAATCACACTGGTATTAACAACCCCTTTTTTTGTGATCTCTGACTTCTGGTTAGCTGAGTAAACAAGACTGCTCATGTCCAGTTTTTATTCCCTCCTCAGTCTTTGTACTAATTAGTGTAGCTAGAACAGGTCACAGCAGCAGACTCTTGTGCACTCAAGTTCACCAGCACAAGGAAAGTACAGCGTTCATTCTGAAAGCTCTGATGCTATCCCATTACAAATACTGGCTTCCCTTTTGAGATACACTTTCCTCAGACACCATGCAAGAACATAACCCCACAGCATTCCAAAGATTTACTTTTCTGGATACTTACAGGGGAATATTCAAAACTTCAAGAGAAAAACTGGGCACTACTAGTATAAATTTTTCCAGCTTCAATAATTTCAATAGCATGAAGACTGAGTACATCCTCAAACAGCTTAGCACAAATCCCTTACCAGAATCCTGATGCAATACTATTTTCTTTCTTAGGCAAAGATTCAAACTTTCAAAGCAAATTTGAGACCTGTAGTCGTCTAATGTTAAGACACTTTCCTACCCTTTCACTGAAATTTTATTCTACTTATTAATATACAATACAACATTGTCCTAGAATTAGCAGCAATGAGAAAAATTGAAAGCATACTTACTTTTCTTTTGTTAATTAATTCAACAGAAGACAAAGCTGTTTTAAAGATGTTCATCCCTGTGTGTTGGTTACTGAACAATTTCACCACTAGTTTACAACAAAAGCAGAAAATAACTGGAATTTCCATGAAGGTTGAGAGTGCATCTTGTTTTAACTTTTCTGTATTCTGCTGACATTATCTCTACCATCACAGAAGGATAAAAGCCAAAAAGACCCAAACAACCTACATAAAATATTGAAAGTAAAGCTGTAAAATAGATCAAGGTGACTCCAAGGTATCTCAACCACAGAAGTGAAAATTCAGCATGTGGTGTAGAAGTATAAAGAAGGAGGCCTCAGAATGCTCAGAGCATTGTATTTGTGGTATTATACTAAACCCACAAGATTTGACTAAATGATCTTCTGTATCTCTTTAATTTTCCCTCATAACCTCATGTTGCACTTTCCAGCCTTTTCTTCTGCTCTCATCTGTTCAGCTTCCTCAGAGCACACGCATCTTCCAGCTCCAAGGCAAGTATAAATGAGATCTATGTCAGTGCCTGTCTCTGGAGTTATCTTTTGATACTCGCCTCAAAACACCCTCATCCTAAAGCTAAGGAGATGGCTGATTGCCTGCGATAACTTCTCACAAATGAAAACAGTAAATAGCAATTCCAGTCCATAACTGGATCCACCTCTCCTGCATATCTTGCAATAGAACTCTTTCGTCAATAGCAGATTACATCTTTAAAAAACCCCTTTATTTACATCTGCTCTTCTTGTAAAAACAACAGTAACTCGAGCTGCCTATAAATATCTAATATTCAAAACCCCGTGTTCTGATTATTAAAAACTTGTCAAAAAAAATTTGCTTCCCAGCATTTTACATTATCATCACAGTCAACATTAGCTAGAGGCCTTCATTCGGTAAGATTCAAGTGCTCTTTAATTATTTTCATCAACATAGCCCGAACTGTACCATAAACCCAATATTCTTCAGGTGCAGAGGTTCCCAGCCTGAAGTACAGCATGAATCAGATGTTCCTCAGGTGTATAGAGGGGCACACACAACTCCCAATATAGGATTGCATTGTGCATCCACTTCTGCAGCGGAATTAAATTCAAGTCTCCACATACTAAATGCAGAAAGCACCTTGACAATGACTACCCAAACTGGTGAGACTCAGCCAGTGCAACTTAATAGAAAAGGGAATAACACTAATTTTAAATGAAGGGCAGAAACTGTGCTTGCTCTGGAGCAGAGGTTGTACTCCACATCTGCCTTAGGGATTGATCACACGTGACACAAAGAACCTTGGCCCAGGATATTACAACAAAAGTCCTTCATACACTGCAGTGAGGAAAACATTTTCCTTAGCAACACAACTCTCCTGAAGTTGCCTAAAACCAGCACTGGTTGTAGCAGTCAACCTTTAAGCTTCCAATTCTGGACGTTCCAGCCCTTATTTTCTCCCTCCAGGGAGAAACTGAGATCAAGTCTCTGAAATTATCTCCCTGTCCACACTACTTTAACAACTAGGATAATTTTCCTACCAAGTGTTATTCACAAGCAGGAAGCCCATAAAAGCTAAGTTTAAATAAAAATAAAATTTTCGTTAGAATATTGTAGGATTAGCAGCTGCATCCATTAATTTCCTCCCTCTAGCTACAGAAAGGTACCAGAGAATTTCCAGAACAGGCTACTGCAAGCTTATGCTTCTTTCATGCACTGGAAGAGCTGCTTCTATAGCAAAGCAGGAGATTAAACTCTTAATTATAATTTGAGACAGCTGTTGATACAGATGCAAGGTGTGAAAAATGCACACTTTTCTGGGGTAAACTCTCCACCCTGTGGCCCACTATTCAGGAAAATCAGGTAACTGCTGTAGTGCTGTTGTATGATGTGACCTGAGCTCATTCCAGTGAGCTGGCATTCTCTACCTACCAACATCAGCTCTCTCAGCCTTCCAAACTTTATTCAAGGATCAGATCCTTCCCTACTCAGTACCATCTGCCCTACTAGCTTACACTTTAAACCAAAAGGGTTAAAATACCTATTACAAGACTCAAGCTCTGGAGTTTCAAGTGTGCCTATGACTGGTTAAACACTCTCAAACCTGCGTACGGGTGATCATTCAGTGCTTCTGTCCGTCTGAACAGGCTTTTAGTGCTGTCTGTCAGTCGTAGGGTTATAAGCACGTAGGGTGAGCATGAGACACAGCACCATGCAGAGATCTTAGCTCAGGTGGGAACCAGAAAATTCCATGCTTTTATTTTTTGGGGCTTTAGCATCCAAATGCAGTTGGACTACACCTGCAGCCTCTCATCCCTGCCCTTCCCAACACTGGGAAGCTCAGTGGAAGTTTGCTCTGAGCTCTCCTATTCACAGCCTGAGCACTGCTCAGTGCAGATGTGAGAACCCACATAGAGATCCCCTACCCCATTCTCCTCTGGATCCAAGGTGGCCTGGGCACTTTGTCACAGGTTTGTGTTGGTCATACCAGAATGTTCCTCACCATTAGTAAAGCGAAATGTTATAGAAAAACATGTTCTACAGCAACAAACCTATGCAAATTTTAAAAATATCCTGAAGGTGATAGTGAAAGAATGATTTTCTGTCTCCTTCCCCAGTAAAAGTCAATGGAATGCACTGACTGAAGCAAGAAATTTTGCTGAACAACTCGATGGGCGATTGTGACATTGAAGACTTCCATAATATGCAAACATAGGGGCTAGAATTCAAGTTACATGAGCTATTTGGAATGTGAACACTTTGCTGTAATGCCTTTGCATTTCCTGTTACCCTTGAGCTCTATCTGCCTTTGCAAGTTTTGCTGAACAATAGGAACACGTCTGCAGGGTGAAGAAGCTGATGCAGAGGCACTGTCAACACTATACTCGGTCTGAGGGTGTTACTTCAGGCTGGCTCTGATCTGTTCCCCACAGCTGAACACCTAGTTATGGCCAGAGCATTTCAATTGCATTTCTGAAGCACATTTTTCTGTGTTTGTTTGTGAGCTCCAAGACTAGTCTGTGAATTGAATCAATGCAGAGTGAGCAGGGACAATGGGAAACTGACTTCAGACATGCATTTCTGATCACAGTAAAATATATGTGGACACCACCTTTTGTGCCCAGCAGGCCAACTCTGTGCAGGGTATCCCCCAGGCATGTGCAAAAGACATCTGGAGGGAGATGCTACTCAGCATTTGTGAAGATGCCAGAATGTGGCTTCCTATTAGGATTGCTCCCATAAAAACACACTCCTGGGGGAGATACTAAACTTCAGTACTTAACTGAATCAGTCCATGGAGTTGCTACAGGATGAGTTTTAAGACATGAAAGGAGCAGGTATTTATCTATTATGGGTGATTTTTTCATATAAAGGATGTGATAAGTTGAATTAGGTAACTTTATTTAAAATGAAGTATATGTAGCCCTACAGCTTCTGAAATGGCTATTTTAGAAGTAACATACCTAATATGAGGTTTAGTTTATGCCTCTTGTCATAATGGTTGTTATCTGGAATTATTGTACTATGAACCAATTGTTATTTATGTTACCACTGGATATAAGGATTTTGTTAGTGGAATTTAGCTTCCAGATTCATTTCATAATCCCTATGCCTATTACTTAGAGAGAAGAAAAAAGCACAAATCAAGATGACATTTAAAAAAAAAAAAAGGATCCTGGTTTGGTCTTGTAGGAACATCTAAATCCTTTCCCATATTAAATACCTTATCTCAGCAGCAGTGCACCAGCTATTTAGGAAAATTAAAGAGGGAGATAGCAAAAAAGAGACAGCAGATGCTAAAGCAGAGTAGTTTCTACTCACGTAGATAATGAAGGGACTCAGCACATGGCCTTTCAGTTTATCCCTGCTTCAGCTTATCCTTCATCTGCTTAAATTCAAATGGATCAGTCATTATTAAAATGATTTTGAAATTAGCTGCTCCAGTTTCATGTGACTTTTTGGTATATCCTCTAAAACTTAGTAACTCTTTGGGAAGACAGGTGCTGTACACCTTTGCCATTTTAATTCAGGTTGGAACACGATTTCTAAGCAGCAACTGGTAGCTAGTGCTTAAATAAAATTGAATTTTACTCACTAATACACACTGTGAGCCTTTGATCCCTTCCACTGAGTTTTCACATAAAAAAATATAGACTTTGCTGAAAAATACCAAATATTTTGTGCAAGGTGCTGTCGGCTTACAATTCTAAGAGATACTGGACCCTGAAAATATATTTTCGACTCATTTTCTTTTCTTTATTACTGGATAAATATTCTTCTGTCAATGGAAGAACTTGGAACCTTGTACTTGCTAATTCTGAGAAACACTATGAGTAAGTGTATGCATGAAGCAATGACCAGCCACCCTGTTAAACATTTAAAATCTACTTCAAACCACTGCTGGGTTTCATGCAGCTCTTAGACACTGATCAGCCTCACGTTGGCATCTACTGGCCCTGCCCCAAGCAATGTGCATGGCACGGCTCCCCATGCTCAGCATGTTTGCCTCCCCAGGGACTGAATTACTGAGAATTATGCTTTCCCACTGATTTCTACAGAAACAAACATTTTAATAGCAAACACTGCATGTTAGATTGCATATACAGAGTGACTCTTCACGCTATTTACCTGAGCGGTTCATAATTTGTATGCCATCCTAAAACATTCCACTGGCCAAATTCCCCATGGTCATACATCTCCTTGCCCCCTTCCTCCTACCCAACTTAAAATCCTGCAACGGGGACCATTTAGGAGATTTCTGCCAATCTCAAGCACTTGAAGAAAACAGTGATGGTTCTTACCTTCACATTTGGCAACACAGCACTACTGTAATTCTCCTTTTATGCCTCCTGGAATAGTAATAATAGCCACATCCAGCATGAACACACCATATTGAAGCAGCTGACTGCTACCAGCTCCTATCAGAAGGTGGCTTATGACTTCACTGCCTTTTGGCTGTCAATAGTTCCTTAATGAGCAACAGCTCCTAAATGAACTGTTCTGCAGTGAGCTTCACTGCCACGTGGTTTCCTTGGCACCACCTTGCTGTGCTCTGGTAACACAATCCACAAGAATCAAGGTTCTTGAGCTATATTATGTCTTGAAACTCCTGCCATTGAAGTCAGTGACAGAGTTCTGCAACGTTAATTTTTTAAACAAAATTGTGTTTCTTCAGTTTAAAAAGGCTTAGAGACTACAGAACTTATAGAAAGATACTAGGAGTCTTAAAATCCGTGACTTGGGTTTTGATTTGGGAAATGAATTAACACATCTCCACCATGCAGATTGTAAAAATATTTGCAAAAATTAGCTTTGTAGCTGAGTTAACTCAAGTGCAGCTTTGCCTTTCATCAGCCAGAGCACCTCTTTGTTATTCTTTGCACCAAGATGAAATGGATAGCTTAAACATCAAAACAACACAGCCTTACATTCTGCTTACACGCCTCTAACAATACTTCTTCCCACCTGTAGGTCACCAGTTCAGAGGTGAACAGGTCATTTCTGTCAGTTCTTCAAATCTAAGACTAGAAATCCTCGGTGCTTAAAGGTTTTTAGATCAGCTTCTTTGAGTCAAAGTTTCCCACCACAGGTGCGTGCCTCTATTGTCACTAATTGCTATAAAGACAGTGGATTTTTTCTTCAAGTGACAGTCTTTTGAAGTTGGCTCAGGCACTTTCCTGCTACCTTCCTGCAAGTATATACTGAGGATTAAATAGTGACAACAGTGCTCCAGTGAATTCTCTGCATCAATTGATCTGGCAGATGCAAAGAGAAGAGCAGCAGAAGTCACTGTGAATAATCACTGCCTAAAGCACTCCGTAATAAAAATGAAATTTCAGGAATTGTCTGTTTTTGAAGGAAAAACTAGGAAGGACATTATTTCCCTGTTAATTAGAAATGTGTGCACTTCAGGAAGCTTTTTTAATTTTTACATAGTCCTAGGCCGAACAAAAGTTTTTTGAGGCACTTGATTAGAATAGGAGGTGTTACCTTACTGAAGATTATAAGAGGTTCAAAGCTCTTCTGCTGTAGGCTGACACTGAGCATTTTTGCTCAGCCTTGTGTAAGGGGTGGTACCCAGCTGCTCTAGCCCATAAGGAGCCTTGGGAAAGAGCTGTGACTCTGCTAATGCCTTCCTTATTTCCAGGGAAAGCAAGATGAAGCCACTGTTTACAAGTCACCACGTGCTAGTGTAACAGGACAATGGTGAGACCAAGCTTTGTCACAAGGACCTTAAACTGGGATTGCTCAAGAGCGGCTGCTACAAATTATTACTCTCCTTTAAATAGGAGAGTATTTTCCTACTTTTCCTTACTGTTTTCTCTCCAGTGAAAGTGTCAGTGAGGACAGTAAACACACTTCAGCTCCATGAAGAGTTAAGAGCCAGTCTTTACACTTCTGTCCCTCAGCTGATCCAGCCCTAATCACCAGCCATAAGGCATTGTCTCCAGACTTCCCAGTGACAGGTCTGGACCTGACAGACCTGAGACATTTTTAGTAACACCGACATCTCCATCCACCCTGTGCTCCTTTCTGTCTTCTCTTTCACCCACTGCACTAGGAGGCTTAGTGCCCTCAACATAGTACAAATGACTTCATAGGCATCACTTAAGATGAATGGAACTGTATTATATTACAGTACAAACAACGTGCTTTACAGATAGAGTGATAGCAAAATGGAATATTACCTTTGGAACTGCATTTCAGAATTAGTAAGTATAGGTCAGATTCTGCCAGCTTTCAGTTGTCTGTTTCTCTAGGATGTCCCAAGTCTTTCAGAAGGAATTATCTCAGGAGTACAGCATTTATAAAAAGAAGTTATTGTTTATGTAACAGCTGTACCTTCAATAATGAATCAGAGGGAGCTTTAACACATGTCCAGACATACATTAGTAGGCTCATGCTATGATAGGCTTCAAACAGCTCTTCCCAGTAGCTCCTGACATTGCCTTGCACAGTAAGTTGAACTCTGGCAACACCAGAGACGTTGGCTTTTATCAGTAGAGGATGTGTTCCCATCTCTTTAAATCAAACAGCCATATTACTGTTATTCTTCCTCTGACACTTTCAAGACTGTACTTTGAGATGCTATCAGCTCTCTTAAGCGCTGCAATTAACTCCTTAAGTTGTATGCTAATAAGAGCATGATCCTTATCTACCCTCTGGACATAGGCTACACTTTACACTGACAGAAGCAGCTTGTGCAGTTGGTATCCACTTTCCCCACTACAAATGACAAGCTTTATGTGCTTAGCCTTTAAGATTCATACACAGAATACCAGATGGAATTTTTTACTCTCAAAGACACATGTTTAAAAGAGCTGCAGTAAGTATGGTACATTATTATATACCCATCAAATCTCCTCATAGTATAGTAGGTGGCCATAATATTTTTCGTACAGAAATTACTCAATATTTGAACAAAATAGTGTTTGTAGGATTCCCAAAGGGGTGTTTCCAACTGAGGCATTGAGGTATAGAGTAGGCCTTCAGTGACTCACGTCACAATACTCCTGACCTGCCTGCTGGGTCAAGCAAGCTCTAACCCTCACAGATGGAGGTAAATAGGTTAAAAATAGGCCTGCTTTTCAACAGCAATGCCACCAGAATGCTTACTTCAATTCAGCTGGGATGTTATCTCCTCTCTTATCTTCACTTCGCTGTAAGCAAGGCATTTGTATACCATTTGTGCAGTCTTTTCCAAAACAAGTTAGACTAAGAAGCAGTAGGAATTTTTATTCAATAGAAACCACTCACTCATCAAATCCAGTGTGAAACACTAAGGGACATTCCTCAGGAGAAAATGGAAGAACTGGATGGAGAGAGAACAACAAGGAGCACTCATCTTTGTAGATGACAGGGAACTGCTACAGACCACAGCTTCTGACTGGTCCTTTGGGAGACTGAGCTTCAATTCCAGTCGTCATCTGCGATTTAAAATCCCAATTGGGACTGGAGAAACACAAAAAGAGAGAACAAAACAGACCCCCCAAAGCAACTTATTGTCTTTGTTCCTAATCACTCACTTCAGAAGGGAGGGACTAAGGCTGCAGTTTCACCGCAAAGTCAAAGTGGCTGCGATGGCACCTTGGCTACACACAGTCAATCCCACCAAACCTACTGACACAAGTCATGTTAGAACTCCCTCCTGACTTACTTCATTAAAAGTGACTTTTTCTATAAAAACTATTGCAAGACTCAAGCGCCCCACCAAAACTGTCATGTTGTAGCTGTTTTGTTCAACTGATGCTTTGAAGTAAAGACCCAGTTCTAATAAATACTGCCTCAAAGATTCAGCACTTCAACCTGCCTGTGTTTGAAGCACAATTCTCAGTACCAGTATTAAGAACACTGAATGTACAAGTTATGCTATGTTACTGTCTTCACCATATTTTGAACTTTTATACCATACAAGGTAAGTGAAAACTTTGATTCTAATCAGCTGAAAAAATTTGAATTTCAGATTTATAAATAAATTCCTAAGAAATTTGGAATGAATTCTGAAAAATTTTTTTCCTCATTTGTAATCTAGTTATGGAATAGCTTTATTCCATGATGTTCAAATCATAATCAATATTTCTAACACCTGCATAGTGAAAAAAGTGAAATACCTTTTCATTGGGAAAGCTCACTGATTAGCACATGTAAGGGAAATGAGAACAAACAGCTCCTGCTATACAAAACCTGAGTGAATGAAATATGAATTCTCCATAACCCAAGCGCTCAACTGAGTATTCAAAGTCAATAAAAATGGTTGAAAAGCCAAAGTACTTATTGCAGAAGCAAATACACTTGGATGTAAATCTGTCCTGCCTTCAAACTGTATCGCAAAACAATTCCTCATCCTACATCTTGTAGTGACTCAGCCCAACACTGCTGCTTTTTAGGAAATGTGAAACCATTAATTGCCTTATCTGATGAAGTGGAGTCCTGCTAATGACTTATCAATTATCACAAGGCTTATCTTTCAGCTTCTTATTAACCAAAGATGTTCTTGAACAGACTATCCTTGGAATTGCTTAACATACGGAGACCAGACTACTGTGGGGGAAACAAAACATTTTGTGTTCAAAACACCCAAA
Organism: Aleadryas rufinucha; assembly: GCA_013397815.1. Classification (NCBI taxonomy): domain Eukaryota; kingdom Metazoa; phylum Chordata; class Aves; order Passeriformes; genus Aleadryas; species Aleadryas rufinucha. The sequence goes on from VZTH01010011.1 coordinate 69,340, forward strand.
CACCACAGCATTAACATTCCAGGAAAAAAAAAAGCCAAAGTGGATAGTTTTTAGCCACATCAGAGCCACTTTTGTACTTAATTCTGCATGCCACCTTCACTTTTGGGATAACTGCTGATAAATGTGATTTGATACAGAAAAACAGGCCAGATTTGTAGGAATAGATGGTCCTTTATTAGCTCAGCCAATGTCTCTGCAACAAACTGAGGGGCTCTGTAAAATGCAGATCCCTCTCCAGCAAAAGCTTCAAACAAAAGTTTGTACTCACCTGTGGAGCAGGACTATGCTGGATGCTTTGAAACACCTCAAATTTGACATTAGGTGGTTACCACCTCACACCGAGGAAGGCAAGAGCGTTGGAATATTGGTTTCACTTACAAGCAAGTGCAGAAAGGCACCGTCAGGTGAATGGACAGGCAATTCATGCAGCTGTTAGGTACACACATAAAACTGCTTTGAGGGAGAATAAGATAATATATGGAGATAAAAAAATAACTCTAAAAGAAAGTCTAGATGTTAAATCTTGGATGTATCATGCCAAGCACTGGTAAATTAGACACCAAAAAAAGGCACATGCCCTGTCAGGAAAATTATCTGGCTGCTAGAGTGCAGGCCCGGCAATTAACACCTCTGAAATCCCTGGCTTTGCCCACTGCTAAGGCAGGCACCAAGAGACACTTAGGTCTTCGTGCTGCTGTTTTCACCAAGAGGACTGCACAGATGAGTAGGTGCACAGGCAAGAGTAACAATAATATAATAATATAAGGACTTATTAGACTCTTGAAATTTAAAGTATTCATAAATTAATCTCTAATTCAGCACATATCTATGCTCATTTAGACCTTATGGTTATCAAGAAGTATTTGAAGACCCTCAGAAGACCTTTACCTATTCTGGGTGGTCCATATCAATTTCTTTTTCTCACAAGTCCTTTCTCTTTGCTGAAAAAAAACCCCGAACAAAAACCCCACCCCCTAAAATTCCAGACCACCGTTGATGGGGACTACAGTTGTGATCTTTCAGATCACAATTGATAGCTACATAAAAAAATCAGAAATCCTTTGTCAAAGCTCTTCTTGCACCCTTGCAGGCTGCTAATCCTGTGACATTTAATCTAAACCAAAGGCAAACTGTTAGCTAGGGATATTTTCCCTCGCCAGTGCTCTAAATGTAATAATGGTTTTCAGAATGTGCGGGTCTGGCTCACTTCAAGCGGTTTTGCTCCTTCCTTGACTCCAGCTGCAAACTACTAAACACATACTTTTTTAGGTCATTATGGCCTAATGTCTGTGGCATTACATTATTTCAGTGACATATCTTTGAACATACCGTAATTCCAAAAACTGCAGGTCATCTTTTAGGCTAACTGGAGAGCAGGATTTTATATTAACTCCATCCTTTGTCTCCGTCTCCCTTTTTAAAAAAGGCAAACAAAAAAATCCCACTGAAACTTCCTTTCCCATTATTCCCTTCATGGTAATGAGCCTTATAAACTTGCCCTATTAGGAAAAACCATTGCTAGTGGCAAAAAGCACGCCACGACTGAGAACATCCTCCATCCTGATAAATCCTGGCCCAGAACCAGGCACCAGGATAACTAAAGCACAACATTCATAATCAGAGATTCTTAGACAAAGAAACCTTGCCAAAGAAGACTTCTACTCCTCCCCTTAAAAAACAAACAAAAAACTCCACACATGCACCCAGGCCAATAAAAGATGACAGCTGTCTTCGGAATGATGCTTTTTGTGGTCCTTTTCAAAAGGACTCAAGGAACCAATTTTTCATTTAGTATCCTCAGGTTAATCCACTGTCCTCAGAAACATATTTATCTACTTAAACTCTAATTAGCTATCAAATAAAATTAATCTGGGTGGTTTCTGTTTGAGAAAGGAATTCCCAGAAGAGCAAAACTTCTCTAAATCAGGTGCAGATTCTGTCATGGCTGCTGCAGACTCCATGAGTTGTGAGACTCACAGTCCCAGCTCTAAGGGACAAATTTAGTAAGAGTGCACACACTCAGACATAACTCCAGGCACAGTCTCTGAGTTAAGGTATGTCAGCTGTTCCATTGGGCCAGTTTCACCTCAGTGGAAAATGGGAATTCAGATATTTTGTCAACACAAGCTCAGTGAGGGACCATTTCCTATGAGCTGAGCTCTCTCATGAGCAGAAAATCACTGGTATTTTGCACTGGCAGCAGAATAAAGCATCATCTGAGCTATGCAAGCAAAATACATTGAAGGATTCATTCTCCTTATTTCATATTCCTCCTGCAGTAACGATTTTTTCCACAGAAAGCAAGCAAGCATAACATGGGGAGTTTTGTCTCTATATCAGTTTTTCATACCTCCTAGTTTTCACCATGCCCAGCCATAGCCATATTCTCCCAGAAACAAAACTGAAACTTCCTAATTTTAGTAAGGAGAAGGACATCAGTGCTTCTCACATTCTCAAGCACTCAGCAAGGAGAGAAAACAGAGCCATGGAACCAGATTAGGGAAGACTCTAACCTGGGCAGGATTGGAAGGTAAGGAAAATTCCAGATTTCATTCCCCACCATCCCTCCTCCATGCCCCCATGCACATACACACATCTGAAAGGAAACTGAGGGAAAACACATGAAAAATTTTCATGTTACTCCAAAACAGAAATTTCTGTGTTGCCACCAAAGCCCAAAGTCCCTCGGGAGCCTCAGGGCACAGAAAAGCCATGCCTGCAGCAGGAGAGGAGGATATGTCAGAGGAGGACAGTGGCCTCAGAGAGCCTCCTGCATGGAAGCAGAGCTGGTGTCAAACTCTTCTCTTTACACCGGCACTTTGGGAAGCTGAGCTCTTTCCAAAAGGCACTTGCTTGTTCCAAAAAGCCTCTGTCACTGCCCCCCAGTTCCTCATTCCTTTTCCAACATCCTGGCTGCTCTGGCACTTCTGGCTCCCCAGCACTAGACGGGCCTGGCAAGGCTGCTCATTTCTCAGCAAGCCCTTGGTGCAGACTGAGGAGCTTTAGCAAGGCACGCAGACTTTGGATGCGTATCCAAACCAAACCCAAACATCTTGAGAGTCTTCCTTCACTAACTCCAAACACATTTGATATGCTTAAACATGTATTGTATTCTGTCAGGAACCAAATGACTGTTTTGCTGTTCCAAATAATCAGATCTATTTTGCTGGATGATTAACAGGAATATTGCTCACCCAAAGCAATCAAACTTTCATTTACATGTTTAAGAGCCTGATCTACAGTCCCTGGAGTCTCTGGGACTATTTCCAGTCACTTTGACAGACCCTGGATCCGGCTTTAAGCAATTTTTTCCCCTAGATATATTCATCCATTGAAGACTGAGCTCAGTACTGATTTTTTCACACTGTAGCTAAAGAATGAATATACTTAAAGCTCCTTGTAAGGCCGGATATCACTAGGTAAATTGAACGCAGAGGCTTGTTTTCCTTTCATTTGGTTTTGATGTTCTGTTCACTGAGCCTATGACTGCAAAGGTTATAGATGATGCAATTTATTTTCCTTCTGCTTTTAACCAGTAGAATACTGCTCCTCTTCCTAGATTAAACACAGGCTTTATTGCACATTTATCTCAAAATACATGTCTTTGAAAGGTCCAGAATCTAACAGCATGTTTCACATTTGCTAGTAGTCTCATTTTTATGCTGGTTTTCTAAGGAGTCTGCTTCCAAATCAGTTTTGCCTTTCTAATGTCACTGGTGTGTTAATCCAGACTTTTACAGAGCGAAATGCCGATCTTAAAACGTTTGGAAGGATCCTGTTCCTACAATAAGCACTGCAGACATCACCATTAAAGCACAAATATGAAACTAAAGACATGGCAACTATGTAAGATAATAAACTGTCCCAGTTTACAGTTGATTTTACTTTGTTTCTATTCAAACTGAAGTTATGTACACTGGCCCTTTCCAGTGTTTATTTTATAACTACCTATGGGCATAAACCTGCTCGTTTTCTACTGAGGATTGCAGAGTATTGAATTAGCTGCAGAATGCTGATCACAATGTTATGTGCTATGCTTGATTACATGGGCATTATCTCAAAAACACAATCACACTGCTCCCTAAGTATATTGGCCAACACGTAGCCACACAAACTGCACATCTTGGTGTTCACAGTGCTTTTTGTGCCTTTCCTTTCTGTAAATACAAAACTGAAATCCAGCTCATGCTGAGAATAACTGGGTCACAAGCAGTTTGCCCACGGGTTTTGTAAACCAGACTTTTTTTGTTTTATATTCACCAAATAGTTTCCTTTAAAAAAGAGGCTATTATATCTCATTTATTATTTTCAGGGAAACTGAGATCTAGCCAGTAACAGGTAAGTTTATATAATTTTGACAATAACATGCAGTAGGATCTGCATTAGGAAATCTAATTGACACTGCTTTTACCACAGAAGCTTTCCAGTTACATGATTTGACCTCAATTAGTGTCTAAAACTGAAGGTAGATCTCCTCATTCACGGGTGTCACATTGCAAGTCTGTTTTACAGTATTGCTCTGACACCAGCCAATTACATGGACTAATTGAGAGCAAAACATTCCTCCAGTGCTTTGTGTTAGCCAGATCTTCAATACTTTCCAGAGGTCTATTCTGAGTACATGCCTGTATGCTACCCTGAGCCCATGGGCTTTTAGCAAGTTATCTTCCTCTAAATTGGCCACAGTTATATGTTGAGCATTTAATTATAAGTAAAATTTTAATTTGTATATTCAGCATATATTTATTAAATTTTTCACTTTTCTTATCAAGGGAATAAAGTTAATTGTAAGCAATACAACAACCTAAAATAAGTTGTAAACTTTCAAATAAGGGAAGTAACTGTGACACTTTTGTTCCAAGTACTGTTCATCCAATGTATAGGACACCATAGCTAGAACAGTTTTTTTCTTAAAAAAAAGAAGGTAAATAATGGTAGGCAGTGTTCTTAATTTTTAATTACTCTTCCTGTTCTGAAAAAGCAGCAATGAAAAGTACTGATGTGCTCCCCATCTTGCTCAATATACTGCTTAAAAACCCCATTACTCAATTATCACTTCCACTACTTCATACTTCGATTATTTTCACAGCTACTGCAAAGCAAAACTTGTTTACAAATTCACTATTTCCATGCAAGAAAGAAATGAATACTCAGAGGTTCAAAGAAGCCAGGACTGAGAGCGAGCTTTTCACAGCCTTTCTACCTTGACAACAATTACGCAGTTCCAGTGATTTTGATGAGACACCCAACCAGGATTTTCTCAGTTCAGTCTCATACATGATCAAGATCTGAATGTCCTTTAGGTTCAGAGGAAGTGAAAACATAGGCTATGGGCTTGATTCAGTTCCTGAAGAGAGAGATGGAAAGGCTCTCCTGAACCTAACAGTGCCTAATAAGCTCCTGAACTTTTGTCAAGGACTGTACAGAAACATTTGAATCTCTAGAAATGGCTGGAATAATCAAGAGTTTAAAAACCACTAAAATAACACATTTTTTAATGACATTCAAAATTGAAATTAATAAATATGCATGAAATCTATTATTTCTATTTATCAAGGAAAAAAAATAATGGAAACCTTAAACTACAGAAACACTTAGACATGCTTTCTAAACAAGGCACTTAAGAACAATGGGCAGTATCAGATATTATGCAAGATGCAATGCATCAGTTGCTCCTCCCACTGAACACAAGAGAGACATTGTTTCAAAATTATTTTCGCAAGCAGTGAGAGATACAAATTCAGCAGAATCACTTAATAACATTTAAAAATTCATAGAGGAATGCCTAAAGCCTAGGAAAATTCAGATCCTTAAGATGTTTTCCATAGAACATTGATAAGCACACACATTTTACTCCCAATACTTTTGAAACACCTGCAAATTTTTATAGAAAGGACAATTACTGGGAATAACCTTTCAAGGAATCACTGTAATATGTAAACAGGAGGTAATGAAGCTCAATTTAGCCCTCAGTGAAGTCTCAGTGAGAATTTATTGAGAAAACATGATCATCTGCTTTCCACTACAGCTGATTAGCAAAGGATCTACTTTGTCTGTAAGAGACACCACTTGTTCTCTGGGAGGAGCTGAAGAAGGAAAGTGGGTAAGGGAAATCAAACAAGCTGCAGCCTCACTGCTCTCTCTGAGACCACTGCCCTCCCATGCTGACAAGGGACAAATTCCAGAGTAACCAAAACATTTGGTTGCTTTCTCTCTCCACTGCTCTCTTAGCAAATATTATCCTAAGCACCTCTTCAGTAAACACTGCTGTAAATAGCCACCTGTTCGCTGCAGTGACACTGAAAAAGCCAAGCACCAGCCAACCTCCTTCAGAGGAGTTTACACCATCTTCAAACTGGTAAAATTGGCTTGTTTCGGCAAAGCTTCCTTTGCTAAAATATGGATTCACTAAGAGCTAGACCTGAATAAAATTTACATCCTAATCACCATTGAAGTTGCATTTTGTTAAATGCCTTTCTACATCTTACTCCTTCGTTTAAGAATGTCTGGTTTTTGGTTTTTGGGTGTTTTTGTCCAAGAGGGCAGAGATGTCACTAATGCCAATCCTGACAGGAGCAGCCAAAATGTACTAAAAGCCTAGAGGTCTGTGCTCTGTAAGGAAACATTCCAGGTTTAAGTTTTAGATGCATATTTTATGGCAAAGAGCACAAGGTGCCTTCTGTCCTACACAATTCATCTCAATTAAGTAGAAACACCAAGTCAGGGACTCACATGCTACAAAAATGAGCTAATGCATTTAGCAAGCTGTGAGAAAAGTGACTTAAAGTTGTTACAAACACCAGCCTAACACCACCATACAGCCAGTAACTGTACACAATATATGAACATCCTTTCCTGAAAAGGAGAATGCATCATTTTAGAGGAAGGCTCTGAGACAAAGCCCAGCAAACAGCCCTTTCTAGGTACCACAGCTCAATTACCACAAGGATCTCCCAGAGCAGTGGAAATGCTGCAGCGCATTCACCAAGCACTCTCAAGATATTACTTGATGAAAGAGGCTACTGCTTCTCACAGCAGCTTCCAGGGAATCCCCAGAGCAGCCATTACTGAGGGAACATCCAGGTGTTGCTGAGCTTGAACAGGAGAAGGGGCTGGGAATGAGAGGAATTCTGCTCCCCTGCCCACCCCTTTTGTTTCTCTACTTTTCTCTCAACTACAACCACATCCCATTTCTGAAGAAGTGACAGACAGCTCCCAAAACTTGACCACCTGGCCTTTATCAATAGGCATAACCATAAAGCCCCCAGGACCTGGGCCAGATGGAAAGAAATACTCGGCTACATTCGCACACAAAGGCACTTACACACTAAAACCTTGTTGTTTCTTGGTGAAGTTTAGCACTGTTTATTGACAGGTCAGCACTAAGAGTAAATCACCTCCTCTAGGAACTGGTGTCAACACTTCTCTGAGCACTGCTAATTGTTACTCTGTATTTATGTCACTTACAGACACCACCACAGGAAAACACAGCCAGTAAATTACTTCATGCAGCAAACCAGCACCTGAAGTCAAACACAGTTTGCTCACTCAGCATTTTAGCGCTGCACAAAACGTGCTGCTCACAAGCAAGCCTGAAAACATTTGAATGAAAACTGTATTTACTTCATGATTAAGTAAGAACAAAGTTTTGGGAGCTTTTCTGCTTGTTTTTACATCTCAGCCATGTCAGTTGCTAACTCTGATAGGAAACAGATCCAGAAACACTAAAATGCTTCCACTGAATTTTGTTACTTTTCATTTGCCAGCCTCCCGAGTTGCAAAGATTTCATTTTTACCAAATGCTACTTACATCTTTTTGATTATATGATAAAAACCTTCAAATGCTGCTTGCAAACACAACGTGCTAACAAATACTTCGTTTTGTTGAAAGGGGACTAGCAAATCAATTTTCAAAGCCCTTAAGAGGAACATAGCTCCAGTGCCTTGCAGGGAACCCAGGAGCAGGATGGCAGGAGATAAAAACAAGGACAGAAGTCCAGGGAGAGCCCTTCATATTAGTGCTTGTTCATTAAATACAACAAAACTACACAAACATTAAAGATTTGCAGGTTCCATCATCTGTGAGAGGGATGGCCTCAGTCCCCAGAAATAGGAAATGCTGCTCTTCACTTCAAAAGCTTTAAAATATCAGTGGGAGATACTTTATTTTAATCAAGCTCAGGAAATACGTGTTCCAAGCCAGCACACATTCCTGTTCTGATTTTTTTTTTTAATTAAAAAAAAGCATGGCCTCAGGAAGAATATTTTGCACTTAAAATTAACTTAATGTGTGACTGTTTAACTTTTTCCCCCAAAATATTAGTATAGGAACAACTATGAAACAGCAATCATGTGAATCTTATGAATAAATATTTGCAGAATGTATAATAAATTAACTGTTATAATATTTGTGCTTTAGGAATCAAAATAAAATTAGGATGCATTCTTAAAAAGTGTTGATGCTCACTAATCAGACAGGTAATCTTCATGCTGCACATAATTTCAGACCCCAAAAATATTTCTCAATAACAAATGACCAATCTAGACGTTATTCATGTGGTTTCAACAGGAATTTCATAAGGCCAGACCACGCCTCCATAAAGAGATAAAAGTGGATCATGTGGTTCCAGAAGCACAAGCTTCTGAAAAGTACTCATACATTGTTAATCCCCAGCACTGAAGACACCAATCTAGCCTGAGTAACTTTCACTCTCAAAAATGTCATGATACCTAAAAAAGAACCCAAAACAACTTTGTGTGAAACTGGCTTTTCTTATTTTTGACGATGCAGTTTTCCATTGCTGGAAGCTTTTGTTTTTCACCATGAAAGCTATGAAGTTATTAGTCCTAAGATTCTCTTACTAATCTCAAATTAGTACAGGTCCAGTAAACTTCACTTTAAAGAGGAGAAAAAAACTACAGTAAATCACAGGCTTAGCATGAATTCAGTAGTTGATAGCACTGTATTAGAACCCCTTGCTAAGCTGTTACAGAGAGGGGCCAAACAAATCCTGAACCTTGCTGGCAGGGTACCCAGACTAAACAGCTTTTCTGCTTCATTCTAGTTGCCTCTCCTTCAGAAAATAAAGGCACACACCCAGAACCTTGAGACTGCTTGGTGAAGTTGTATCTGCAACTACGAGAGACCACAAACTGTTCACCAACTCTCAGACCACATTTTTATCTGTGTCTGTCTTTCCCTTTGTACAGCACCTTCAGAGTCAGGAATTCAGAAAGCAGCAACAGCTTTGCACTGCGTGGAGGGACTATTTAGGAACAGATTTAGTCTTGTGGGCATGGATGATTCCTAGGCACGGAGGATAAAACCCTGTGTCAGTAGTACCACAGTCTCAGAGATTCACTGAAGTCCCTTCTTGCCTTAAAAATAGGTAAAAAGCATGTATAAGAGCAGATCCTTATTTAGTAAAGCTATTGCTCTTAACACCTTGAAAACAGAATTAATGCATTTTATGGTGTGTTAGATCAGAAGTAATTCACTGCAACAATCAAACCCAATTCTTAGGTTCTTGGGCCTTTCCTCCCTTGACTGGGCCTATGGCCACAAATTCCCTTCCTGGTCCTACAGCAAAACAGAGAAAGAGGTGGAAAGAGGAGGAGTTTTTCACATTGCACTGCTAGAATTGAAATCTATTTCGCTCTCATCACTGGTTTGAAAAGTTGTATTAAACTTTCATTTTAACTTTGTGCAGTAGCAGGAGCATTAGCACAAAACTGAAGCACAGACCTTTTCACTAGAAACACTATGATTTTTTTAAGTTGTTATAAAATAATTTCCACATTTCTTTAGCACTCAGCCTATCTGAAATTTGTTTTTCAAGATCATCATAGCTAACAATGGCCTACTTTAGATAGATATAACGATGTGACATTACATTTTGTTTCAATTGTTTCAAAATATAGCACTTCAACTTCTGTTATAGTGAAAGAAGCAAAACTCCCCTATTACTTGGAAAACAAGTATTGTGAACACATAGAGTTTTGCTAGCACACAAATGGTATAACCACAATAATAAAATAACTCTACATACCTGGAAAGGTATCTTTAATGCTTATTGATGTTGCTTCCACATTATAAGGTGGGAAAACTTCCACATCTACTTTTGTATTTTAGAATTTTTTCGGTTTGACAAGGGATAAATATTCTGATACATAAACAGGACTAACTCTAAAAACTAAAATATCACTCTAAATCTTTAGATCACTCATTGTAACCTAAACAGTAGCTATTAACTAAGAACCTCTGAGCTCCCAGCTAGCCAGACTAGGAACTGAAGCCATTCCTCAGGCAAGACACACTTACGTTAGCTTTGGTCAGGGCTACGATTACACTAATTAGCCTTAATTGCCCTCACTTGCCTCACCTCATACCCCTCCCACTCCTGCAGAGACTCAGAAAAAAAAGTAAAGAAAAAGACTCCTGTAAACTCAGGCTGAGATCTGGGACAGTGCTGTGGTGCCGCTGCAGAGCTGCCCCTGGGGAACTGGAGTACACCGTGGGTCTCAGGAGAAAACAGGATTTTAGCTATCAAGTAAGAGACTTGCTCTCTCCTGCCAGCCAAGGATTCCAGTAAATTCTGGTATTGGGTCTGCTGTGTGCAGGATCTGCGTGTGAACTCTGGTTCCTCTGAAAATCCAGGCTTTGCCTCAGAGCATTTAACAAAAGTATTTTTTCCTCCGTGATCTGGGATACTGAAGGTGCCACTGCCTCTCCTCTGCCCCTCTGTCCCTGAGAGATATCATAGAGCTCAATACATTCTTACTTCAGTTCACAAGTCCTATTTCTACTTTTCTTTTTACTCCTGTGTCAAGTTAAATATGTTCCACATTGAAAGACACTGATAACACTGACAGAGTGTGCTCTGCTATTCCACCCAACAAAAGCTTTGTCTTGAAACGAACCTTTCCCTCAGCAGACAAAAGTGAAGGGCACTAATAGCAAATGAAAACATGTAGCTCTGTTTATTAGGGCTGTTGGTTTGAATGCCAAGTTCTCTGTACAGGATTAAGTGCATTTTGTATGCAGCTGGAATATGTCATAGATACATTTAGGTCTTTGAATTCTAACATTCCCAGGTGATTTTTTTTTTTCTTCTGTCTTAGTCTTTAGTGCAGAAAGAACTCTGGATACATTTTAAATTCTCCCATTTTGAAAAAAATATTGTTATTAAAATTAATGCAGTATTATTAAAAATAACATCTATTTTCAAATTGAATTATTATGAAGCAATGTCAGCAAAAGAAATGCTAAAAAATATGACAGTTTCTATACTTTTTTTGAATGAAAGCATTTTGTCTTTAGTATCTCTTCAAATATCTATTCCCAATACAATATTTGGTGTTGAGACTATTTAAAGCAGTGCTGAAGTTCTTGAATGATTTTACTCATATACGCCCAGTTCCTCACAAGTAACATGAGTAGAAAACTTCACCACTGCTTTAAAGCTTTGCAAATTTTCTAAACAGAGGCAGCCATCTTCTTCCACGTGCTTTTGAAACAATACATTTGTTCCACACAACAAAAGCAGGGTTTGTGCCTGCTGTAAATAACTGATATGTTTTATAAAATATGTTGCTCACTTATGGCCTGATGTAAACCTTAGTGAATCATAAAAATATTCCATTGATTTCTGGGGACTCTGGGTGTAGTCCTTAGGCAACATAAGTTCTTACAATTTTGTTAAAGTAGCCTTTTGGGAATCCTGGTGTTCTGCATGTTAACATCAAGGGTTCTTTTATATGTATTCTGATTAGGTTGGTTTCAGCTTTGTTTATTAAATAATATGAATAATGGTCATAGAGGAATTTATTTTGAGTGGTGAAATTAAGAGATATATAGAAAACTTTTATAGGAATACAAACAAAAAGGAACTGAATAAATGAACTGGATGTTTCATATATATAAACAATTCCTATGATCATCCCCTGGCCTGCCACCACTCAAGTCCAGCATGCTTTTATCAGCTATGTTTTTGTAGGAGATTAATATATTTGGGAAGTAGATGAAGATACTTGTTAACATTTGATCATCACTATTATGTTTGAGAACTCATTTATTCAAAGAAATGCCCTGCATACTCTTTTTCTTTATACGTACCCTTGCCTTTGGATTTTTAGGCAGGGATGGTGGCTTGTTGTGCTCCTTCCCAGTGTGTAACTGGTCAAAAAATGGAGGCCTGTCTGCTGATAAGGACCTTACCAGAGTTACTTATGTCTTTGACACTTCCATGCTGTTGTACTGCACTGGCCTGTATTTGAAGTCCGCCTTGAAGACCACCCAGAAGTACCAGCTGGTGCAGAACTCTGCTGCTCACATTCTTAGTAGAAAGGAGCTGCTATCACCATAAAACAAACTGTGCTCAGTGTTTTGCTCTGCCTATCTTTTGCTTGGTGCTACAGCAGTGTGCAAGTTGTCCGGGGGAAGGCCGGATCGTCTGGCAGCCGATTACTTGAAGCTGCCTCTCCTACTGCTCCATCATGGCTTGCTTCTCTCGAGCTCTTTGATAAAACCTTTAGGACCAGAGGCAAGCCACATTGAGTAAAAGATCAAACTCTTCCCCTCTGGCAGTTTGTCAGCACAAGAGCTTGGTAGGGCATAGTGCACATTTGTTATGGCAGGCTTTTAATTACATCTTTGATACAGCAGTGATAGGATTCCATATGTGAGAGCAATGCAGCTTATGAACTGGTACATCAGAGCTGAAACAAATTTAGGTCAGATCCTCACCTGATGTAAATTAACTGTTTCACTGACTCGAAGGGAATCCTGTGTATTTCTCACAGCTGAGAGTCTGACTCCTGGTGAGATTTTACTAAAATGTTTAAGCCATTAAAATTACAAAAGAATAGTTATTTTACATAAATGTACTTTTCTCTCTCTCCCATCCCTGGAACTCACGATGTTACTAAACTATTGGTGAACTTTTAGAAGAAGCAGACCATGTGTTGACCTGTGTAAAACACATGAAACCTTGAAAATATTAGAAGGTTGTGGACTTTGGAACTGTGAACCTCAGCTGGAACTTCCTGCTGACTGCTCTCCCAGTTAGGAGGCATCAGGTCGAGTTTTGTGCTGTGTGGCGAGCAGCATGTCTGATCACAACTGACAGACTGCTTCCACAGCACACATCAAGGCTGAATGCTTCATCTGCTCCAGATCAGGACTGGAAAAAGGTTTCTGACTAAGGGAAGCTAAGAAAAAAAAACAACCCATAGGGGCAAGATGATTTATTTATAATATAATGTTCATAATTTATTTGCCATAAATGACAACAAATTTCTGTGATGTGGGTGTCTGTAAATTTTGGGAAACGGATCAATTCAATTTCGGTGAGAGCATCATTGAAAGCAGTCTAAGTTGTGTCCTGTGCCAATCTTTAATTATATAAATTGCGTGCTCTTCATATCATGCACTTGTTTACATTCACTAAGTACCAATTTAATCTGATCTAGATAAAATGCTCATAATAAGGCCATCCCACTGCACTCTTCTCCCTGCAAAGCTTGGAGTCACCCCACAGCTCCACACTCAACTCGTGGGACTCTGCCCAGCGGCACATGGCTTCCATCTCTTCCAAAGACCCATTGCCAGTGCTCACCAGTCTGGGCTCTCACCGCTAATTTTAGACTATAGAATGATTTCAGAGAAGGAGATCTTTACTTTGAATGTTCCTTGTAGTTCTCCTCTCCTCTTTCTTTCTCCACCCCACTTCCTTCCCATTATCTGAAGGTCAAATATTGAGGCTCTTTTCCAGTCATGCTGACCAAGATGTTATTTTACTAATTGCCCCCAGAAGACAAGAGGACTGTTGTCAGTGTAAAACCAGAAGTGCAACTGGTGCAGGTGGAAATGGTAGAAACCAAAGTAAGAGCTCTAACAATTATTCCCACTGACTTTGGTAGGTCCCAGCTCGGTGAAAATGATGTGTACATCAAAGTATCCTTAAAGCAGTGGGCTCTATCAAAAAGTGATTGTAAATTAGGATCCCATGAGAAGAAAAAAATAATAGGAATGAGTTTCAGCTACTACATTAAATCCTGCTCTGAAATAGGATTCTACAGGTACGGGCCTTTTTCAGTTCCTGCTCCCACAGGAGTTGGGGCATCAACCTTATCACAGAAGGGAGCAGGAGCCCACATCACTGTGCCAGCATGGAGAACAGGGAACAGAACACTGCCTTGCTCTGACCTGCCCTTTGATTTGAAACCTGGCTCCTTTCACAGTTCTGCAGCCAAAGCTCTGCAGGGAACAAAATGCCCTTAGTAAATGACATAGTTTTGCATGTCTCTTCTCTGGATGTCCAAATCTGGACAGGACCATCTCCAGAAGTTTTGAACAGATGGAGGGAGGGATGACGGCAAAGTGCATTCGACTGTTTTTGCTTCTATGACATTATCAAATATGGGAATTAGGTTGGCATCTGAACCTCAGCAGTTTTTGAGGGACTAACTTCAGTCTTCTGTAGAAGACTGCAAGGGAACAAAGTACCTGATGCGTGTTGGTCTTTTGCAGGGAGAGCCAGCACACAAAAGCAGTGGACACATGTGTGTGAAAAGACAGGTAGACAGAGGAGACAGAATGCCTGACAATCAGATTCATCCTCTCATTCTTCATCTGTGAGCTCAGGCCATGACTTGGATGCCCGAAAACATGCTGAAATTTTAGCCCAAGGGAAGAAAATGACAAGGCATTGACCCAAAAAAGGGAATGTTCAAGTCTTATGAATACTTTTGTCCTGTTTATCAAACAGAATCTTTAGCTTTTCCAAACAGAGTATTTTCATTTCATGCTTCCATTTTCTATATCACATGCACAGAGAAAACAACTGAAAATGTCCTAGAAGGATCAACAGCATATTGCAGCAGAGAAATAATTCACTTTTTATGCTCCGATTTCCACCAGTACCCCTCAGGTTTGCATGGATAACCAGTACCTGAGGCCTCATGATGCTGTTACTGTGAGCACAAGGAATTAGTGACAGAAATTGCTTCACTGCTTTACTGCATTATTTTCCCATTGGGGTTTCTCAGGTAATTTTGCTCTGTCTGATTAAAGCCTTTCCTCCTCAGATTTGCCACAGTTAAGCTTTAGAAGGTAGAAGAAAATTGCTGGGAAGAAGGTAACTGTGATACATACAAAAGGGGATGAGCTGTAGATTTCAGAAAGCAATAGAACCCTTCGAATTGCATCTTCTATTGAGCAGGTGAATCTGAACAGAAGCTGCTGCTCAAACAACAACAACGTATTTACTCAATTTCGTCTGTAAATTGGGGCTGAGGAGGAAGTGATGAGAATTTCACAGAGCAACCAGCAAAGAGAAACAATATTGCTTCTTTTAGCTCTTAGGAAAGTGGCAGCTACATGGCCCTGAACTCCATGACCAAAGGCTCATAAACAGGGACACAAACAAACAGCTGTTTCCGTAAGTGAAGACAGAACAATCTACAACGAACTGTCAAAAAACCCCCTTGGGAATCTGCAGAACTAATCCCAGCTCTGGACCAGTCTAATGCAAATAAATACCTGTCATGATGCACAAATAAATTGTACTTGTTTGTCCTTACTGAGGTGTTAAGAACTGGCCACTCCTCATCTCCTACTCATCTTTTCTGTGCTATTCACCTGTTCAAAACATCTCTTTATAATGCATTTGTCATCCTTTCCCTCCAAATGAAGAGTCTGATCCAAGTGCTACAGAATCAGTGGCAAATGTCCCACTGCATGGAGTTGGGTTAAGTCTTTAATGTGTGTGAACAGTTCCATAAGAGGGCAGAAGAGACAGTAAAATACACTTATCCAAAACATCAGTGAATTTTGCCAAGAACACAGGTGAAGGAGCACAATTTTTAAAAGTATAAATTATATACCAAGTAACTTCAAAGTTATAACTTGCCATGTGTAATTCACAATGTTATTAAATAATATAAATAAATTTCCAGGTTTCACAACTTCAACAAAGAAAGAAATCACCAGAAAAGAAACATTACAGAAACATGACAAGCCATAGGGGAGGGAAAAATGTATCTTCAAACTGATGGCCCAGTGAGCACCATGTTAGTCAGGATGCAGGAGGGGAAGGGTTATCCACCTCCACTGAATTAGTGGGGCTTTTCTCTGTCCTTATTTAATTAGGGGCTATCAACTTAATATTTGGCCAATAAACATGATGATAATGATTATTCACCAGACTATAAGGCCTCTCATGTGGATTTCATACTGTTAGGGAATGTGTCCTATTTCCCAGCTTGTCAGTACAAATATATGACCAAAAAAGGCTTATCCCAGCATCCTCTGAAGCCTTAAGTATTCTTTTCCACTATTTGAAATAACCATCACTTTGGCTTCCTAGTGGAAAAATTCTCAAGTGACTTACAGTTTGAAATCCACATGGAATGAATAATACCATTACTATTATTATCAATACTAATAGTATTAGAAATAATATAATAATAAAGTAATAAATAAATAAATGCATATTTGTGCAAAATTTGATCCTGTATATCTAAAAACTGGTAATGAAACACCCTATCATTTGAAATTGAGTCTGATTTAAGATTGCCACACTGAATGAAACAAGGCATTGCTGAAGGAATGCTGATTTATTGGCTTAAATGTGTGTTTACTTATCCCCAGTGCCATGATGATACACAAGAAGCAGCTCAGCATAAAAGGAGTCTAATTCCTCTGTGGCATAATAGAAGTGAAGTAAGGAGGTAGCAAGTATTAAATGAGATAGAAAACTGTTACCTGCAAGTAGCAATGCTTGTCATTGTAGAAGAGATGAGGGCTACAAATGGGGCCTGTATTTGCCTCCAGATTAAAGGCTGCACACTTTGAAAGGGTCTCCTTTTGGTCTGTAGGAAGGAAACACGAGAAGGAGTCAGTCTTCATCTTAAATATTATCTCAGACAGGAAACGCAGCCTCTACAGAAAAGTCAAGGAACCTCTCATCAAAGCTTAGCTGAAGACATAAAAAAAATAAATAAAAAGTCATTCCCTTGCTAGGATCCCTGTGAAAGGGCACTGAGCTCTTGCAGCAAGGTCTCCTCTTTCTTTGTTCTTAAAAGGGCTAAAACTGTCCTGGTCACTCTCCAGGGACAGGGCTGTGCTGGATGCAGTCTCATGTATTTTAAATGGTTAAAATGGCATTTTGTTCCTACAAGCAGATCCCAGATTGCCAAACGTGTTCCTGCTGTGCTTCCATCTCCTCATGACAAGAGCTGTGCAGCCTGAGAGGGGGTCATGCTCATCCTTCTCTGATTTAGACTTACAGGTCCTTGCCCTCAAGGTCAGAGGAAAAAGAAGCAGCTCCAGCCAGCTCCTTTCCTTGCCTTCTGTGATGTTGGGCCACACGGAACAGCTGGAGCTCAAACCCAAAGTGCCTTTGCACCCTTACGAGAGATGCAACTCACACCATTATAGAGCCCCTTAGCTGATACAGCTTTTCCAGGGCTGTGAGTTAAATAACCTGCACCAACAAATTGGTTTTAGTCTTCTTGTCAGCACTGCTTTGTTAAGGAGCAGAGGGAAGAAACAATGTCACGAGCTAGGGTGACAAGAATTGCCTCTGAATTAACCCAACCTCAGCAAATAACTGGGGCTTGTATTCTGAAGATCAACAACCACCATTGTGATAGAAACTTAGCTGCTTACATTCTATGCATAATGAATAAATTAGTCAAATGACAGATTTTAGATGATATTCCTCCAACACAGGTTTCTCATATTAACTAGACATGTTCCCCAAAATTTTCACCAATGGCAGTTACTCATCTAACCCTTCAGTCCTCAACAGGATCTTTGGGTTAAATATTCCCAGTACGTAAAACACACACAAAGAGCTCAAAGAATTTTTACTCCAATTCATATTTTCTCCCTAGTATATGCTGATCAGGTGAAAGAATATTAGGGAAGATAATTCTCTGGATTAAATATTTTAAAATCAGTCACCAAAATGTTTTCAAGAATCACTGCTAAGAGAAGAAACAAAATTGAAAGAGAGGCAAAGGAAATGTCTGTAGTAACTCAGCAGTAAAGTTAAATATAGAAATCCTAAGCAAAACAGCTTGAAATCGAAGTTCCCAGGAGATCACGACCTTTGCCTCCTGTGATTTATCAAAATAATAAGTGTTTAATGGAATTATCACAGAAGACATTAATTTGCCCCACTGGCTCACAGCATTAAACACAACAATTACATGGCAAGCCCCCAGCTTGTGTGATCAGCTCTTTTCCAAATGGCAGCGGTGATGATTCGCTGCATGCTCAGAGCCAGTTCATGCCTTAGGTACTTAAGAAAATCAACTATGGGTTCTTGGGAGCAAGTTGGTCTTTTTATTCCTGATATCTTAAAGACTTTCTCCACAGAATTCACTCAGCACCTGAATGCTGTGACTGTCCTGACTGAAGTTTAGATTTTCTCTAAATAATTGTAAAGAAATAAAAAATATTATTGGGAAGTTTTATAATTTTGTCTTAGAATGAAACCTCCTCTCTGGACCTTACAATGACAAGATTAGCACAGTCACCATGTCATACTCAGATCTCCTCCAGTCTCTGTCCAGGGCATCCTCAGAAGAAGCTTCTGTGGCTTTTGCCACACAGTTCATTTATTCTGCAGCAGAGCTCCATGTACCTGACACACAGGGCTGTTAAGCTGTGCAGGGACACTGTGACTGGAAAAATGACAGTGAAATAACTTCTTCCCGAATTATTCACCTTTATTCAACCAAAGATACACTGCAAAAGACCAAAAATATAAAAGTTTGCATGCAGACTGTGCTAAACCTGACCTTTCTTTGCTAATCTGCAGTGCCTATGATAAAGCTTCTGTGAAGATCCAAATTATTTTACTGGAGCGTGCTCCTGGTGTTCCTTTCAGATGTTCTCCATTTCCCTTCTTTCCTAGGCCAGGATCATTAATGGTTTTGCCTTTTCTCGGCTCATAGACTCTAGTTTAGGCATCAGAATCCCCTGCTAGCTTGGTTACACCCAGTTCCCCAGGCATATAAACATAATTCATGATGTGATCAATTCATGGCCACACTTTGTTTTCTCCTTCCCAACCTTTTCTACTTTAGCTCTATAAAGCTGACCAGGATAACATCACCTAAGTAAAATGAGATGCATATAATATTTACTAAAAAATAAAGTAAAGTAAAGCCCCAAACCTGCAGACATTTTCATTTCCTCACTAATAAATGGAATTTAAAAGGTCACTAGCTGAAAACAGTTTTTTAAAAAAAATGACAGATTAAATGACAGGATTTTATCAAGTAAAATGACAGAACCCTACATAATTTCTGCATCTGCACACCTTAATTCTTCTTTAGCTATGAAAGGAAAACTCAAAAGGAACCAAGAGGGTTCAGAAAAGCAATTCTTTGAAGAAGAAGCTGAAAGAGGGACAAGTTTCTAGGAATGAGCAGAGAGAATGATTTCCCAGATACAAAAGATGTGATGTTATCTCTTCCACACTTTAAAGCACAGAGGGAGAAAAAGAAGCTTTCAGTACTCTTGGGAGGTCTGGCAGATTTACATTTCTGGCTTAAATGAGATTTTAACTTCCCAGTGACACACTGATATTGGATAGACTACAACCACACAGAACTATTTTGCTTCCTCCAATATAAAATGGCATGTGAGTGTGGAAAGCAATCACAATGGCAGAAGTTGGTTAAAAGATTCACACCAGATGACCACATTTAAATGCACTCCAGCTTGTTTCTTTTCATGTTCGGAGGGAATATGTATTGCACAAGATAGAAACACAGTGTAATTAAATACAAATATATTTTAGCTTCTAAAAATAGATATTTCTCATATTTCTCATCATTCTATGTATTGTTTCTCAGTTATTTCTCTGATTCTAAACACGCTGCCTGGTGGCTATAAAACCTTGTGCTCTTGTCTGGACATTTCTGTAGTAATAAGGAATTGAGCCATCACAGATAGGATATGCTGAATCTGGCCTGTGTGGAAAGAACACGAAAATAGAAGTAAATTAAAACAGATGTATTTCACAACATCTGAAGATGTTCAGAAAGCAAATCTAGATGGTTTTTATGTCTATGTAAACTGGGTACATCAGTTTAATAACCTGAAATTGCTTGGTAGCATTTACTCAGGGAGTTGCAGACAGCTTCAAATGATTATTACTGTAGATTAAGCTCTTGGAGCAGGTGTGTAGTCCAGGTAAATATTATCCATGGATTAATAACCTGTAGGATGCGTGAAGACAGCAGTTTGCAGTCACATTGGTAATAAAATTCATGTCTACGTTTTGCCTCACAAACATAAAGTGATGCCACAAAGTTTTATTTCCTGATTTGCATCCAGTCAGAGCCTGTCTTGGAAGTTCTAGTAAGAGACTCAAAACCAACCACAGCTAAGGGATCTTGCCTGTTTCCAGCATTTCAAATATATTTCTTAAGCAATTTTTTCCAGTGACACTGCACAAGGGACTCTAATATTCTTCTGCAACCAAATGAACCTGTTTAAACATGATAGATTCAAAGATAATTTAATTGTGTCTATATTAGAACTCTTTTAAATACTATGATGGAGAGTAAACAAGGTCTTGCAGAATATATATATTCTGATTTATTTCTATTTCTGTTATAGCTCCTTATTGCTTTGGTATAAGCCAAGCCAGTATTATTTGAAATGAACAGAAAAGCTTCCACTCTGAGATGGGCTTTGTATGCTGATTTTTTTCTACATCACTGCTTGATATTATCAATGCAGAAATACATATTTTCTTCATGTCTTTCACCAAACTCTTAACTGGAAGGAATATGTAGGTATACATCCTAAAAGACAATGTTTACCCTCTGTTTAAGAACTCATGACCATACTTAGCCACTTAATGAAATTCTAGACTTCAACAAGCTCCCAAAGACTGTTTTCAAGCTCTGAGTATTTTCAAATGTGATTTGGCAGTGTCTCAGAAAACAAGAGAATCAGTACAACCACAAAAGTTGCTTCCATTTATTTTCTCCTTTTTTTCCAAAACAGCTTCCACATTGATAGCTGTTTTCCTGCTCAGTCCTTGCATCTGTATTAAGAATTCTGGGACTAGATAAGACTATTGACTTCATTTGAGTGTATCACAAGGCTCCTGTATTTAATTTATTGTGATAATTTTGACAAGACACAAGATACCACATAAGTAGATTCATGAATCTATAATGTAACTCCTGGAGATTATCACTGTCAGTAATGTACACAAATTTTAAATGCTGTACAACTGCCAATGGAATGAAGTTGAGGGATGAGTTTGAACTTTTTTATTATTTATATAGACTCTCATTATCTTATGCACAAGTGATTAATTCCATCAGTGAACCTGGGATACATATGCCAGCTGAATCAGTCCGCTCAGATCAGGGAGAAGAGGTTGAATCAGCTGCAATCCCATTGATACCCTATGCCTTTGGCTCAAGAAGTACCTTGCAGAAGATACAAAGGATAAACAGATATAAAAGATAAATATGGACTTGCTGTGTTCTCATCCTTTTGCCTGGGATTCCTGCAGTATTTAAGACAGAAAAGTGGGAGGTGGCACGTGCAGTCAGCACAAGTGAAAAAAGGGGGGCCACTTTTCACAGGTTTTCTACAACGAGTCCTAGAAAAGATGGCATTGCCACTTTCCCACTTCTTGGAGCTAACCAACACCTCCAACAGTTTAGACATGAATTGCAGTAATTGCACATGGGCAAGAACTTCACACACAAGGTGGAGGTGCAAAGTCGTTTATTGCGCAGCCAGAATCCCCCTAAATACCCCCACACAACAGGATATAACATCATATAAACAGGAAAGATGTTCCCCACAGTGTCCCCCAATCACCTGGGGTAGTGCACAGACATTGCCTATGATGGTAACAGGTAAACAACACCCTATAAGGTCACAAACTACAGCCATCACCGCTCACAGGGCCAGCCCTGTCCACAAACCACAATCCTCTCTCTGCCCATCCCCAGTGACCTGGATACAGTCCCAGGGTCACCTCTGGGCCCAGGAAAGAGGCTCTCTCTCTCTCTGGCCTTCAGGGCCCATCTCTCTATCACCACATGGTGTAACCCAACAAGGAATGAATACAGAAAACTTTGTGCACTTTGGTTCCCCTGACATTCTGAGCAAACAGCCCATGAGAGTTCTCTCTCCTCTCTGCAGCACACTGGGAAAGTGACCACTTGCTATATTGTGCTGGTGAGGAAGTCACCCACGTTAGAGCAGTGGAGAAACTACAGCTCAGAAAGCACAGTTTGTGCAAAGCATTGCCCCATTATTACAGTCAGGGGAACTGCTTAAGGGTTTCTCATTTCCAGCTTTTGTCTGAGCTCTGAGACAACAGCAGAACTCTATTTCTCCACGTTCTCTGGAGCAGCACCTACAGAAGTCTTTTCCCTTTAGAAGGCTACTCCTACTGACGCTCTGGAAAATGCCCTGCAGGTCCAGCACCCTGATGTGTCAAGTTGCCTGAATGCCATCACCTCCATTATGTGAGCAGGAATGTTGTAGTGGCAGTACAGGTTAATGATCTGCCACCTTTGTTGAGTCCTCTAACAATTCTTTACTAATCAATTGATAGAGGAGACTAGATATTACTAAATCATTTGGAATATAACCTGTATAACAAGACCACGGTATAGCCTAGGAATTTTGTAAATACATTAGTAACTAATGAAGGTGAGTGCACCCGTGGCTGGGGTATCAGACTTGGGTTCCCCATCCTGGTCCCACATGGACTTTGCAGGTGAACTTGGAAGAGTCATGAGACTCCTGATGCTTTTGTTAAATGGAGATTATGTTCATTTTTGTGGGATTGCAGGGATGTGTACCACAAAGCCTCAGCTATCTCTGCAGCGTAGCCCACAGACATACCTAAGAGGAGAGTTTCTTAGCCAGAGCATATTAATATCCAGCACAAAATCTTCCAAGAAACATCCCCAAATCCACTAATGGATTAGCCTGATGGATAATCCAGGATAAGACTGAAAAGACATGTGCTTCATTTGGGGCCAAAACCACTCTTTTTGGATGCATGTGTGGATAAGGTTCAGTCACACAAGCAGTTTTCAGTTTCCAGGGCTTGGAACACTTTTTAGTTTTCCTTAGTTTGTAAACGACTTTACAGTTATTTATGAACTCACAAGAAGACCTGTGGTAAACTTAATCTTTAAATATTGATCACCATAAAGGGCAATTTTTCTCTCTGTTGAATTTATTTACAGTCTGCTGATGACCCCTTTGGATGTTAATATGATGAAATATAGCAACACTTCTTGATTTTTCTATCCTCTGACTTCTTTTATGTCTGCATCATTCACTATTGTATCTTCCAGCTGATGCAACGAAGGGAACCTAGAGACAGCATTGGTTCTGATTCATCAGCTGTGTCACCTCACACAGGTCCAGGCTTCCTCCTGAACAATTGAAGGGTCCTATGGGAGAAATAGTATAGTCTCCTGCTCTGGAGATATTAAAGCAAGTTCTAGGTGAACCTGCTTTAGCAGGGGGGTTGGACTAGATGATCTTCAGAGGTCCTTTTCAAGCCCAATCATTCCATGATTCTATGAAAACCTTAGCAGCAGGCTTGATCCTGGCATTCCCTTACTCCTGAGTGCTAGAATTAAAAAAAAAATTAAAAAAATAATAATAAAAAAATCATTCATCTGACTGTACTGTTTTGTGTTTAATAACGATGTTCAATTCCCTGACAGCAGGTGATAGAGAAGGCAGATAGAGAGCTTGTGAACAGCTGCAAAAGCTGAATGTCAGCCCCTTGTCAACTTTTTCCCTCAGTTCTGGAGTTACCTCAGTCCAGGCAGCCTGAAGTTTTCTGTTTTACCTCTGCTATGAAATGACAATCAGTGTATAACCTGCTGTGGAGAGATTCTCTATGGAATGAGTTTCAGGGCTGCTTTCAGCTATTGACTGCAAACCTTTGAAACTCTCCATGTATAGTGGTTCCTGTATAGTGCCATTTAAGGACAGTGGGCTATTGGATCCATGTAAGGGCACATTGGGCAGGATGTTTGTTTGCCTTTTTATGCTTTGCCAGTGACTTCCATTCTTTCTCTGTCATTTCTCAGCAATGAGGCATTTTCTGATGAAGGCAAAACACTAGAGGATCCAGAGACACTCAATAACCATGCAGTATGTAAGAAGAAAAAGAGAATTATTTTAATAACAATTAAATGAAATATCCACTTTGCCTGGCAGGCTAAGGAAAACAGGAAAAGGAAAGAAATGACATCTCTGGTATAGGATAAAGAGAGGAATTTGTGATATACTTGAATTTTAGATTTCGTCTCATCATGCTTGTATATAAACCAATCACTGTGGTTATTAACTGGTGATTTGTTTATGGGGTTGATTGGCTTGTATAAAGTCTGTGCTTTAGTTTCTGCATCATAAAAATTTCACTTATTTTTTGGACTAAATTCAAAAAGGTTTATCAAGCAATGAATATCTTCTGGGAGAGATGCCCATCTTTCCCAGATAAAACTTCATGTTTACAAGGTTCAGTTCCAGCTCTGCAGCCTTGGTAAGTCACACATAGGAGTGAAATGCAACTTGAGAGTCCTCATTGAATTCAGTGGGGCTGACAATGACCCCGATTGCTGGGGTGGCAGGAGCTACCTTTGTGGTCACCACAGGACACAACAGGTCAGTGACTGTGCTTTATGTACCCTCTCCAAGGCTCTGCATCTACTCAGGGCCTCCAGCTGACTGCACAACCACCCCATTCCTCCCAGCCAGAACCCTAATAGGGTTCCAATCTAATCCAATAGGTATTATAGTAATGCTGCCTGTTGGTTTAAGAGAGAAATTTCTATACCCACTACTCAGTCCTTACTTTCACACTGAAAGATTTCTGTTGTCCTGTTGGAACAATTGGAGATTGAGCATGGTGAGAAAAAAATCATTCCTGTCTGGCTGAACCTTGAAGGCAGCTGCCTGTACCTACCAACTCTTTAAGAAGCTGAATAGATCCTGAAACCCTTTGGAGCAGGTACTAAGTTCAGGAGATGTATTTGTGCTAAGCAAGGAAGTTATTTGCTCCAGAAAAGTTCAATTATTGATAAGAATGATAATGGTATCCTAAAGCCAACGGCTTAAGATAAACTCTGATTCATGTGTGGTATATGCATTGAGT
Organism: Aleadryas rufinucha; assembly: GCA_013397815.1. NCBI lineage: Eukaryota > Metazoa > Chordata > Aves > Passeriformes > Aleadryas > Aleadryas rufinucha. The sequence goes on from VZTH01010011.1 coordinate 94,524, forward strand.
GAAATGAAAAGAAAATTGCATAAATATTTATGTTAGTTAATTGTGTTTATGTTAAAAGTTACAGTGTTTGTTTAACGTCTTTGCAAAATCTGTAAACTTGGCTTCTGGATAAAGGCCTTCCCAATACTGTTTAGGGTTACAGCCACGTGTTTCTGTCACTCACTTGTAGCACTTGTGCAGCAAACCCGGGCCTGTTTCACTCTCAGGTATCCAGTGAAGTTACACTGGCTGTCCTGAAATAGCCACTGAAACATTTCACGCACTGGCACAGAGAATACAAACACAGGGGCGGCTTTCCTTCTCTGTGACTGAGAGCAGGATTTGGGATTTTGAACCTGGCGGTCTTTTATCCTCCTGTCTTTATTTCTGTGTCTCCCCAAAGGGCTTTTTCTGTTTAAATGAAACAGAAACCTTAAACAGAAATGTTATTTTTCTCTGATTCATGAGCTCTCTTCTTGGGCTCAGCTCTGACAAAAAAGATCAGTTCCAACACACTTGTTGAAGCAAATCTTAAATTAGAGTTGGAGGGTCATGAGCGCAGCTTTGTTAGTTTGTATCATCAGAGAGTTTGGCCTTCAGTGTGGGGCACAGAGTCCATTCGGACACCTTTGTTCACTGTTAACTTTCAGTGAAACCCTGGATTTAAAGGGAGCTGGTTCAGACATACTCCCTTGAAGTTGGTACCACAAACAACAAACATGGCTTCTCCTCAGGTCCCTGGAAATATCTAGCTCTGAATAGATTTTACTTGTATCTTAAGAATAATCACTTCCTTTTTAGCTTAAATCCTGTGTGCAGTTCTCACGAGACTCAGAACTGTATTAGTAAAAATATTTTATAAGATCACCTGTTCTCATAGGACAGGCTCAGCCTGGACCTTCCAGCTTCTGTTTCTTGCTGATATCCACCATTAAAATATTTCAAGTCTCTGCTCCAAAGCAGCTGAACACATTTCAGCATTCCCAGCAATGTTTTGCTTTGCCATCAGAAATGTCACAGTAAAAGTACCTATCTGCAAAGCAAAGGGTGAAAGCTGGGCTGGCACTGGATAGACTTTGACTCTCAGTGAAAAGTCTGTACATTAATGTGGCATCAGAGCTCAGTGTTTACTGATTTCTCCAGCAGAGCAGGTTTCTGCTCAATACTTGGCTGCAGCAGAGCACCTAAGCTTGTGTTTAGGATGGAGCAGTTAGTGCAGTGCTAAAATAAACCTGCTCTTAAGAGCACATTTGAAGGACTACTGCCTTTTTCCATCTGTCCAAATCTTGCTGGCACCAAATAAATTGTGCATTAATAACTGCCACCAAGTCACCACACTTGGTATCAAAGAGACTTTGATGTGAACACGCAAGCTCAAATACCTTCTGCATTAAAACTTCATATTGTTTTTCTCTCTATTTTCTTTTTCCAATGTGAGAACATGCTGACATTGTTGAGGCTTGTCCTTAACATGCAAGATAAACTTCAAATTCATTCTATCGGTTGCTTTCAATGAGAAATGTAAACAAGTAGGATCTCTTTGCAGTGTCCTCGAGCAGGATCTTCTGGTAACAGTGATAGGGTGCCTGGGATTTACATTGTTGGGAAATCACAAGTGCTTTCCCACCAGGCTTTGCCATTTTCAGTGTAACTTACAATAGATTAGGAAAGTTGATTTAATTTGTTCTTTAGTGTCACTGATACTTAATCTTGTTTTTACCCATAACAGAATACCTAAAAAAAAAAAGAAGAAAATAGTATTCAAAGGCTCCAATCTATTGGCATTTGGACTGACCAGACTCTGTTCAAAGTTTAGAACTACAGTTATTAATACCAAAACTGGTGCAGAGAACCATGAAGGAGAGACTGTCTTTCGATTCAGAGTGTTAGAAAGTCAATGAAGATAACCGGTATAAGTGCTTTCATGCTTGAAGTTCGTTTTAAGTTTCAAGTTTCTAAGTACAGACATAGACCCAAAGAAATTTTTAGCAGTCTTTTGGTTTTTCCCATTAACTTGCAAAGAAAGATTAATCGCTGGTGATTTTTCTAAATAAAAATGTAGGAGGGCATATTCTACACATTCCTCATGGTGTTCCCAGTGCACACCATCACACATAGTCCGAGTGTCCCCTCAAGATCTGCTGAGTTCCAGAGCACACACTTGCAGCAGTTCAGTACAATCCTGGCTGTGCAGAGCACTCGGATGTTTTCATGGAAGATGATGAATTTGGATTGCTGACTGCATGCATGTGCTATAAACAGACAATGTAAACCCCAGCCTTCAAGGTTCACAATCCCTGTCAGCATCACACCTAGGAATGGTTTATAGGGAAGGTTCAGCTTAGGCTTACCTTGGCTGCTACAAAGCAAACCAACAACACCTTTGGCCTTTCCAAGGCCTCTCTTGGATGGGTGTGTCTAGAAGGATGCTTAATAAGGCAGGTGTTTTTCATCTGCCACTGAGCTCACAGCAATACCCACTCACTGTCCACGTATTCTCTGGAACCCTAATCATTTACATGCAGTCCTGAAAAGGGGACCTACAGCCCAAGTGAGTCACATTCCATCTTGTTGACACAACTCACTTCAGCTGTTACTACAGCAAAAATGTTACTATGCTATAATTAATCCTGTCTGAGACTTAAGAATGTCATTAAAGCAAGTTTCTGTCACTTCTAAACACTGCATTAATCTATAGTAGAGCGCAAAAAGCAGAGCAAAATTAAAATCAAATGCAGTGATAGCTTCCAAACATGAAAAATAGTCTTATAACATCAATAATGCAGCATTATTATACTATAAAACCAAACAAATGTGTTAAGAGAAGAACTTGGCTTTCTGCATTCTGTGTAAATATAAGGAGGCACTAGGAGAAAACCCCTATTGGCAAAGTTAACTATGGAGCATCAGAATTAAAAAATAAAGGCTAAATGCCTGCAAGAACCCAGAATGATTATCAGATCCAAATACATATGCAGCACTTTTGTCAAAATTCCTCATGTAAAATGCTAAAAGACTTCTCAAACAGCCTTTTGTCTTTTTGTTGGGAAAAGATAATGAAGTAACAATACTTGCAAAATTCAGCAGGGTTGAAGGGTCTTGCACATCAGGACTGAACTCCACATTTTTCTGTCAGAAAAGCATTGCAGCTGCCTTAGAAAAAAATTAATATTTTGATGCAATGGAAAGGATTTTTGCTAAAACAACAGAAATTAAAATTCTCCTTTATGATGGATCAATTCATTATTATAGAGGGGGAAAAAACCACCCACAAAACATCTCCCTCCACACCACATGACTGAAAGTGTTGTCCAAGATGCCCACAGTGGCCAGGTGTTCAGGAGTGCTCAGCAGTGAAGTGCTGAGCTTTGTCCATCTGGTCAGATGCACCACTGAAGCATGAAAAAGAAGAGATCTGGACTCCCCTCTTACCGGGAATATTTGCTACCACAGCTGGAGCATGGAAAAGAAGAGATCTGGACTCCCCTCTTACAGGGAATATTTGCTACCACA